>JADDTR010000001.1:1047546-1490192 GCA_015345905.1 Aotearoamyces nothofagi | reverse complement strand
CCCCCCCCCCCCCCCCCCCCCCCCCCCCCCCCCCCCCCCCCCCCCCCCCCCCCCCCCCCCCCCCCCCCCCCCCGCTTCCGCGCTGGGCTTGAGATGGGAGCGAGCTCCGGATCATTCTCATCTGCGGCTGTAGATAGAGGCTGGTGGACAATCTACGCTCTCTGCTGGCGGTTTCCCCAGGGCCGTGGCGAGTCCTGCCGGGGTGGGCCATGGCGGTGCGATTCTCACAGTCGTCGTCGACGCCAACGTCGATGCTGATATTGATATTAATATCAATATCAATATCAATATCGAGCGGCAGCGTCAGCGTCAGCATCAACAACAACAACAACGCCATCAACAGCAGCCACCACGGATTAGCTGCAGGATTTACACATCTCCATCAAGAATAGATTCAGATCATTCAATTCATTCATTCTCCTCTTGTCCTCGCCTCGCTCTCTCTGCTCTCCGTAGAATCTAGATGGCATTACTATCGCAAACACCCTATTACCATCACCTTGGCCTCAACGTCCGTCATCCGGCTAAACCATGCAGTGCCCTGCCCTCCCCCCCATCCTGCTCCTCGACCTCTCACTCCAACAGCTAGCCATTCAACTGCCCTCACTCTACATCCAACGAGAGGACTCGTCCATGTCTGTAGACCATCGCGTGCATCCTGCCATACAGCTTCCTTAGCCTACTCATCAAGCACTTCCTCATTATCCAAACAAATTATCATAATACAAGATCCAGTCAACCATTCGCGACAATACGCAAGGTGAGACCAAATTCGAATCGAAGCAGCGAGTGTATGTCGACAAAATGGGGTATTGGAAAGATCGATCCGAAACTCGCAAACACGTACCCATGCATAAATCAAAATTTAGAACCCCCCCTAGATATTTCAATCTTCTTCTTCCGAAGACACGTCGTCTTTCACTCTGGTTGGGGAGTCTTCGTCCATCGGACTCACTGGCTCGGCCGTCCCTTCTTCTGAGCCGGACTTCCCTTTCAGATCCTGGCTTTCACTTCGACCTAGAGATCCTTCTTGTGAATTTGCCAAGGTTGGAGTATTAGCCTGGCTACCACCCCTCTGACCATGGTAATGAATTACTTGAGGTGGTGCCATCCCGGGTTGTGTGCCGAGCAGATGCTGCGGGTATGGATGCAGATCCTTGCTTGAAGTCGAAAAAGTTGATACGATTGGCTGTGGGTATCCATTGCCATTACCATTGCTAACAGTACTCCCTGTTGGGGTGTGATTAAGTCCTTGTCCCTCGGCATGGTCTGCTTGCGTTGGAGTACCAGCATCTGCACCTCCTGGAGTGAATGCTCCTTCAGTCTGTCCGGTAAGGCTATGCAGTCCACCTTGAATATGTCGAAGTAATCTGACATATTCTTCAGGCACTAAACCGCTTTCGTGTGTCTTAGGATCTTCGGCAACAAGCCAGCCTTGTCCGTGACGATATGAAACCCAGATCACCTGGCCTTCTACCAACGGCAACTCGTTTTCATTCTCGCGCTCAAAATCGAAGAGCGCGACTGCCTTTCCATGCATTTCTTCGTCTGGAGAGGCAATCGTGAATTGATAGTCGCGAGAATAGCGAGATTCGTCGTTCCTGGTCACGTCTGGAGAGGAGGCCTTGCTCGAAGTATCAGAATCCGAATAGTCTTTTGGGCCTTCACCGTCTGCATATGCTCGGCGTGGAAGTAGCCCACCAGCAAAATGTGAATCTCTCCGATTTCCACCATCGCGAGGAGCCATTAGTGTGCTATGCCGAGCTTGATCTGCAGGATATGTCACAAATTCACCTCCAGGGCCATTAGGTTCGCTTCCTTGATCCACATAATACCTCTCGCTACCATCACCGTTACTTCCAACATAGAACCCCCGATCTTGTTCAAAGTTATTTGGGGTTATTAGGTTTGAATTTCGGCTCTGGTCTGCCGAACCTCTACTTCTGCCACGGCCTTGTCCGCTTGAAAATGTTGAAGATGATGATTTGTGTTTCTTGTGCCGTGAGCTAACAACAATTGGGCTTTGTAGATCTTCATCTTCGCTCCAAGGAGGACCGTCACCGAAGTGTATCGGTGGTAGCTGTTCTCCTTTTGATATTCGATCCAGTCCCCAGCTATCCCGGCTATCCCAAGATATCGGCGGATCCGACAATCGTCTGTGGAACTCACTGGCAGGGGTAGAAATACCGGACGGAGGCCGCGAAGGTTCTGGTGGAGGCCCGTAGTGTAAAGGATATGTGGTCGGGTAGGCAAAGTCTCGCACAGTGGTATACGGTAGACTCGAGTGGAATACTGGAAATACATGAGATGGTGGTCGTGACTTTGATGGGCCCGAAGCATTCGAGTACTGAGACAATCTGTTTTTCGATGCGTGAGACAGTGGCTGTTGTAAGCTCGAATTTCGCATAGGTGGAGATGTAATTAGAGGTGGTAACGGTGGGTGATTGGGATTTGACCCAGGCGACGACATGGGTGGTGGAGATGTCGCGGGAGACGACTGCGGAGATAAGACTGCCGTCATTGTGAATACTAGCTAGGTGGTTGAGGCTTGGTTATCCGTGTCTGTGTTTCCTTGGCCTCGTCGGTGCTATTGCTGACAGGCCACGGCCAAGACAGCACTTCGACGGTACGCTTCCAGCAGACTGCTCTCGCAGCTACAAATGTGGCAGCTTCTCGTAGAGGCGCCGCTTCAGTCTGTCTGAAGAACAATGTCGAGCGAACAATATGTTCCTCGCTGGATGTCTACGCAGACGTCGTCTTCGCCTATGGGCTTATCAGCCTCAAAATCGCGACGGCCTGCTGGCGCAGATGGACGAAACAAAGTCGAAGGTCGCTTGAACGATAGCTGGCAATCGAAGAGAGAACAAAAGGACGGTGCCTGATCTGATCTGTTGAATCCTTCAGTAGCGCGCAGACCCCGCCTCGGTGGCCCTTCAGCCCCAATCGCACGCAAATGCGGGCGTGGAGTCGCAAGATGACTGATGGCTGGCAGACAATCCCTTTCCGAGATCGACGTATTGCGTGCTAATTAGTCGCCGTGAGATTGACCAGCTGGTCAGCTCCCGACTCGTAGATGTTGGCGAAGCGCCGAGATGTTTATGCGCTTTCAGGCCTTTGATACAGCCCAGGAAACACCCCACTGCGGTGTGCTGTTGAAACAGAGATTGGGCCCGTGTGGTGTATTAAGGAAGAGCGTAGAAGTTTCCGCGCGGCTCTGCTTGCGATGCCATAAGAGTGAAGGGGCTCGCATTCACTTCGCTGCTGTCGTCGTGGAATGAGAATTGATGAATCGAACTTGCTTGGTGAGTGAGCGGGCTTTCTATTTTGGGACGTTTCATAATATTCGGCTTGGTTGCTACCAGTCAAGCCAAACGAGACTAGCGCCCACAGCACCACAATCATTCTCTGTCGAGCGTGTCGCACTCCCTCTACGAGATGCTGCAACATCAACAACAGCTCCTGAAGCACGGCAACACCGCTGTCAGGACGTGATATGGGTATGTCCTGCCCCGCCCCGTTTCCTCCTCTGCTACCTGATGAACAACATATTGGAGCTGTCTTATTATAATGATGACACAATTTTTATAATATACAACTTACTTTTTCTGAATGCACACAAGCACATCTAATCCCGTCAACCGATCATCTGGGCTTTAGCTAACCTTGCTTCGACATAGATATTACGTGTTCATAGCCACCAATAGACGGACGAGTATGAAGAATAGCTGATTTGTGCGGGTTCTGGTCATCTACTCACCCTTATCCAGCCCTGATCACGACCTCAACCCACAATGTCTCAACCACCCGCCGCTGATGCAGCGGTAGCAGCTGCAGGCGATCAGTTGGCTCCCGATGGGGAGCGCGTAGATCCAGGCGGGTTCAAGCTCAAGTTCTGCACCGTGTGTGCGAGTAACAACAATAGGTACGAATACCCTTTCCTGTCCAGAAATCGCACCTTGCTGACTGAGTCGAAAAAGATCGATGGAAGCGCATTTGCGACTCTCTGCGGCTCACTATCCAGTCATCTCATTTGGTACTGGCTCGCTTGTGCGTCTGCCTGGAGCCTCAATCGATAAACCCAATGTATACCAATTCAACAAGACCTCTTACGATAGCATGTATAAGGAACTTGACGCAAAGGATCCACGACTATATCGCGCAAATGGCATCTTAAACATGTTGGATCGAAATCGCAATGTCAAATGGGGACCAGAGCGATGGCAGGATTGGCAGGTGGGCGTTCCGAGGCTTGATCACGTCAATGAGAAAGGCGCTGAAGGCACAGAAGGGGGGGTTGCAGATATAGTCATCACTTGTGAAGAGAGGTGCTGGGATGCGGTTGTGGAAGATCTACTCAACCGCGGTTCGCCACTGAATCGTCCCGTTCACATAATCAATGTGGATATCAAGGATAATCATGAAGAAGCACTTGTCGGTGGCAGAGGCATACTCGATCTTGCAGACTCACTGAACAAAGCTGCAATTGCGGAGAGAGAGCTCAAGGGTGCAAGTTCCTTTGACAACGGTAATGCTGCTAGTAGATCTGGCTTTGACGAGATGGTGCCAGAGATCATTGGGCAGTGGCAGGAGAGGTGGCCTAACCTACCGGCTGTATGGACCTTGGCATGGTTCTGATGATGGATGATTTGTATGAAAAGGCGTTGGGTCCCCGGGATACCCATTATAAAGGCGTATATGGAAAGCTTGACAGACAAGCTTTAGATAGTGGTTGAGAATATAATAAAACATTGGCCCAGACTTTGCACAGACATGGTGAAATTAGGGGAATATCCACTTGCCACAGGAATGCCCCGAGGCCCGCGAATGATTTCGCTTGGATCCTTCCAGCGCCAAAAGGACTCAGATCCAAGAGATTGGGAGCCGGGATGGCGTGGATGGGATACAGGGCAGGAGCCCGACACGCGAGTCCTCCAGGAGGTCACCTTTCAAGACTCCTTGGACAAGACAAGGCAGACAGATAGATAGATAGATAGACGAATTAATACAGAAAGGAGCAGAATCTCGAATTCCTCCTGTAGACAGGAAGTAGCAACGCCATCGCCGGGCGGGTGGCCCGGACCAGCAGCGCCGCGAATGCAATCTAACCAGCGTCGTCGCCGTCGTCAGCGCCCCTAGAGATGGGAGATGGGAGATGGGGGATGGGAGATTTGCCCCGTCCTGCCGCCAGAATTGATCAAGATTGATCAAAATTGATGTTATGCGCTTACAGGGTCGCTCGCGGGCGTTCCTGACTAGGAGCTCCGCTGCAGCGGCGGTGATAGGCTCGTCTGTGGCTTTCGGATCTCAGCACCCATTTGCGCCCCGGTGGAATTTGGACGGGCGAGGCAGGCCAGGAGAGAAATGAGAGAGGCAGAACGGACGCTCCCTACGGGCTCTCCAGACCGCAGAAAGCCCCAGCCGGGAGTCGCGATTTCCCTCTGGATCCCGCAACGAGATCTTGACCACACAGAGGGACATTTCGTACAAATCGTACTGTACAAACCCGTGCAAACCCGTGCAAACTCGTGCAAACTCGTGCAAACTCGACGCTCCCCAGATCGATCCGAGTGGCTGTCAACTCAACGTTTATCGGCCGCCCTAGTACCGAACCGGTCCTGGGCGACGCGCCCGCGGCACATTCAGAGAACTAGCCCTCCGCGCTCTATTTCAGGAGAAGAGGACGTCGCCAAAACTATTCTGCATTCCAGAGCTCGAGCACGTCCACATTGCAGACTCCGACTTCGTCATTGAGACTCTTCAACGTGATCTCCTGCGAAGGACGTCCTGCCTGAACAGCGCATGTCTGTGGCCTCGTCGCTGTGACATCCACCTCGCCAACGCTGTACGTTTCAAGGGTCCAGGTGCGGCAGACCGACCTCCGGTCTACAAAACCTCACCACCGCCCGCCGCCTGCGACTGCGACTGCGACTGCGACCTGTACATACCGAGAGGCTCGTGGCGTTACTCTGTAGCCCCTAAGGATCTCTGAACTGTCAGCAACACGTCACGCAAAAAATGAATGGCCGCGGAAACGGGCCCTTGTCGCCAGTCTCAATAGGAGGTAGTGAATGGTCGGGCATATCGAAGTACCAAGGACCCGACACAGAATCTGGACAATATTCTCCAGGCAGTCGTGGACAACTAGTGTCACCACCGATCTCCAGCGGATCGAACGGTACCATGAATGGAGGCGGCTTCCCTCGAGGGCCAGGCGATCTTTCCAATGGCCCCTCACCGCCTGCGTCTATAGCGCGGTCGAGCAACGCAGGCAGTCTCTACAATGCCTCAAACTTGTACGCGGTGAGCGAGGGTGGCAAGAGCAGGAAAGACGAACAGTTTGAAGGAATCCTTTCGGAACACTATGCGACGCTCAGAAGATTTCTGGCTTCTTCATTACGGGATGAGAAGGGCAATCCGAGACCAAACAAGGCGCGGGACAAGCTGCTGCGACTATCTCCGGTTCAATTTCAAGAGCTGAGTACGGATGTCTTTGACGAGTTACTTCGAAGGCAGGCTACAGGACGAAAGAACCCAGGTGCCGGACCGGCAGACACACAAGGGCCACCAGCTTATCTTCTTCCGAAAGACTCGTTCCACCCGAAACGCAATCAGGCCCGTCAAAAGCTGTCTACTCTCCCTCCACCACGATTTCGAGATCTCGCCACGGATGTTTTTTATGAGTTGGAGCGCAGATTTCCTAGATTTGCTGGTGGAGATATTAGTCGCACGGATAGTCCTGCATCTATGCGAGGTCCACCCAGCCGAAGTGGCAATGGGACGCCTGTCGATGGTGGACCAGCTTTCAGGCCAGGATCTCGGGGAGGAATGCGTATGCGACGACCTTCAGAGGCCAATTCGATTTCAACATATCCACGAAGTGATTCGAGAAATGGTCCGCGCCCAGGAGGACCTATGAATGGAGCCATGAATGGATCTCAATCGCCTGGCCTCCCCCCTAATGACTATGGCCGGCCTCTCCCAAAAACGTTTCAGAGTAATACGATTGTCCCGAACAAGAGCACAATGGTTGAAGATGATGATGATCCAACCGGGGGAGAAGATGACGACGAAGACGCATTTGGACTGGAAGGTGCAGCGAGAAGTAGAGAAAGCAAGAGAAGTTTAGGCACAAATGCGCCTTCAGAGGTAATATTACATCTTTGACAAGGACCTAAGGCTCTGCTAACACCTCATTTTAGAATGATAAGAAGCTCATCGAAGAATTTCAAACACAGGTAGCTGACCTGCGAGAAAAGCTCGATTCTCTGGAGGAGACTTTACGGAAAAAGGATGAAGAACTCAACAGTGTTCTAGATGGCGAAGGAAAAAAGGAAGCAGCTTCAAATGTTGAAAAGAAGGAATGGTCAGACTTAAGGCTAAAATTGGAGGACCAACTAGCAGATGCCCAAAATCTAAATGAGTCGCTGCAGACGGAACTTGATCGATTGCGCACTAGCCAAGCCAGTACGGAGAGAGATCTGAGAGCTCAACTTGAAGAAATGCGAGATTCTGCTAGTGCAGATCAGGGTGCTAATGGTGTGAATGCAGAGCTTGAACGCGAGAATCAGGAGCTTAGAGCCGAACTACAAGAACAGCAGCAAGTCACAGATGATGTTCGTAGGGAAGCGCAAGCATTTTTGAGGGAGATGAAACTACTTTCAGAACGTAGCGATAACTCGTCATCTTGGGTACGAGAAGAACTATTATCCAATCAGATCAACCGTCTGGAGGAGGAAGTCAAAGACTGGAGGAATAGGTATGCCAGAACGAAGACCCAACTACGGAGCTTACGAGCCTCGTCTATCGGTCTTACCATTCAACAAGACGCAGCCAAGTATGCCCGGGACAGCGGGTTCACACAAGATGATGGTTTGGTTAAGGATGTTCACGTCACAAAATTCCAGATCTCGATTGATGAACTTCTTCAAACGGCTCGCACTGATGACCCGATAAGGGTTGTTGACTACATGAAGTCAGTAGTGGTGGCCGTACGGGACATTACTAAAGATATCGACCAATCCCCTGCAAATAATGCCGATTTAGCACAACAGCAGGCCAAGCTCAAGTCAAGAGTCTCAGCAACAGCCAACAACCTAATCACGGCATCAAAAAACTTTGCTTCAGCAAAAGGTCTCTCGCCTGTATCGCTCCTTGATGCAGCTGCATCTCATCTTACAACTGCCGTTGTTGAGCTAGTTCGAACTGTAAAGATTCGGCCAACTCCAGCTGGAGAGCTTGAGGATGATGATGATGGGGCGTTGCCACCCGCAGATAGCACTGGTTTCTTTCCAGTTCGTGAAGATAGGCAAGAAACCCTGCCTGCGACATTTCTAGGTCTGCGGAACGAACGTAACAGCAATGTCTCATCCATGTACAGTCCTACAAATTCGCCACGAGCATCTGCTATCCCAAGACCTAGAAGCAGTTCATCAAAGGATACATGGGCTGCGCGTAGACCACCGTCCCGCGGTCAAACACTTTCAAATGAGCTAAAAGGATTAAATGGGGTTAATGGCAGCAGCAAGTCACTTCCGCTTGCTCCAGGAATGGCCTCGGGTGTCAGAACTCAGGATAGTGATGTTGAGGATCTCAAGGTAAGCATATTCTCAATGCCATTCAAGATTACTGCTAACGATATCAGATTTACCTCGAAGACCAAACTGCCCTCCTAGTCCAGACCATACAATCCCTCGTCTCTTCTATCCGCTCAGAGGCCGGTATTACTGCTATCTCCACTGAAGTCGCCGCCATCGCTACTGTCGTAGGCAAGGTCGTAGCGTCCACCGAGACAGCCATGTCCTCCACCGGCAATGTCGAGCTGCGTGCTCAAGGCGAGCCCATCGTCAAGAAGCTCGCCTCTTGCAGGAATCGCCTTGTCGAGGCGGGCGAGAAGGGCCGCGAAATCGCTGCTATGGGCGAGGAAGAAGAGGAGAAAGCAGACAGAGAATGGAGGCAATGGACTCAGTCACTGCCTCCGATCGCATTTGAGATTGCACGAGAAACAAAGGAACTGGTGCAGAGGGTTGATATTCTCGACGGGAACAATGCTGGCGGAGACGACGACTACTCTTAGAGCGGGGCTACATACGGGGGCGGGGGAGTTATGCATGATAGAGGATCCGCGGCGTCTTGTATAGCGCACTAGTACGAATTATGTCTTCACGGGTGTCAAGCCGTGCCAACGGAATCCTTAGCTTGTATCGTACAGCGTACTACAGTACTGCATCCAGCGGTCTGGGCTTCCTTTCCGATGTATAATATACACACTTCTTTCCCTCTCCTTGTCACCCACTCACAGGCTCGCCGGAGCGGGCCCCCGCCGGCCCCTGACGCAGCCGAGTCTCTGTGCGAGTATCGGCCCGCGTGCTGTATAGTACTGTATATCAAATTTTTTTAATCACTAAAACCCCGATCCGGCCCCCTGATGCTGCTGTCGTCGTGCTGTGCGGGTGGTTGTTTTAATTGGTGCTCTGTAGCGATGCTCTTTCCGTGGCGGGCTCCCTTTCGCAGATCGGTCTGCAGCCGCGTAGGGCTGTTGTGGATATCCCCATCCTCTAGTCATTCCATTCACTGGCGAAGCAGAAAAAAAAAATTGAGTCGGTCATACACGGTCCTGTACATGCACCGGGCGGCCAGGAGTAGCCGACCTGGACCCGGCTAGACAAGGCGTGCGACGTTCCTTTGTGTCCGAGACGGAAGTGGGGGCGGAGAGAAGCTACGGTGGGATATGTGATCACAGCAGCACCGAGGGTAATGAATGAGATGGGAGGGAGAAACTGTATAATAAATTTGCTGGCACTGCCGATAGGTTAGGAACTTTTTACTGTCCGGATATCTATGATGTCCTACCACCGCTAGCACGATCCATCCGCAAATACAACATTAAGATACAGCATTTATCGTGAAATCATGGGCTGCCAGCCCTCAAGACTCACGGTCTCTATCAATGGACGCTTGGTGCGTTGGAGTTGAAAGCCGGCCCATGTCATTCGTTCGTGTATGCCTCGTAGTATTGGCATGGTGATTGCTGTGGTTCGAAGCCGCCCTGCTACTTCTGCGCCTGGCTCGAATAAGAGTATACTGGCACGTCGTTCGAATACGACGGTCTATGCGTCTATGCCGTTCTATTCGATGTTGCTGCTTATACTGTCTGAGGCTGCATCATGTCAATATTACCTTTGATTTCGGTCGAGAAATATTCTCACCTTTCCTCGACACTCTCCATATCGCATTCCTCCTCGTTTTCGGAAGGAACAGGACTAGTCTGGACCTCAAGGCTAGTCGATACCTCAAGACTAGGCGGGACCCAAGGGTCATTTCGTCGGTCATTCTGCTCGTATGCTTCAAGTGGAGTAGTTCCGTTCTGGATACTTGCGACGCTGATTGAGGACGGATGATGTTGTGGTCCGTGATGACACTCCACTTGCAAGGAGCCGGGATCTCCTTCTAGCCGTTGCTTCTTTCCATCGTCAGACGTGTGGACTGGAGATGGGCTAGGAATGATATGCCATTCCTCGAGACAGGTGTAAATTTCGTGGAAGCTGGCTTTCTGTCAGTTTTATTCCTCAGGCTTCTCGAAGTCGTAACCAACGTCGTCTCAACGCCATGCGATTTAAGGTGTTCTTCGATTTCTCCGAGTTCTTTCCCTTCTTTATACAGATCGATGACTAAGGCTTTGTGTACATCTAGGGAAGCATTTGCCATGCTGGAATATTGCTTAAATGCAGCGGTAAGCTAGGAATAAGAAACTGCTGCTCGAGGCATCACGACACGGGGCGGCGGATTTCTTATGTGTGCGCCTGCTCATAACAGCTATATGAAATAGAGTGAGGGAAATCAACATGGTTTGCATGGTGCGGGTAAGGCAATAGCAAGGACTCGCCAAGCAGTCGGGTTTCAAGGAATCTCTGGGACGGTGAAGAAGACGTGGAAAGATTGCCCCATAATCTTGCAGCAGCGGCCAATGTGAAGCCGGAGAAACAAAGGGTTAAGCCAGAGAATCGTACAATATCCGTGCAATGGGAACGTAGGTTCTCGTCCAAACCCAGCACCACGGCACCGGATTTGGAAAGATTGGTGGGCCATGTGTGTGGCATTGCGAGCTTACAAGGGCTCTTGCAAGCATGCTGGACGGCACTGAAGCAAAACTACAAGGGATAACGAGGACGCGGGACGCATGGTGGCAGGCCAGAAATTATGTCTGCCTCGTCAAAAAGCCCACTGTGATGGGATGTATGCGAGCAAGGCGCCAAAACTCATGACGATAAGGAGAGAACTTGCCGTTGTTTGTATGAGGCGCATTCAGATGAAGCAGAAACAGACATAAGAAAGTCAGAGCGTGCATCTACCTTCCAAAGACTGTTAGATGAAGCCCGCCCGCCTTGCTGTGGAGGAAGTTTGCACCGGATCCTTGTATGAAAAAGGTCCCTGGCGTCTCGAAAGCGAGCGCCGTGGCTTCGTATGCAAGCCATCGACGATGAGCAAGCCAATGCCATGCCAATCCTGTAGAAAAAGAAACTTCGTCCGCAGTCCTGTGCTCCGTGGGATGTTTGGACAGAGGCCATCATCGAAGCTCCCTCGCTGCCTCGCTGCCGCCAACGCAGCAGTACTCCACCGGGAATTGGCGCACGAGCCTGCAGGAAACAGGAGGAGCACAGCAGGCTGAAGAGCAATTCCACTGATATGGAGCATGCCCCTTTTTTGCATGGGCCATCTCGAGAGCCGGGCATGCCGAGAGGTCGTGGCTGGAAGGAGAATAATAAGGAGGGAGAGCTTTGGGGGCCAGAAACTGGGGAATTCTCTCGGCAGTCAAAGGAGTGTGCTCGCAAGGCGGTCAGGCAGCAAGGCATGAATGCCATGCCATGCCCGCGCCTTGAAGGCGAAGAGAGCAGTCATATCCACAAACGCGAGCAGGAGAAGAAGCTGGGAGAAGCTGGCGCTTCTTTGCCTCTGTATACCTCTTCTCGATCTCTTACCAAGCCTCTTAGATTCGCCCCTATCCTAACCAGCTAAGGACCAGCCGACGAGTTTTGTAGGACACAATATCTATTGGAAGGATTAGATGAATTGAATTGTCTAATCCAAGTTAAATCTCTAATCTGTTCAACAGGGGAGTTAAGGGGTGGAATGGCTCCCACTACTGTTGTTAGCATTAGAGCGTCAATCCAGAAGGCACAGCGTGTAGGCAAGGCTGTGATCACTGCTCCCGAAGTAGGTTATCGTGTACGCCAGAAGGGGCTCCTATATCATGGGCCTATATATTCTCTATTTGTGTCATGGGCTTATTTACCAGATACATTCTCTATTTGTGTCATTAGAGATAACTAGGCGTTGATTTTGCGCTGTCATTCTTTGTTGCTCCGGCATTTGGAAATTTTGAATGGGAAGTTTACATCCTTTTCGGTGGCCTCTGTCTTGCAATGTTTGTCCTCATCTTCTCGCCGTTTCCCGCGACTGCTGGCAAGACGCTGGAAGAAGTGGAAGACATGTTCACTGACCCCAATCGCCGAGCCCCGTCCGGATACCCAGAACCGAGAATAGTCATGTGATTTAACCAAATCACATGGCCAAATCTCCCCGAATCGATCTTCTCTCTCTCTATCTCTCTCTCTTGCTTCAAATGTAGGAGAGTAGTAAGGACTGCTCAAAATAGTATAAATCATTCAAATCTGTTGAAGAATCGGATGCATTATTATATCTAGTCCGCGTAGAATCATAAGCGCAATGCCAATGCTCTCCGCTAGCTACCCGGGAGTCACGTAGTAAATGTTCGTATGAGGCTTTCCACCTTACTTTCTGCCAGAGACGAAGAACCTTTCCAGCTCTTTGCGCATAATCGGACTTTCGCTCCGCACAGAAGCACTTCAAGTCGGCAATAGAAGCTGTGACCTAGCTGTCGATGCAGGATCCTGTTTGTTTCACAGCCATGTGAGGCATGCCTTCAACGAGCGACAAAAGCGACTGCCAAATACACTTTTTGCGTACATTGACCAGGAATGCTGGGAGACGCATCATCCTCTCTTGCCGCGATACATGAGGGGGGCATTTGATTCCCGGGCGTGGCGGGGAGGATATCTACACATATAGGCCTTTTTCTTCCATCATACGACTGTGGAGTCCGTCTTACCCTCTGCAGTCGACACGGAACCTGGCCTAGGTCTGCGAGGTGATGGATATCCCTGGTCTTCTGGCTGACGACGCCCTCACAAGGCTTCAAGGCCAATGTCTGGGATACGCCAGTGCCCGTCAACAACGATGCGCACAGGCTACGAGGCTATAGACAGGGTCGGCACCCGAACGTTGCCAGCAGAGCGAACGGCAATACTGCACTGTGCTGTACAGGTCCATGGAGAGGGATCGACACTACAAGTCACCAAGGTGCAACTCCAGGCCTGAATATAAGCAAACACGTGACAACAGCGTTTCCAACAGAATGGATGATGGATACAGCGATCATTGGATCAATTAGACGTCGAAGAATCAGAGACTTTGCGGCAGCGCGGGTATATAAAATTATATCTCCCACCAATGATAAATGCTACAGTCCAGGTATTTCGGTCAGCATGCCCAGCCAGCACTGTGCTACCATCTCGCGACAGACCGAATTTGCGCATGCCCCATTGCTGACCAGAAATCAGGCATGTATGTATAAGCGCGATGGCCTTTCCAAGGAAGAAGGAAGGTGACCTGATGTTCTGTGTCGAAAGCCGAACGCTCCGGCCAATGCAGAGTATGCATGTCCTCTGTAATGCACAAGAGCCCTTCGGCTTGCAGAGTATCGGTGCGGAGGACAGAGCCACCAGCTGGCAACCGTCGCTGGCAACCGTCGCCAGCAACTGCAGCTTCCTGCTTCCTCTGAAGCGGAGTTGGTACGCGAGTATCGGGGAACTGGAGAACTATGCCTCAGCAATCGGCCCTTTTACGCAAAGTCAGCTCACAATGTGCCAGAGCGAATACTTTAATGGCAGCATGTTACCCCGATCCCGCTATGCCGGGGATTTGGGCGTCTGGAGACTCCACCGCGTTAGCACATCGGATTGCGGGTAACTCGGTGCCAGGCTCGGTAGGCACTCGACTACGGCATGTACTCTATCACTACACAGGGCGACTTTGTTTCCCGGCGGGAATAACACCCAGTATACCATTACGACGGCATCGATTATCCACATCAGTGATCCTCTGACACGGCTTTTATGAATATGATATTCCCCTTGGTCGATATGGTATCAAATCGCGATCCTGCAGCTTTTATACGGAAAATTGCGCGGAATTATTCCTTGAAAGGGAGGAAAACATTGCCGGTCATGGGAATAAACCCCTGTAGGTCAGTTGCTGCAACTGGTGGCATGCTGTCTGGTTGCAGGCTCTAGCATACGACCGAGTCACGATTCGGAAGGAGCCAACGGGGATCAGCAGGCACTCCCCCGGCTGCAAATCCAGCAGCTTCTCCATGCTTTCTCCTTAAATATGACCTTCCCCGTGGGAAAATATTTCTTTCCCAGTCATTCCAATCAACTTTAAACTCCAATCATGTGGCATACGGGAAACATCTATTTTATAACAGCCATCGCCGTCATTGGCGGTGGTCTGTTTGGCTTCGACATATCATCTATGTCAGCCATAATCAGTACCGAATCTTACCTTTGCTACTTCAATGAAGGCCCATGTCAGTAACTCCCGTAACTATCAAGTAGGCTCTTCGAACCATGCTGACGCAGGATAGATGGGCCTGGTTTTGATGATTCTACAACATGTTCCGGCCCAAAATCCTCAACACAAGGTGGCATCACAGCTTCCATGGCCGGTGGCTCGTGGTTAGGGGCATTATCCTCCGGCTACCTGTCAGAAAGTCTAGGTCGTAAACGCGCAATCCAAGTTGGCACTCTATTCTGGTAAATAGACACCACTCTCGAGACTCCCGAGACTCTCTAGTACACATTACAGCCCTAATTCGCTTGATAGGATGGTTGGTTCTATTATCGTGTGTGCCTCACAGGATATCGCCATGCTTATCGTCGGCCGTATCATCAATGGTATTGCCGTCGGTATCTGCTCTGCTCAAGTTCCCGTATATGTTTCCGAGATCGCACCTGCGAATATGCGTGGGCGTCTTGTTGGATCTCAGCAATGGGCTATCACTTGGGGTATCATGATCATGTTCTACATCTCCTACGGATGTTCTTACATCGACGGAGTAGCATCCTTCCGTCTTCCATGGGGCCTGCAGATGATCCCCGCCATCATCCTCTTCTTCGGTTTATTCATGCTGCCTGAATCCCCAAGATGGCTTGCCGGCAAAGATCGATGGGAGGAAGCCCTCAACACGCTAGCACTTGTTCATAGCCATGGTGATGTTAATGACCCTGGAGTCGTCTTCGAGATGAACGAGATCAAGTCAGCTATCGAGTTCGAAAGGCAAAACGCTGATGTCTCGTACTTTGAGCTCTTGAAACCAGAGATGATCAATAGAACACACATAGGCCTCTTTGTACAGATCTGGTCACAACTTACCGGCATGAATGTCATGATGTACTACATTACTGTAAGTTCTAATCCACTATTTACTTCATCTCGATTCTGACAATCTCCTAGTATATCTTTGCCATGGCCGGTATTTCGAGCAACAACGTCCTTCTCTCCTCGTCCATTCAATACGTCATCAATGTCGTCATGACCTTCCCAGCCCTTGTCTGGATGGACGGATGGGGTCGGCGTACTTCACTACTTGTTGGAGCCTTTCTCATGATGATCTGTCTCTTCGTCAATGCCGGTGTCGCAGGTGTTTATTCAGATCCTGCGCCTTCTGGTGGCCTCAATCATGTCGCTGCGGAGAGTTTCGTACTCAGTGGCGCTCCTAGCAAAGCAGTCATCGCGTTCTCTTACCTCTTCGTCGCATCGTACGCACCAACATGGGGTCCCACATCGTGGACTTATGTGCCAGAGCTCTTCCCCCTTCGTGTCAGATCCAAGGCTGGAGCCCTTTGCACTAGTGCTAATTGGGCATTTAATTTCGCATTATCTTACTTCGTCCCTCCGGCGTTCGAGAATATTACATGGAGAGTTTACATTCTGTTTGGCGTCTTCTGTTTTGCCATGTTTATCCACGTCTTTTTGCTGTTCCCCGAGACCGCCGGCAAGACACTTGAGGAAGTGGAAGCCATGTTCACGGACCCCAAGGGCATCAAGTACATCGGAACACCAGCCTGGAGAACACACGTCGTTACTGCCCGTGTCCGTGAGTTTGGAAAGACTGATGAGGTTCATGAAGAGAAGATAGAGCATGCGAATGGCAGTTTAGGGCATATTGGCGGCGAGGGGGACCTTGCCATACACGGCGATACTGCCGTGTAAGGACTATATTGTCAGTGGTTACAATAGAATGATCACGGTCTTTTCAACCCTTTGTATCACTAGACGGGGTGTGGTGTATGGATATCGAGGGGTTCTGAGAAATACATAGAAAGTAGATAGAATGGATGAGTAATGGAGGAGTCGGCTAGTAGATATGCAGAGTATAACAATTAGAATTAAATTCATGATACTTGAATCTAATGTCTACTGCTATGTTAAGTTCCACTGTGATTGATATAGGCTAATAATTTAATCCCTCTTATTCGCAATTGCAATGATACAATCTGATTCTCGATGCCGCTGTCAAGTCGTCGCTTGCCATTAACCTTATTATCATGGTAAACTTTATTCCTACTACCAGAACCCCATCCAGAACTGCCCGCGCGCTATCATCCCCCATCTTCGCTTCGTATTTAGGTTATCTGTCCGCTACAGAGCCAAAAAAAAACTACATGCAAAACCCAGCAAATACTATTCCGAGATACCGGGGTTCGGGTGCCACGGCCGTCATTGCCGTGCATCTCTCACAACGGCTTTTTATCTATCGGGGGATGAGAGAGGGAGTTTCTCCAGCTCTCAAATAGAGCTGGCTGCGGCTCGTCACCCCGCTCCGTTCCGTTCCGGCGCGTCGCGTCGCGCCCGCGTCGGCAAATTTCTCGCTTGGGAGATCCTCGCTCCCGCCGTGGCGCACTTTCAGCAAAAAGAAAAAAGAGTTAAGTGTCGCGATGCAGGGTTCGCGGTGATTGATTGTGATATATGTATGATTGATGGTTTATCAAGAGAAAAAAAAAGGAACATATGGCAAGCAAGAGAGATGCAAAATGTTGACAACTGTGGGATTCGAACCCACGCTCTTTCGAACCAGTATTTGTGCTTCAAGTAGACCTGAAACTGGCGCCATAACCGCTCGGCCAAGTTGCCGTTCATTATCACAGAATTTGCCTATCTTGCTATATACACATGCCCAATTCTGAGCGAGGGGAAAAACGGGGAGCGGAGCCTCGTGTAGGATTTCAATATCGGCGGGGGCGTTGAGTTTAAAAACAGGAAATATAAGGGCTAAACAAGTTATAGTATATTAAATATGTACGCGCTATGGAACTGCTGATGGTAGTATCTATTATAGTTTCAACAGTATCGCTGGTCGCAAACGAGAAGTCTATTTCCCAGTAGTTCTGAAAAGGGCGTTGAGAGGGAAATGAGCCGCTACTTGATGAATACTTGAATCTCGTGCTATTAAAGCCTCATAGCTGGCTAAGAAAGCTGATATGAAAAAAGGGAGGTAAGATCTGGTTTGTACGTCACTGTTTAGCATTCTTGAATAACATACGTACTGCTTTAAAAGCGCATCTCGGTGATTCTAGTCTTTTATTTCTAAGACGCAACTGTGGTTTCACTTTGTGCTATGGGTCTGCGAAAATACATCGACCAAAGTGCGGTTTTTGCAGAAATGAGAGTCATTCTGACCAGACATCCGTGGGCCATCTATAGCCCTATAAGAAGAGGGGCAACTCACTTGCATAATTGAGACTATGAACTATGTATTAGAGATCTCCTGGCGAACAATGCGACATCAACAAGTAGGGAATAAAGTGGAGTGGTTGCTCTCAAATGGAGATACCGCTTAAAAACTGCTGCATTGTAAATAGATGTATTTCGACATATTCTCTTAGGTATTTTGTGACTCTAAACCTGTTACTTTAGTAGCACGGTGCCTTAAAAACACTTCCATTTAATTTATATTGGGTGTTTGAATATGCGCGCGTCGCTGTTCTGCAGGATCTGTCAGCTATGTTTAGAGCTCATGAAGTACATAGAGCTCACCATTTTTATTGATTCACACGCGCCGACATGCCTCCAAGTAGGGCACATCGGCTCTTAAACTCCTTCTACCTAGCGATAATTTGCGAGTCGCTTTTCCCTTCCCATCCATATCGCAGTATGATTTTTCGCGTCTCTGACACTTCACTCGATCTCTCCATCTTTGGCAATCTCGGGACTCCTCGATCTACTCCTCGCCTTTCCTTTCGCTGGCGCTCTCCCGGTTCTGGAGCCCTTTCCTGGTGGTGGTCTCACAAACGCAAAGTCCACTTCGATAGTCTGATCCAGTAACTTCGTATTGTGAGCTCCATCAATCGCAGCCCTAGCCTCGTCCAGTGTTGGGTACTCGATGAGTGCATAGCCCTTCACCAGCAAATTAGCAATACGCTACCAAATGCAAGCCCTTCACTTTCTAGTAGACTAAAGGACAATAAACAAAAAGGTGATAGCGCATACCTTCACGTAACCTGTCCGCCTGTCCAAATTTAGATGCAAGTTCTTGATCTCTCCAAACTCCGCAAACAAATCTGTCAGATCCTCTTCACTGGCCTCCTCATGCACATTCGTGACGATAATGATCCAACCTTCGATAGAGCGCACAGCTGTAGCGTTCGAGTGGGTTTGCATCGAGGCGTTCTTGCGGTCGGCCTCGGGGGAGAGGGGGACCTCCACGTCGACATCCATGGTGTCTGCCATGATGTTTGGTTACGATATTTCGGAATATAGTGTAGATGGTTGTAGGTAGAGGAAAGACTGTGGGTATGGCAGTGACGTTGAGTTAGGAGTGAGTCTGCGCGTTGTGGTCGCTATGTGGCGGATGCAATGTTGCGCCTCGCCAATTTTCGACTTCTCTTAGTCCACCCCGCAATTCGCGACTGGAAGCTTCAAGTGACTATAGGAATAACTTTATATTTCAGTGGCTATTACTACTTCAAACTTTCTATTTTGATAGTCTATAGCGAGACCCGACCGACTTCCCTTCCTGACCCAGTGACGTTAGTCATCGGAACTATAGCACTTTTTAGGCGCTAGGGACAGCTTTAGAAGGCACGAAAACAGGTTACAACTTGGCCTCCGACATGTATACCGCAGACAGAAGTTTCAAGTTGTATAAGTCTTGACTCTGCAGAGTAAAGTCCATGGTCACCTTTGTATAATATCTAACACCCAAACACTAAGAATTGTTAGGTAATCAAGCTTATATTATATACTTTCAGTGGCCTAAATCTTGGGATCTCATGCCCAGTACTCCCAAGAATCTATAACTTCAACGCCAAGCCATCTGGTTTCTTGTATTCATTAACAAATCATGCCGCCAATACACCCTCCTTTTCCATATCCTTGACGTATTGCTCCCACGTCTCAATAGTGTTACCATAGAAACTAACATGAGCATCTGCTAACGCTCCAAACTGGGTTTTGAATTCAATCCTTTTGATCTTTTCAAAATCATGAACTTCCCTGACAACCTCCTCGTCGAAGGCTTCCGTGACTTTCTTTGCTTCTTCGACAGCCCGGGTCAACTCTTCAATTTTGACCTCCGATTCACGAATGCGTTTCCTCCTCGATTGCTCGTGGTCAACACCCCTTACATCTTCTAGCTTGCTCCGGATAAACCCGCCAGGCCCACTAGATGAACCATGCGATGATGCTAGCCGGTCCCGTGATGTTGTCGTGTCTGCTAGTAGCACAGCTGTCTGTTCATAGTCTACCTGCTTAGATTCGCGAAGTCGGAGGAGAGCTTTGACAGCTGTACTGTAGGCTTGCATGTCTCGCAAGCTGCCAAGGTAGTCTTGGTCTGTATGGTCTTTAAGCGTCTTCATTCCAGTCGAAGTGTCCTCAACGCTGGCGGTAAAGACATGGACAGGGCCCTCAACACCAGGTTCAAGGGTAATCAGCCTCTGAAAATTCTCCCCAAGTTCATGATAATCCTTCTGTAGCTCATCTTCCCTGCGTGCTACACGCACAATAATCTTCTCAATATGACCAAGATCTTCGTCCAGTTTATCAGATTTCTCCCGTACTTCGATAAACCGCTTGTCAGCTTTGTGAACTTTGGTGAATGCATTGATGAATGTTTCCGTAATTCCATCAAACACACCAGCCGGTCCCTGTTCTGACGCCGAAGAGGAACGTTGGGGCCGAGATCGCATAGTTGCATTCCAGTCTTGGCTCTCAAGAAATATAATTAGAAGAGCACTACGCCGAAGAACAGGATGCAGGGTCAATCGTCTTAAAAAGCGGTGGAGAGAGTTTGCGCGACGCTGTGTGAACTCCGTGCTGAATCTGTCTCCAGTAACATACATCATGTTGTGCTTGTCTGGTAGCGGTGGGACGGCACATGCCGGATACTCTGTGGAGAGGGTGTTATAGAGAAATACGAAGTCGGTGAATCTTCTTCGAACTGATGTTGTGGGTCTTGAGAAGGAGGGGAAATTTGTCTGATGACATCAGCGCATGCTCCAGCATGTGGGGGAGCAGAACTGACATTTGTGGTAACCTGATAAGACACAAAAGCATCTTTGGTGCCATCATTCTCCTTAATAGGCGAAGACACAGTGCACTCCAGACTGCCAGCTCCAATGCCAGCAATGTCCAATGGATCTTCATGGCCAGCATGAGAGGCCCCGGGCACACCGGGCTGCCTTGAGCCGTTGACGAGAGCACCACTTCCACTACCTCCTTCATCTTCTAAATTTGCCGCCCCGCCTTGCGTAGGATTGCCGCGAGCATCATTCTGCCATGAAACGTTGGAGAAATCGTTCTCCATAACGGGGATAAAGCTGAGAGGCCAGTGGGGACGTGTGGCAGCGCTCTCAGGCTCGCAATGTGCTCAGATCACTTCAGATATCGTGAAGGATGGTCCGGAAATATTGAGAGATTGCGAGATTACTGTTTAAAGAGGTATACACGGTTGTAGTTTATGGTGGTTGGTTCAAATGCGATGGAGCTTGTGAGACAAGGGAGCCACTACTACCGCGTCATTGGGAATAATTGGTGCCTTACAAGGCTACCAATTTTAAGCGCCCCTTGAGTGCCAAGCATTTCACCGGCTATCAAAATTGACAACGAAATTCATACATGAATGTTAAATAAAAGTCTATGCTATTGAAGTTTTCCACTATTTCACAATCAGGCTCTATCACCTGGATGCAATCTCGCACCTCCCACCTCCCGGCGACGCCGATAGTCCCTATGCTATACAAATAAAACGTGCAAAGTGTGTACTGAGCGTGACTTTGTTCAGTTCTGCTTCTCACCCTTGGCGCGAGTAGCCTCTGACTCTTCTAGTTTCACGAGTTCAGCAGCCTCTTGTTCGGCATCCACTGCTTCATTGACTTGGTCTTTTTGAACACCACTTGCTTGTGCTTCCATTCGACGTTCCTCCTTCTCATCAATGTTCTCGTCGTCACGGGGTGTAGCCCGGCCATGACCTTTGTTCTCTTGATCTTGTTCATTTTCATCCTCGATAAGGTCTTGCTGCTCTTTGAGGACTTCAAGACGCTGCTTGTTGGTTGCAGCACCTTCCGCATTGTGAACCTCGAGCTCAATCTCATGGAAGAGCTCTTCAGGAATAGAAGCCAAGACACCGGTAAGAGCGTCAATCTGGCTAGACATCTCTGTATCCTTGCCTTGAGCATACATGAAGGCATTGCTCAAGACTAGGAGAGTTGATGGTACGCCATACTTGAGTCTCAGATCTAACCAAGATTGCAAATCGTCCCGTAGGCGCCCAGGAGACACACCATGGGTGCGGATGCCACGGCTTGCACAAGCCATTTGTAGTTCTGGGACTGATAAGGTGTCTACGCCTTCAAAGCTAATAGCTCTGTCGTCTCTCTTAATCTGTCTCATACGATGACGGATTTGGTATCGAAGCATCATATCTGTGCCGAATGTGTTTAGGTTCATGTACCTGCACATCCCCACTAGTTGAGGTCGTGATAAATTGTCTAGGGTTAGGTCGTCCTTGAAGATCTGGCAGACCTTGATGACATCAGATGGGGTAGGAGCCTCTCCAGTTGCCCGGACTTTGCGGAAGAAGTTGGCAAACTCTTCTCTCTGTGCATTGGCAGTACTTAATGGAAGACCAGTCTCCTTCAGAGTATTGCGAAGGAAACTACTGACTTCTTTCCTAGTCTCTCTGAGCGTTCTTGCTTTGGTATCCTTCGACTTTTGTCCTTCATATGTGCTAGGAAGCAGGTTGGGAAATAACTTCAAAGCAATCGGAAGTAACAATTCGGCAAATGGTACTATAACGAAGACCGAGAATGGGACAAGTCGTCCCAGATCCTGGACGGTACGTTGTAGTTGTTTATGCTCTCTTCGACTGAGTTCGTAGCCGGCGGCCATCTTTAGAGCTAATCGAGTACTGATCTTGACTTCAGTCGCCAGCAACTTCGTCCCGTCCCAGTAATGCATAACTTCTCTCTTGATCTTCTGCGAAAGAGTCAACTTTATCTCCTTTTTGGTGTCCTTCTTATCAACGCCCTTTCCGACGGTGCCAACGATTTCAGTCAAGGTCATGTCATCCACGGCATCCGTCTTTGAACCAGCGGTAGCTTTCGTCTGGGAAACAGAATCGATATCAAGTTGGCTTTCTTTCCCATCCGAAGACTTGTCCGAAGATCTGGCCTTATTCTCGCTCTGCTTTCCAAGAGGTTTCTTGGCCTGTTCGGCATTAAATCCAGGTGGCGGACCGGCCGGAACTCCTCCAGACGCATGTGTTTCTGTTGACACAAATCTGCGGGGTACAAGAATGGCCAACGCAGTCATTTGTCCAGGCATGTTCCGAGCATTTCGTCGAAGGTATGCGGTATAGGCTGATGACGGACCAAAAGATGATCTAGGCAGAGCCCGAGCTATTAAGCAGCATATCAGTCTTGGGCCATCTACTGGTGCAAATGTGTCTCTAATATACATACGTCCACTTAGAAAAGAAGACTGTGCCGCCGCATTGCGAACCAGCCTTGAAGAAGCACTCATTATCGGTGGGCAATAGAAAGCTTAAATGTATAAGTGCAGCTGTAAAGGAAAGAATGCACTCCAGAACGAAAGGGTCTTGACAGTTGAAGCTGTAGATGTTGTCTGCGACTTCAAATGTGATAGAAGTCGGATGAAGAAGAGGCACAATCAAACGGCAATCTTTCCAGGGACCACCTGTTTGGGCGTGTTTTCCACTTCGCGAAATTCGCCGCACACGGCAGACGCTAATCACGTGACCAGCGCGTCACCGATGTCGAGTTGTCCCGCTCGGAGTCTACAGAGTTTACAGGGCTGGCTATTTCTGGCAGGATGGGCCATTTGTATGGATTCTTCCCATCGGACAGACAGCACGGCCCATACGGAAGAGCAGCATGATTGCTCTGTCTCTCTTCCTTGCTGCTTACGTGGAATGTACCCGGGCGACCCTGCGGGAAGACCCCGAAGACGTGGCAATAAGTTAATAAGCTCAACAGACATGCGGCCGCCCCGGCGGGAGCCATCCGCGCCATCTTATCCGACTCAACGAAAGCTCGCCGATAGCCCGTAACGCCGATCCGCCGATGCGTCGAGTGCGCCCGGAGTCCTTGGCAGGCGTGGCAGGCGGCAGGCGCACAGGCTGGCAGGGCACGGAGGAAAGATGGGGTAAACAGATCATTTGTGATCCGAGCATCTAAGGTTATATATTGTCCCATGCGACAACCCTCGCCCGAGTGCTATTCATCCTCCCTTCCTTTATCCTGTACTTTATATATATTATTCACTATGGATGTCTCCTAACACTGTTCTTTTTGCTGTTGGTAAAGACAGAACGGCAATTGCGCCGGTCTCAACACCTTTCCGTCGTCCAGGCGGGCGCATCGAGATAACGGCAGCGCTCGAGCTGACACGCCTCCAACGAGACCCAAATTTCTATTTCCCGTAGGTTTCAACATAGTAGATTTAATGAAGCTGGCACGGGCAGCACGTGTCATCCTTATTGGTGCTCCAGGTATGTCTAGTCTGGTTGCTTTTAATGGTCCCTAGGCATGACGGGGCCGACGAGGTGAGAAAGGCTGCACAGTACTGACTCGGGGACAGGCGTTGGTAAGGGAACCCAGGCAGAGCGACTCCGTAAAAGATTCCCTCAGCTCTCTGTAGTCAGCTCGGGAGATCTTCTTCGCGACAATGTTAAGAACCAGACACCCTTGGGTATGCTACCAGTCGCAACAAGATAAGCTATTAGCTACTAACAATTGCACAGGTATCAAAGCCGAGAGTACCATGAAAGCCGGAGCCCTCATTCCTGACGGCATGATTTTGCGACTTATACTGAACGAGCTCAAAGTGCGCGGCTGGCTCTACACTTCAGGCACCCAAGAAACCCTTGCTCTCAATTCCACGGCAGACAACCTTGAGACCGATGCCTCCGATGATGATGGCTTTGTGGAAACTCGCCCAATCTCACTGTCATCGTTTCCAGCACAAACATCGGACGACCCATCCGCATCCTTTATTCTCGATGGGTTTCCACGCACTGCAGGACAAGCAACACAGCTCGATAACCTCATACCCATTAACTTCGTCGTCTCCCTGCAGACACCATTCTCTGTAATAATGGAGCGAATCGCTGGACGCTGGGTTCATGTTCCTTCAGGTCGAGTCTACAACACAACATACAACAAGCCCAAGGTGCCAGGTCGAGACGACGTTACAGGCGAGCCGCTTACTAAACGCCCTGATGATGACGAAGCAACATGGGAAGCACGGTTGAAGAAGTTCGAGGAAACGAGCAAGCCGCTTCTGGAGCATTACGCACAAAAAGGCGTTCTCTGGGAAGTAGAAGGAAATAGCAGTGACGAAATTACACCAAAGCTGTATGAGGAGTTTGCAAGAAGGTTTACTACTTAGCTGGCGTTTTCGGGGATCCTATTATTCGATAAATCAAGTTTATTAGCGTACGGATCTTGGTTTTTTGAATCCCATCATTTTGAGACACGGAGAGAACTTATACGGCTCACGGACCACGTCGCATATAGAGTGGGAAAGCCAAGATTTCGAACAGTATTGCTCCTCTTTATATAAGAGCCACATATCCTGTCATCTACACATAAAGCACACACGTTGAAGGCAGGTCACACCTCAAGACCCCCCTGGTGATAATTCCCCTGTGATAATGCCTCCAAAAAAAACACCTCTGTGAAGACCTACACGAACTTCTCCGCCCCAGAGCCCGTTTTGGTGTGCTTGAATTAGCCACCGATCAGCATGCCGTTGTCCGACAGGGTTTTGTCGGAGAAGACTTCGGCTGTGCTCGAATCGGCTATCGGTCGAGATGCTGTCGCTGTGATGGAGTTACGGCGTCTAAAGGATCCGGCACGCCTTTGCGTTCCCTGCTTTGTATGAGGTGGGTCTTCTTCTTCTTCTTCTTCTTCTTCTTCTTCTTCTTATATCATCTCACTTTCCCAGTTCAATTGTCCAAAGTATACTGTATTCAATTTGTTTGCCAGCTCTCTTTCTCTCTTGCTGCTGTCACGTAGTTTGCCGCATCCAAGATCGATTTCTAAAATAAGTACCCGATATTGTCATGATAGGGCTATAGTGTATCTTTCGATAGTTCCTTGAATAGTAAAAGAGTTTGTGTAAGAGTTTTGGTATATCCTCTCTGCTGTATTTATATGAAATGGCTCTATAAAGGCCAAAGGCATATGCTCTCGATGCATTTCAACCACTAACCCCTTATTCTTCGACAAGTCTTCTGCACTCGAGCAACTCGAAACCATGGAGAATAAAACATGTGTATTGGAATCAAGTCTCGTGTTCTAACCAAAGTACAGCAATGTTGTCATATCGTCGTATCGTCGCTTGCTGTTCGTATCACTAATTCTAAAGACTAATACAGTATACAGAATCATAAACGTCGTCATCTCCATCACCCTCTTCTCAGCATTCCCGGTGCTGGTCTGAATCCCAATTGACCGCATCTTATCATCCGCTTTCTTCTTCTCCCCTTTCACTTCCTGAATAACTGCCAGACCTTGCCCTCGTTTTCCAACCTCTATTTCCTCTACTAAAACTCATCAATCTGCTCAACCCCGACTCTTTTCTCTCCCTTGAGAGGCTCGCTGGTAGGTCTTCTGGATCTTCGTACCATAGTGCCGGAACCAATAATCTATATGGGACTGTAATACCCGCTGGATCCTTCTGACTCACTTCGACATTGAGGCAGATATCTAGTCCACCTTCGAGGTTAACATCATGATTTCCACCTTTGCGGAGCTGTTTCTCGCTCAGACCCGTCGGTGCTCGATGGAACGGCTTTGGACGTATCTCTGCCTGCTGCTGCTGTTGTGGTTGTCGCTGCACATTTTCCTGCTGCTGATGCTGATGATGGGCCTTTGGAATAATCGGAGGGCTCTCATCGTAACTCCGATAACCGTCGTCATCTCTCTGAACATCGCTGCGCGAAACTCTGGTGCGTCGGGCTATACCTGCTTGAGGTGGGAAATAGCTGTCATCTCCTGCACCACCACGCAATCTTAGTGGGCCTTGTTGCTCATTAGGTATATATTCGTCATCGCTCTCGTCATAGCCATTTATTCCACCATTATCTGGTCGTCTCTTAGACACTCTGCGGAACAGATTTCCAGGCATGAAATCTCTGCGCGTGAGTGAAACTGCACGAGGTCGCATTTCTGGTCGTTCAGAGGATGAATCCATAGAAGGGCGCCGTCCTGATAGTGAAAACCTTCGTAATAGTCCACCTGACTGAGGAGGCCGTGTTTGAGGAGGTCGATGTTGATGTGGCCCTGTATCAAGGCGGTACGATGGGCCCCGGGATAACGAGAAACGCCGCAGAATGCCGCCACGAGGTGGTGGACTCGGACTGCGTTCTTCCACTGGAGTTGGCGGAGGCGTCAAATCGGGATTATATTCGCGGATAGAACACCAATTGCGTCGTGGTAAAAGACGTTTGTTATTTCTTTTCGCACCGTTGACGTCATGTGTAAATATGGGTATCATGTCTTCCTCTGTCTGATCATCTAGATGATGAACTTTGTTGCGCTTGTTTAGCACATCGGCCATCATTTCAGGTGGGGGCGTATTAACTATCGCAGACGAGATGACGTTCGGCATATATCGATAATCTTTGTGCTTGGGAATCCCAAGTTTTGGATTAGAATAAAACTGACCGATTGCTGCAAGATGAACGTCTCCGCTACGAAATGTCAACTCCCTTCTTAATACTACGAAGAAACAAACAACGTACCTGAGTATAGTCACCCGGACTGACTTCTCAGCAGCTAGATCCTGGAGATCTTGGACGAGTTGGTTTCGTTCCTGTTTATGATTCTTTGCAGTCCAATGATCGTCAAGATCATCCAGAATCTCGACGCCTCCATCGAACTGGTTAAGGAAATTACCAAGCACACCAGCCCGTCCCATAGCCTTAACAGGATCCATAAGTCTAGAGGTCAATCTGTGTAGAGTCAGCACAAGTACAGAATTGAGACGAATATACTTACATAGTCTCGAGCCAAACAAGCCTGGGATAGGCAATTGGCACACCGAGGAGCACAATAAGATGCTTGGTCTGGCCTTTAATAATCTCGTCGTGGCACCTGTCCAAAACCTTGTCTGTCGTCTCCTGGCTCACGACCTCATCACGAGTTCTTTCAGTGCGGCAGTCTAAGCCAAGGAAAGCAACACTACTTCCTAAAGACACAAACACACTTCGACTGAGTTCCTTTATATATGGACCTGGGCGTTGGCCCAATAGCCAGCTAGGCTCAGTATCCTCGCCCTCATCTATGACGCTCTGGTGCTGGAAGAGCATATAATACTTGAAAGCTATTGCACCGAGGCCTGCAAAAACAGGCGAATCCATAAAGTGGTGTGGATAGGAACCAAAGCCGTCAATAATATCATGATCATCATAGATATTTATCATTGGGATCTGCGAATTAGCAAGCCCGAACAAGCCCTGAGAAAACCACATAGAGTATCTTTCCAGATAGAATGCCTCTAATTCTTCCTGCATCTGAGGGGTAAATGGAGCATTGTGCTTGTGTAATGGGTTCTTTATCGCAAGCCACTCTTGGAAGACAGTGGTCCGCTTCATAATAATGTCGTTATATATCTGGTCTCCTCCACCAATCATTACATGGAATGGCTGAGTTTGATGCGTGTTCAGAACGTCTCTCCACATTGGGTCAGGGCCACTAAACTGATTAGGATTGACGCTGAGACTAAAGCCATTGCAGGTATGGAACATAATATTCATGGAATCGCCACGCGCCGGCACCCAGAAACCTGTGGCAGGGCCTCTGTTTATGCGATAAGCAATGCGCTTCTGGAGATTTCCGAGCTCGACCTCGATGTTGAATCTCCAAAAGGTTACGCCGCGTTCGACGTGGAGGCGAACGCCTTTAACCTCGACAATTTTGCCAATTCTTTCGCCATCTAAGGTGGTACCATCATATCCACCTGGAGGTTGAGTGCTAAAGTCGGTTCTTTGACTCTCGAATATCCCATTATCTGTCTCATCTGTAGAAAGATCCTTTTCTTCCTCTAGATCTTCTACCGGACGTACGTATAGAGTTCTGCCATCCCTACCCACTTTCGGTAATCCGGCGACTGGATCAACATATTCAGGGGGGACGTCAGCTCCGCCATCAACCTGAGCGGGGGGAGGTGGAAGTAAGGCTTTTGGCTGGGAGAAGAGGCGTAGTGTAGGAGCAACTTCGTATGATGACCTCAAGTTATCCGTTACAATCATGACGCTACCCCTCCAGATCTCCCTCTTCACTGGTATATCCGGCCGTCCAGATCGACTAGCAGTCTCTTGACGCATGCCGCAATAACGCAGTAGCGGGCCACATTTTAAAAATAACGCTGGTTTGAATGTTGTAGGAGCTATAATAGAGCGAACGCGGATAGACCGCATGGAACGAGTTAGCCTCTTGTTCTCTCTTTGACAAGCATGAAAAGGATTATGTGTATTATGACTGCAATTAGATAAATGAGAAAATGAGAATGTAGTAGATAAAATAAACGGAAAATTTGAACGTTTCCCATCGGAATCAGTATGCGAAGGGGATGATTGTTTAATCAACCAAGACTTCTCCCTTCGTTTAACCATTCTCTTGCTCTTTGAAGTCCCTTGAAAGCCGATATACTGGCGCGCAAGAGGAACAACTATCTCATGATTCCTCGTCCACGTTCTTGCAGCTACGCTAGAAACTGGGGTCTCCTGGCCATCATCTGCAGATTCTGATAACTCTAAAAGTACCGTACCGGTGCTATCTTCATTCAAACCATCATAGGCATCGACTAAGACCTGCTTAGAAGTACTGGGTCTCCGTTTCCCCTTATTGCCAGCTTCCCACCACGTTTTATCCTTGTCTGCTTCTGTCTCCTTTGGTTCGACATCAAGGTCGAGGAGTGAGCCTGTCAATCTTGCAACTCCGCCTTTTTTCCATTCACTCAATCGCTTTCCAGGGGCATAAATGCCGTCGCCTGGTCGGTACTGGCTTTTATTATGACCTCCGTGGACGATTCCAGAAAAGTGATGATGGCCGTCTGAACCACGCGAAGCCTGCTCCTGTCCGTAATTGCCTGCGGCTGTAGCTGGAGGAACCGCATACCTAGTGGAATTTACCGTCCTGATCTGGGTCTGTAGGTCTGCGTCGTTACGATGTTTACCTTTATCTGGTCCAAGTTCTTCTGAACGATCCAAACGATCTGCATATAATTGCTGCTGTGAAGAAGAGACTGTCGCTCTAGATAGTTCCGCGTTTACCTGATGGCCTGTTAACTGTTCGATCTTTCGCGACGTGTTTCGACGTAATGGTGCCTCATCCAAGGTGTCATCCGAATAGAGGTCAGAGGTGTCAAGTGGATGGGGTATAGCTTGCCAGTTTGGCTGATCTCTACGAGTGGAAACATTTGGTGGTTGAGCTTTAGTTGGCGCCGAGTTTAGTGGGCCACCCGGTTCATCTCTGCGAATCTCAACAGGTTGTTTTTTTGCTGTCGCATCCTGGGCTATCCTTTCTGCCTCCTTACGTTGGTTATACCAAGGATCTCCAGGTGGCTCCTTCTTAAGTCTATTACTTCTGTTGCGGTTAAGAGTAGTATCTGCCGCTGCGCCGGCAATAGCGCCAGTGAGAGGAATCTTAGCACCCTCGCGGAAGCTGGGACCGCGATGGATATCAGATGGCTTCTCCATATCACGTGCAGTACTCGATATTTGCCGTTCCGGGACTGAAGAATACTTGATTTCTGGCCCAATGGGTGATGGTTGTTCTTGTTTCTGATAGTCGAAGCCTCGACCGGGTTGAGATGTAGCAATTGGATTACCTGCTGCAGGTTTACTCCGCTCAGCGGTGCTACTTCTTTGCAGCTCGTCTTCCTGTTTAGTACTAAGATTTCTCAAGTGTCCAGCTTCTGGCAATGACTGAGGTTCCTGTTTACCGATAGTAACAGGTCTGTTCCGGAAACGAACTGAGTTTTGGCCTCCACGGCTGGATTTGGCTTCCCTAGCTACTAATTCAGCTTCTTCGGCGCGTGCGCGCTTCTCTTCCTTGGTAATGCTATCAAGGGTCAGCTCTAGCCTCTGCAGTGGAGACCTGTCCGGTGCCCACTCTCTGCGACGCTGAGCCTCCACCTCAGACAATGATCCCCTTCTGGGAGGAGCTTGAGTAACTGAATCATGAAACTCAGGCCTCTCTCGCCTCGCATCGACACTCCCTTGTCTAATAACGCCCTTGTCGAGAACTTCTTCTGGCCGGCCAAAGTTACTGGCAACAGGGTTACGCTCTTTCGTCTGTCCTGTATTGATTTTCAATGGTCTGCGATCTGTATCTGGACGAACGTCTCTGGACGATGGCCGTTGGTCTCGATAGTACTTTTCTGGGCCTGCTGTACTTGGCTCAACCGGCTCGGATGATCGTCTTATAAAGCGGGTCGTTCCTGGAGTTTGATGAGAGGTAGGGGCTCGTCCATTGCCATATGGTTGCTTATGGTTTACTGTGGGAGGAGCTGGAGGTGCATCGGGAGCTGCAGGAAGGGGAGCTCCTCGTTCGTTTTCGTCGTAGTGCTGATCTGCGTCTCGACTTTGGCGGCGCCGTCTCCTATCTAAGAATTCGTTGTTGTAGGGTTGTATCGTACCATATGGAAACGATGGAGGACGAGGTGCTAGACCGTCTCCCCGAAAGCTTGAAGCTATTGGTGAAGCGAAGGAGCTTTGCGTCGACTCTGTTGGAGCTTGGCTCTGGAGTGAGACTCGATTCTGTCTTTGCTGAGGTTGTAGAGGGAAACTCTTAGTTGGCTGGCCATTGCCGCTGTTGTCGGTCTCCGGCCGCTTGATAGAGTTTTGCCTTTTGGCAAGAACGGCAGCTGGAGGGTCGAGGCTGCCCCAGTAGGGAGGTATTTTTGTAGACATCTCGCTGCTGTTTCTCTTGGTTGAGACAAAGCTCGAACTGAAGCTTGAGCTTGAGCTTACTCGTGATGACAGAGAGTATTCGCAGAATCTAGTGAAATGCGCACTTTGTATGGGCCCTCTGCAAGCTCAAATCCTGTCGAGAATCCGCAGTGAACTTTCTGGAGATCTTGTTAAAACGGCATCATGATATGCGCATCGAGGCACTGATCAGCAGTCGCAAATGAAAGCTCGCAGTTGATGGGAATCACGAAGTACTGGTTCGCGCAGAGCTATGATATAGAACAGGGGAAACAGCTTCAGCTAGATAGACATGAGAGAAGCGCAGCTCATGGCAGCTCAGCTGAAATCTGAGGAGGTTGGGGGTATTTTGTTTGTGACACCGACAGCTCAGAACCCCGGCATCAGACCGATAGCCCCCCAGGTTCAGGTATGGAGAGATCTTTAGCGACCATCGCCAGCAGAGCGAACGCCGACAGTGCCAGAGTGCCTACACCACTACAGCACAGTCGGTCCGGTCCGTTCCTGCAAGTACCGTACGTCGTGCGATAGCGAGCTACACGTGCTACAGTGGCCCCTAAGGTCCCCAGGCTGCCTAAGGTCGTGACTGGCAAGCGCCGAGGACGCCTCGGGCAGACAAGCGCCGGGTATTTTTTTAAGCAAGACAGACGCTGTGAAGCCCAGGAAATTTCCATGCCTCAGGCACATGTATTATTAGTCATTTGTTAGTAAGCGAGTGGCCATAAAACCACTCGCGAGGGGCGAGCTTAATACATCATCTTGCCACCTCGGAATACAGTCTCTTCTCATGGTGACCTATACAGGGAGAGGTATTCCGGCAATTGATCATTTCTGTTCTCTTGAGTTTCTTGATCCTTAACCCTTTCTATTCTGACAAGCTGACCGCTACTTACAGCAGTCCTCTGGCGGCGAAGCCATCGAGATTTAGACCCTACGACGACGTGTTTACGTCGACTCTACCTTCTCCCACCTCCTCCAGTCTCATCGAAGTATCCAGGAGAGCGAGTACGACGTACAGCCCTCACCGGAACCAGATCAGATCCCTATGCATCATCATATACTCCAGCTCATAAAAGCCGTCGAGTTCTCTATATTCCGACACACCTAACCCTGCACCTTCCGTTCCGGGGTAAGAACTAGGACTGTATACCTACATGTCCGCTCTTTCCAGTCCAAGAAAGAGACAGTTACAGGTTCCTGAGCAACCGGTTCCTTCCCCTTCCGGAAGCTACCCTACAGCTTTCCGCCCTTTGAGATCGATTATACGCTCTCCAATCCTCGATTCACCTCAATCTGGCAGTCACGAAGCTGTTAGACGGTATTCTATCGGCTCAGACATTCTTGCTGAGTTTGCAGAGCTTACCGTCTCCCAATCTACAGCAGCTACTGCTATTACTCTAGTCGGTCGACTATCGGCACCTCTCCTGTCAACAAGGGATAGCAACCTATCTCCATCCCCATCCCATCGGAATATTCATCCGACGGGACACTCGGTCGGTTCAGAAGCATTCGCTAACGTTCTGTTCAACTCTACAAGCCTACTTTTCAGCTCTTAGGATTCCAGACCGGACTACTACCTATTTGACATCGACCCTGACAGCGTCGAGATGTCGAATACAGGACCCCTCTTCTACAGCTTAGGCATCGACAAAGAAGATCCCGAGGAATATACCGAGACAATTGAGCTCAATGCGTCCAGGTTTGCAGACAATACCTGCAAAGCAGCCTGCCGATCAGCTTTTCGAGTAGGACTTCGCGGAAAGGCAAAGAGCTGGTATAGCCCTCTCGACAGAGACATTCGCTGGAACTGGCCAAGCCTCAAGCTGGCCTTCTTCAACCGGTTCGAAGGCATGAACTCGATATCCTTCGAGGAAACATTCCAACGTCAGCAACAAGTCTTCAACCTCTCGAGACTCGAGAATGAGACGGTCGTTGTCTATCTCAAGTGAACCCTCAAGCTTCATGATCGATGCCTAGGCAGTCTCCAGAAGGAAATCCCAGGCAGGTTCCTTAGCGGCCTCAAGGATGATACCCTTCAGTTCCGGGTCCAAAGCCATCTCTTGGTGGGCTAGAAGCTTACTCCAGAAGGGCGTCTCAAGGATAGTACTATCCTGGCTGATATTAGATCTGCAATTATAGCATCGGCATCACTTATTGGCCAGTCAAGCCCCTTCGACGATCTCAAACCCATCGATAACGACGATAAGGAAGTCGATATATCACCCGAGAGTATCAATCTATAGATACTAAAGGTGCTCAAGGACCTGGCAAAGTCCCAGCATATCAGCAAGATGGAACCGACGATGTCAACAATGTCCCCACCAACTCCGGCGCCACTGTATCAATCGGTTGCTCCTTCTCCAAACCCGTTTATCAACCGGAATGGATCAGGAGCCTTGCCTCCGGGCATTCTACCAATTGCTACTGTACCGATAGCAGCCCCAGTGCTGAGAGCACTGCCATCCTACAATCCGACATCCTACAATCCGCTATTATACAACCCGAGGGTTACATGTTATAACTGTAAGCAAGTCGGACATATTGCTCTACAGTGCCTGGTACTACAGCAACCACCCTACAAGCAGCAGGCAGTCAGAGAGATCATCGAGAACCAGAGGCGGTATTCTACTGCTCTGTCCGGAACCGCTGCTCCACCTATAATCGCTGCCCAAACGACAGCAGCTACAGCCCAATTGATGCAGGGAAGCCATGATCACCCTGCCTTCCAGCCGGAATATAGGACAGCGAATGCAACCCCTATTGGCTCAGAGCGAACAATGGCTGCCAGTTCGGCCATCCTAGTCTGTACCCTGGTTATAGGGGTCAATCAATTCCAACTATCATATACTGCTCAGGAGGTTACAGCTATACCCACTCAAAGATCTAAGGCTCGTCAGGAGAAAGACGAACTTTGCAACTTAGCAGTAGGGGCAGGAGGCTACCAAATGCGCTCGAAACAGCGAGCAGTACAGGAAGATCTGGATCAAACACTATCGAGCGATAGGGATGATGGAGAAGCCGAGGATGAACCTATACCCCCAGTAGAGGACCTGGTTGACCTAACACCTACACCAATTCCGACCGCAAACTTCGTACCGATCCAAGACAACCAACTAGGGCCCCCGATGAATGTTACCCATGAACGGGAGGAACCAAACCAACTGATGGCAGTCCCGGACCCAAGAATATACCAGGTGGACCCGGCCAGATCAGTCTATCCACCGAAGCAAGCTCCGATGGCACCACTCCAAACGGGGCCTTTCTTCCAGAACATGCTTCCTCCTATCGAATACCAGGCTCAGCAGAAAACTTGTAAAGCCCCTAGATGCAACCAGGACACGATCCCGATCAAGTTGATCAGTGACGGAGGTCTCGAGCGGTTTGACGTTGGAGAATTTCTCAAGAACACTGAGATCACCTTGAAGTTTGGCCAACTCCTAGATAGATCTCTCTAGACTTGCACCCAACTGGCCAAGTACCTTCAGGCTACTCAAGCAAATCGGCGAGATATATAAGGTGCAGCTGCTACAATGACGAAGTATACAGGGGTCAAGGTCTTGGACGAGGCACTTGAGGCAGAGGAAGATCCAGTTTCCTGTCTCTATATCGAATGCTATACGAACGGCAGGAAGGTTACCTGGACAATGGTGGACTCCGGGTCAGTGATAGAGCTGATATCACCGGCGTTGGTCCAGAAACTCCAGCTGGAACTTATTCCGATGAACGAATACTGGAGCTTGAAGCTGGCAAACGATTGCATCGTTCTAATCACCTACTATATACTACTGGAAGTCGTGGTCGCTGGAATCCTAACACACCTCCGAGTATATATCATGGGAGTATCTGATACCTACAGTCTGCTTCTATCTAAGAACTAGATGCAGAGGGTCCAAGCAGTCGAGGATCACAGCTGCAATACCCTGACAATTCAGGGGAAGGAAGGATACAAGGCTCTAGTTAAGATCACCCAAGCTACCCCTTTCCATTCCAAGGAAATTCGAGTCGAAGATAGTGATGAAGCTATACTAGCAGAAGGCACGAGATTAGTTGGTATCGACGAGACCCAGGCGGAAGAGATACTCGAGAAGCTCATCAACGAAATCGAACAGCAAGATCGATAGGAATACATGGATACAGTTGCAACTAATGTAACCCACGTTGGTAAGGAGCCATCTATACAGATACAGGGAAAAGCCAAGCGCCAGTAGGATACCAGGTATCCTACCGATACAACGAACAGCCTGAACACGAGGTAAATAACGTCGACTATCTCTGGGATATAAACTTCGACGATCATGAGCAAATGATCACGGCAATGTACTGTTCAATAAGTGCAGCCCTAGAAGGCAGAGCACCTTCTTCTAACCAGCCTCAACCTCGATTCACTATTCCTATTACTGTACATGCTATAACCGGATTCCCGACTATACAGAGACTATATACCCGCGAATTATTATCAGATGCCCAAGAAACCGTCAATGACTGGTTCTCTACATCGGGTATAATCCTTGGGGATATAGCAGACACCCCTGAGCGATTAGAAAAGGCCAAGGTACTGTGCTATACCTAGCGAGATGTTATAGCAACCTCGATGAAGGGTGTCAAGGCAACAGATCTTATCGAGCATGCTATTGACATTATACTACATGCTAGGCCGATGATCGCCAAGCCGGGCCGCTATACCAGACGTGAAATAGACTTTGCAGTGATTATCTTCCCTGAAATGGAGGAAGCCGATATCATTGTAAGGGGGACCAGTGAATGGGGAGCAAAGACCTTATTCCTACCAAAGAAGAAAGGATCGGATCAAATATAGGTAGTATACAACTTCATCCCGATTAACAAGGTCACGATAAAGCTGTATTATCCAATGTACATTATAGAGGAAGTTCTGGACACCTTGGTACAAAGAGGGTACAGCTGTTTCTTCTCTGCAGATGCAGCTAATGGTTACTGGACAGTTCCATTGCAGCTAGGGGACGAGTATAAGACGGGATTCAGAACACTGTATAGTTAATACTTTTATTGCAGAATAGGCCAAGGACTGAAGGGATCACTGTATATATACAGCATGTTCTCAGACCTAGTATTCGGACCTATACCAAAGACCGATGAGCATGAATCTACACCAACTCTCATCGGCGACCATAAGAACGCCGCCTTTGCCCTATTTATAGACGACCATTTAGGATCGGCACTAGACTTCGACGCTTTGTTCAAATTCCTACATTTCAAGTACTTCCTATAGGTAGCATTTGAGCCCATTGGACTCCAACCGACGAAGCTCAAGCTGTTCTGCAGCTCAATCGAGGTTGTAGGGTTTACAGCAGCTGAGGGAACTCTACGTCTATCGCAGCAACACCGGGACCGTATATGCGATTGGCCAGTCCCAACCACTCCCTAGGAAGTGGATGAGTTCCTATACCTGACCCCCTTCCTACAGATATTCATTCCGGGGAGAAGCACCTATATCGATAACCTGAAGTTATCGTATCGGAAACAAGAAAGGATGACACTCAAGTCTGCAGACGTCAAATCCGTCCGAATGGTATAGGTCGACAAACCTTTCTGTTGGGACAATATACAGCAAGAATCTTTCCAGTACATCAAGGACAGCATCTGCAACAATGCTATAGCCGGAGCAGACTATAATCTACAGTACCACCTAGTGTGTAATGCAAGCAAGCAGGGTATAGGGGCAATTCTCTTCCAACTAATTGACCAGCCAGCAGGGACGGAAGGGATAGACAAGCTCAAATCAAGTGTCTGGATAATCATGTTCATGTCATTCAAGCTTACGGACGTCGAGACATGATATACTACAACAGAGCAGGAAGCATTTACAGTAGTTCACGGACTGGCAGAAGTTAGGTAGCTAGTCGTCGATAGTCCCTATACCACGAAGATTTACACTGACCACCAAGCATTGCTCACGATTCTGACCAATGGGACAGATATATATAGTAAGATTGTATGCTGGATAGATCGTCTTACTGAGTACAATATTGAAATCCATCATCGGCCAAATACAGCAAATGTGATACAGATTGCTGATGGGCTTTCACGACTACCTAGATTCCTAATAGACGATACAACGAGGGTTGACGCTGAGCGAATGGCCATGCCGGCGACCCTGGACTTCAACAGTGGAAATCCCTATATCTAGGAGAAGGTTATCTATCTAGACGAAATAGCACCATTCTTACCGATTCAGTCTATAACCCCTTCACGATATACAATATCTAAACCTGTCGACTTATTCGAGAACTTATACAAAGAGGATTATTACCAGGATATCCTGTCCTTTCTCTAAAAAGGGGCACCCGGTATTGAAACTCTCAGTCGTTCTAGGAAGCAACAGATCAAGATCAAGTCACTGAAGTTCTATATTACAGGCAGGATACTGGTTTACATCGAGCGGAACAACCAGCAGGCAGTATACATTGCAGAATCACGAGTGCCTGAGATCCTCTATTGGGCCCATGATTGCCACGGCCACTTTGCAGCAGCCATTACACTGGACTGCATCGTCAGGCAATTCTACTGGCCTACAAGATCGCGAGATATAGAAAACTGGTCATGGAGCTGTAATATCTGCCAGTGTATAGGACCGAGATACAAGAGCTGTAAGATTCGACCGATCATCGAATTCAAGCCATGGGCAATGGTAGGAATGGATTTCCTTGGCCCCATCAATCCGGCGTCGGAAAACAGGGACCAATACATTCTTGTAGTAGTCGACTACTTCACGAAGATGGTCTTTGCAATCAGCAGTACAACAGCAGATAGCGGAACAGTCATGTTATACTGGTTACACCATCTTGTACCTATATTCGGATGGCTATAGCTGCTATACACCGACAACGGATCTCACTTTGCCAATAATGAAGTCCAGACTCTGTTTGAATCCCATGGATCGACGGTTATCAACTCACCTATCACCTATCCCGAATCAGTAGGACTTGCTGAGCGAATAGTACAATTAGTGTCCGGACAACTACAGAAGTGGATACTAGATCATGGGCTGCACTCGGCACCCTTCTGGGCACACTCCCTCTCCGAGGCAGCGTTGGCAATCAATACCCGATTAATCAAATCCCACGGATTCCATCCGTCAGAGATGATGCTAGATTATACCCCTGAATGGATATATACTCTGGAACAACAGCTTTCAGGAGCGGAATATACAGCATCGGTCAACGACACCCTATAGGCAAATGTAGCAGCTCCAAGGGCTCATTGGAAATTCCTGTAGGAGAAAAGGGAGGACAAATATGACCGACTGGCTACATCGGTAGCTAAAGCACACGAGAAATAGGAAGCATCGAGGAACCTGCAATAGACCAAGCCGAAGATTGGAGACCTAGTACTCGTTTACGACCATCAGAAGAATAAGGTGCATGGGAAGAAACTAGAGTCTCGCTGGATGGAACCCCGTTTACTCGTTGAACTCCGATCACCAGTGTCTAGATTAGTTTGTAATATATATAGAGATGGGAAAACGAAGAAGTATCATCTGGACGATCTTAAGGTATATATCCCACACTCGCCGGAGATCGATATATCGAAGTTCCCACCGGAAGCAGGATATACAGAAACGGCAGCAGCTGCATCACTCTTATTTACAATTGACAGATCGGCGATGAGATTTGCAGGGCCATCTAGAAGCAGGTACTTGGATCTCACCAATCCATTTTGCTTTTAAACGCCGGGTGGCGTTCTTTTTGGTTGTAGAGGAGGGGTATAATGGGATACCTACAATATACCTACATAGGATACCTACAATATACCTACAGCATTCGTTAGATGCATTGCTAATGATACCGACATTTGGGATACCGACATTTATTCATCTGAGAGACATGTTAGTTTCGCCTATTTAACGGCTACCTTCTTCTCCCCTCTCATCGATCCTTCTCCGAAAGCCAGCCTCATTACACCCAGTCGGGATAGTATACTCGGGTATAGGCCTCGACCGAGTCCTTGTAGACAAGGTACAGAGAGGTTTCTTACACCGGCTACCGAGTCCTTGTAGACAAGGCACGGAAGGGTTCTTACACCGGCTACCGAGTCCTCGTAGACAAGGTATAGAAGGGTTCTTGCACCAGCCATCTCGCGGACAAGGCACGGAAGGTTTCTCCTACCGGCTATCTACCAACGCGGATATATATCCAGATGATAAGAAGCCAACGGAAAGGAGTGATATTTCTGCAAAGACCTTCCTGACGCCAAAGGAGACAATCGAAGGGGAGATAATTGGCGAGACGGTAGAGATTGCTACTCGGCACCGAAGCTTCTTGTCACCGAAGCTTCTCGTCGCCGATCAGCTGCTCGTTACCGAAGCTTCTCGTCGCCAATGCTTCTCGTCGCCGATCAGCCACTTGTCACCGAAGCTTCTCGTCGCCAATGCTTCTCGTCGCCGATCAGCAAGAAGTTCATTGATCGCTGAGAAGCTCATCGATCGCCAATGAGCTAGAAGTAACACAACAGCTAGATGTAAACTTTATCACCTTCTTGAGCGTTAGATCAATGCCCCAGTGAGAATATAGCACTCTAGAGTTGTCTTGCCTGGCAACAGCAAACTGTCGGATAAAGGTATAGACTTTCGACTGGGGAAAATCGAAATAGGGGTATATTCCAACTACATTGCTACGAATATCATGAGGGGGGTATATCCTAGGGCAGATTGTGCTGTATAAGGCTACAGCTGGCTCAATTTTTCTATTACTAATCATACGGCTATACTAATTTATATTCTCTGGCAGCAAAGCCATCGAGTTGCTATTATATTCATTATTCTGCCGGCCGGCGATACTCGAATTAGGACTCACCGCCTCAGACCTTGCTGAAGGGGGGCTCCAAGTTACACTCGTCCGAATATATACTAGGCTAGACAACAGCATTCACTTCTACATTTGCACTAGTGCAAGCAGTGCTATATACAAACACTCTCTTTATTTCAAAATACTCTCTCTTCCTTCTGTATACTCTTCACCTACACCAACCTCTACACTGTGATACTACAGTATATTTCTGATAAGCCCTATATACTGGTCCCCACCGGATACAGTCCAGCTCTTTACTTTACCCCTACTCTCGTTTTTCTTCCAACTCACTTGTCGACACTATAGCCGAAGCCAGAGGAAGCAGTGTCTTATACTGCTGTATTATCGAGACAGCTAATGGACGAACTGCTAGTTCCCTCGACGGCGATCAGAACTCTGACGTCACCATCAAGGTTTGCTGCAATGCCACTGACGAGATATATAGGAAGTTGACCCTGAAGGCAAACGTCACTTCACCATTAGCACTTCACTGCAAGGACAACCGATTCAGTGTCGAGGTTTCACTATACAATACTAACTATAAGGGCTCTACTAAAATCTGCAAAGTTATCAATGACACAAACCCTGATGTCGCTGACTTTGACCCTGATATAGTATTCCTCGTTACCAAACTTACCCCGAGCCTGGTAAGCAACTGTAAGTTCATTTCATGAGTTGATTCCGACAAGTGTAGAGTTCTACAGGTTGAGATCCCATTTACAACTGAGGGAATCACGGCGAAGAACCTCTACAACGATCTTGAGTTCGATCGATATATCAACGACGAGACGAAGAAGATCGAGACACGCCCATGGATTAAGCGTTCCCTCGAGACGCTCAAGGAAGTCATCCAGTCGAACGGAGTGCTTCACCTCTACATCTGCAACGAGACCAAGGCCTTTGCCGACTCACTCGATAAGCTCAAGCAGCGATTCGAGACCGAGAACAATGAGGGTGTTATAGTCACTCACTTCTACAACAAGAAATACCGATCTAAGGACGCTGCAATGCCGTTTATTCAGTATAGTCAACTGTGCTATAATCCTCGTCCAAATGTAAGCCCGAGACCTACTAACATCCATCCTGACCTGCTCGACTATATTACACAGAAGGCATTCGGTCATCTCCAAGTCTCAGAGTTCGAGAACTGCAAAGTTACCAAGTTCAACTCTGTTACCCACCAAGTCAAGTTCATGAGCATTCCAGGATCCGGCAACATCTACTACTTGTCAATGTTGGAGCCCAACTAGATGGCCGATAAATGCTTGCAAGTAGAGGATGTCGTCTATATAACGTTTGCTCTAAAGGACGGCGCTTCTACTGAAGAGTGGCGATCCGTCGTTATTACTGGCACCACCTGGACATATACCGGAGAAGTAACCTTGTTGACTAAGCGTCCTCGTCAGAAATCTAGTGAGATGGCTACCGATCTGCAACTTCGAGCCTAGCGACTATATGTTACCAGCGAAGTCCCTTGTAGAGATGGCAATCAGTCTACTGATCAATCAATGTACAATGCCTTGAATTCGGCTCCACTCCTTCAAGTCCGTGTCCGACTCGAGACATCCGATACATCAACTCGTAGAGTCATTCATGCCCATGGCTTACTGGCTCGAGGTGCAAAGCAGGACACCGAGACTCCAGTAGGCCAGAAGAGATCGTGGATCCCTAATCAACATATCTCGAAGCTGCAGAAGCTGGTCCTGAATCACAGCTCGATTCCCGAATCGTACTTCGATTTCCTTGGAGAGGCAAAGCCCTTCCTATCACACCTGACCGACACCGACTATAAGGCATGTCTGGAATACCTTTCAGCTATCCCGGTCCGTCACGGCCTAAACTTCAGACTGCTCACCGGTCGAGCAGATGTTGGAAAGACTCGGTTCGTGGCTGAAGTCATCGTGGCGTTACTCCGATTCGAGGCAACAAAGCCGGCGGAGCAGCAGAACTTGAAGTTCCTCTTCATAGCCCCGTCAAACGAATCTACAGATGTTGGCATTGAGAAGATATATACCGAATGCCTGAAATACCCGGAGCTGAAGGGCGAGCTCATTGTATATAGGTACAATGTTGCTACTGAGAAGTCGTACATCTATATATACACTACTGTCTATACAAAGAAGTATAGACTGAATGTATCTCAGCCAGTATCATTGGGACAGAAGGACGCCGGACATCGAGACGGTCCTGATCTCGAGAGCCTTGCAACCACCCTGAAGTTAACTATCGGCGAGCATTTCGACTGCATCGATCACGACTTGAAAACCTTCTCTACTGACCACTTGGTTCCTCTATATATAGGCCAGATTAAGTGGCACCTAGAAGAGAAGCGAGACATCGATACTGAGAACAGACTGATCGAGTATACAGCACTTGTCTACTAGCAGTGCTACAAAGAGGAGAGCATTCAACCAAAGCCCTCGAAGTCTACAAAGACGTCCGATGTTCTACTAACCACCCCGGAGCCATCATTCGATGACTACATTAATGACGTTGGAAGGCAGGTTGTCTTAGACCAGGTTACTGTCGCTGATAAGATGGCTCTGTTACTAGATGACACCATCAATAAGGACCTAGTTGATGCTAAGTACACCAAAGACTTTGTCGACGCTATAAACAAAGCCCTCAAGCCCAGAGAGTCGTTAGTAAACGACCCTCGATTTAAGTCAGTAAAGCAGAGTATCGGATACTCTGTGCTTGCTGTCGTCGGCCTTATCGAGTCAGACTGCAAATACACCAATCCCAATAAGTTTGTCAGCGCTTGTACCTATATTGACCGATTTATAGAGCTGGGCAACAATATAGAGAGTGATGACTGCCAGCAGCTGACTAAGGAACTCACTAAAGTCAGAGTATATATTGCAAACAATGCAAAGGTCATAGGCACTACTCCGATTAATGCTTGCACCCCATTGTTCTACAAATCCTTTCCGGCTACAGTTATTATAGGAGACGAGATAAATCGAGGTTTGATGGCCGAACTAATCTCGGTTATAGTTTATATTGAGGCTCCTATAGTTATCATTGTCGGAGACCCTTATCAACTCGATCCTATCGTGTCCAGACCTACACCACCAACCGGCTTCCTCAAGGACATATCTATATCAGCGATGGATTTCTTCAACTTGGCACATTGGCCCAAGGCTGAGCTAAAGATACAGCGACGCTCCTGGACCGGAATCATAGATATCCCAACCATCTGCTATTACCACGACTTTGCAATCAACAGTCCCGATACATCTAGTGACGACAAGCACCCATTAACCAAGCCAATTATAGAGGCGATCAACGAAATCCTCACTGATAGAGAGGCTGACTCTATATCATCTACTGTATACCTCGAGACCTATAGTACAGAGTCAATGGTCGATTCAGTCACTAAGTCGTGGTTTAATATCACCTTTGCATCGATCGTAGTCAACATCATTGAGACATATATAAAGAAGGGTATCCCGGCATCGAGTTTCGGTATCATCACCCTATACAATACACAAATCCACATCTACCAGTATGCATTGAGGCAGCTGCACCTTGAATCACCAGACCAGGAGTACGATCGAGTAATCATTGGTACATCTGACAGTATAGAAGGCAATAAGGCTCGATGTATTCTCTACAATTCAGGTATCACTAGTTGCCTTGGCTTTACTAATGACCGAGGATGCAGTTTGGTCAACACTACATGCGCTACTGATATCTCAATAGTTGTAGGACAGCCCAGCTCCCTTGACAACCTGCAATATAGCAACGCCGAAATCCGATCTCTGTTCTCACTTGCAAGGGAGTGCGATCTAGTACAATGTCTAGAGACCGAGTATGCTTTCTACACTCATCGATTCGTCACGGCAAGAGTTATACTTACCAAGTCTAACTACGAATCCCTGAACCCTCTAGTCAACACTAGGGCTTCCGATGTTGATAACACCTGGGGTGATGAGGGTACAGGTAATACGAACTGGGAGTCCTTGCCGTCAGGCATCACTACAGCAGCTGACGATTGGACGATTCCCCTATCTACCGATATATAGATGACCTAGTCTACCGAGTACACCAATGCAGCTGCTGATAAATGGATACAGACCTCTGCCTCTATCGCTACTACCGATACTTGGGATGAGCCAGATAATACCATGGGAGATACAAGCAACGGTGGTACTGAAGAGCAGGATGTACAGATTCACGCCATCAAGACGAAGTATACTGATCCGGACTACTTGATTCCCAAATACAATATCGCTGCCAAGGTCTGCCCAAACATCCTCGACATCCTGCTTCCGGAGTTCGAGTNGGATACAGACCTCTGCCTCTATCGCTACTACCGATACTTGGGATGAGCCAGATAATACCATGGGAGATACAAGCAACGGTGGTACTGAAGAGCAGGATGTACAGATTCACGCCATCAAGACGAAGTATACTGATCCGGACTACTTGATTCCCAAATACAATATCGCTGCCAAGGTCTGCCCAAACATCCTCGACATCCTGCTTCCGGAGTTCGAGTCCACCTTCATCGGTCTCCTTACAGCCAACTGCAAGAAGGCTCGTACAGTTTTACATCGGGAATTCACCTCTACTCATGCGATTCAGTCTACTATATACCTTAATATTCGTTATAATCTTTGGGTCGAATTGGAGGAGGTTTCACCAGGGATATATAGCTCCGATCTATATATATTTCTACCCACGGCATACCCCCAAAATTCTGATGAAGACTCGCGATCCCAGTAAGGATCGAACTCGCGAACACTATCAATGCATATCTACGGTTACAGCTATTGGCCTTGTGGTCTGCTGAAGTATATTCGACGTCGGCTTTGTACTCGACAATTACCTACTTAATATCGAATGGCGGAGGATCAGGAGAATGGTTACAGTTGCACGAAGCGGCTCAATTAGTACAGATGGAGGAGTGTTACAGGCCTGTTACCAGGAGGAGGATAGGGCTGTTACAGAAGGGTTTACATTACGGGTTCACAAGAGTATATCATTGGCGGGTACACTGTCGGGGGTCCGTCCTGTTTTTCATGAGGGGGGTGACTGTGAAGCCCAGGAAATTTCCATGCCTCAGGCACATGTATTATTAGTCATTTGTTAGTAAGCGAGTGGCCATAAAACCACTCGCGAGGGGCGAGCTTAATACATCATCTTGCCACCTCGGAATACAGTCTCTTCTCAACGCCCGGACGCAAGGCCACCTCTCCAGTTGGCGTAAGCCTACAAGGGATATATCCTCAACAGGTGGGCAACTTTCTTTATTGAAACACTGCTGCGACTGCGACGTCAACTCGTCCGGAATAGGGTACCTAGGTCTCCCGCTCACTCTTTCAGCTGAATTTAATCACCAACTTTGCCACTCTGCGCGGATGCTCAGCAACACAGTCGCTCTTCGATTTCGAAACCCGGAGCCTTTGGGGGACTCAACCATTCATGCGCGGCACTTCCCCCTTGATTCGGACCAGCTACAGCGTTGGGTAGTGGGAAAGATTCGTGAAGAGTTGATCTCTCCATCTAGCATACTGCGGCGCAGGACCTTGAAATGAGAGGCCTGTTCACCCTTGGCCTCCTCGGTCTCTGCTCTGCAGCCGCCTCAGAGCTTCGTCCCCGAGACTACGATACGCACGACTATTATGTTCTACATCTCGAACCCACGGTCCCTCCATGGCAGATAGCACAACGACTTGGTCTTACTTATGATGGTCAACTGGGAGAGTTACAGGACCATCACATATTTTCAGCTTCGAAGCAGGATGACGATTTGGTACATGGTGCTTTGAAGGCAAGAAGGCGGCAACGGAAACGGGGATTCAGCAACAGCGATCCAATAGATGGCATTAAGCTCGCGAAGAAGCAGCATTTAAAGCCTAGGATGGAGAAGCGTGGTATAATCTCTCCACTTGCAGCTGGGGAGGTGCCATCGCGAACGCTGGCCGAGAGGCAAGATTCACCAGTCGAATCGGCTTTAGCAAGGCAATCCGAAGTTATGCAAGCTCTCGGAATTTCGGATCCAATCTTCCATGAGCAATGGCATTTGTACAATCCAGTTCAGCTCGGCCATGATGTCAATGTCACAGACATCTGGATGCAAGGTATCACCGGGCAAAATGCGACGGTTGCTATAGTTGATGACGGGTTGGATATGTATAGTGATGATCTGAAGGACAACTACTTTGCTGAAGGGTCGTATGACTTCAATGACCAAACTTCAGAGCCGAAACCCAGGTTGTCCGATGACCGTCATGGCACGCGCTGTGCAGGAGAGGTGGCTGCCGTCAAAAACGATGTGTGCGGTGTTGGTGTTGCATATGATTCGAAAGTTGCTGGCATACGAATTCTATCGAAATTGATCACAGACGCAGATGAGGCCGTGGCAATGAATTATGGTTACCAACAAAATCAGATCTACTCCTGTTCTTGGGGTCCTCCGGACGATGGAAAATCTATGGATGCACCTGGAATACTCATCAAGAGGGCTATGTTAAATGCTGTTCAACAGGGCCGAGGCGGAAAGGGTTCAATCTACGTTTTTGCTTCTGGAAATGGAGCAGGTAGTGACGACAATTGTAACTTTGATGGCTACACGAATAGTATTTATAGCATTACAGTTGGTGCTATCGATCGTCAAGGACTACATCCTTACTATTCCGAGAAATGTTGCGCACAGCTCGTTGTTACATATAGCAGTGGAAGTGGTGATGCTATAGTAAGTATCCCTGAGGTTTAAAGATTATACATCAGCTAATATTGAATAGCATACTACCGATGTTGGGCAAAATGTCTGCGCGTCTGGACATGGTGGTACCTCAGCCGCTGCGCCTCTTGCAGCTGGAATTTTTGCCCTAGTTTTGGGCATCCGACCTGATCTGACATGGCGTGATATGCAATATTTGGTATTACAGACTGCCTTGCCCATCGACTTGGACACGGGTGAGTGGCAAACGACTACTATTGGTAAAAAGTTTAGTCATACCTTTGGGTACGGGAAGATCGACACCTGGGCTACGGTTGAAGCCGCAAAGACATTCCAGAATGTGAAGCCTCAAGCATGGTTCTATTCTCCTTGGCTGCATGTCAAGCAACCAATTCCTCAAGGCGATCAGGGGCTCGCATCATCTTTTGAAGTCACGGCAGAAATGCTTGAGGAATCGAATCTCGAACGTTTAGAACATGTCACAGTGACAATGAATGTTGAGCATTCAAGAAGGGGTGATCTCAGCGTCGACTTAATAAGCCCAAATAATCTTGTCAGCCACCTCAGTGCTACGCGTCGTTTAGACAATAGTGGCGAAGGATATAATGACTGGACTTTTATGAGTGTTGTTCATTGGTAAGTCCTTAGATTCCTCATTTACTGTATATTCTAATGCTTTTCAGGGGCGAGTCGGGCATTGGCACATGGAGAGTAATAGTCAGAGATACACAGGTCAACGAACACAGCGGCACGTTCGTTGACTGGCATCTTAAGCTATGGGGTGAAAGCATTGATGCAAGCAAAGCAAAACTTCTACCGCTGCCTGATGATACAGATGACGACAACCATGATCAAATTGCCACCACTACCATCGGCGCGGACGTGACATCTGTCCCCGCAATTCCGTCTGCCACCTCACTAGCAAGCAACCCAACAGACCACCCGGACCGCCCCGTAAATACCAAGCCAACAGGCACAACTGGAGAAGAAGTGTCACCTACCACATCGTCCACTCCAGCTGAGACGGCCTCCGCTTCTCCCTCAGACGAGGGCTGGCTACCTTATTTCTTCCCTACCTTCGGCGTGAGCGCGCACACCCAGTTATGGATCTACGGCTCCCTTGGCCTGATCGTAATATTCTGTGCCGGTCTCGGCGCCTACTTCTACCTTGCAAGACGAAAACGATTACGTAATACTCCCCGTGACGACTATGAATTTGATCTTATCCGTGAAGATGAGGCCGAAGGTCTCACTGAGATGGAAAACAGAGGGACTGCGACAGGAAAAGCACGCGGGAAGCGAAGAGCAGGAGAGTTATATGATGCGTTTGCGACGGGGAGTGATGAAGATGAACCGTTTAGTGATAGTGACCCCGAGGATGCGGCAGGGTATAAAGACCAACATGTGATTGGGAGTGATGATGAAGATGATGAAGACGCCGAGGCAGGGGATGAGAAAGATGCATTACGGAAGTGATGTTGTAAACTTGTATATGAGGTTTGGCAGCTTGGTAAATTGCATTATTTGTATTACATAAACGCAGCACGTAAATGCAGAACTTTTAGCACTACTCTTTAAGCAGAGTATATCTGCGAAAATCGGCATCCGGATGAATCAGGTAATTATGGTGGCTCGTCGTGCTCGTCTTAAGGTAGGTACCTATGAGCTGACGGCAACGTCCACGTGACGTCTGAGGGTCAGGACTTCATTCGCAACGGCTCGCTAAAATTTAAGCGAGAGCTTTCAAAAATTCCAAAAATCAATCAAAGGTATCATCGCGCCCTTCCACTGCTCAAGACGTAGAGCCCAAAGCAGAAAATATAAATGATCGTATTTCAAGAGAGATGGAGAGAAAAGTTGGCCAAAAAAATTGGTAGCTTCTCTTTGATTGAGCGTGTCATCCTTAGTGCAGGGGCCATGCTAATCTTCTATGTATCTAGTAATTGTTAGTAATTGTCAAAGCATCGGTTAAGGACGACTTGCCGTTTCAAATTGACCAAAGTGCCCGAAGGCACCAGTGTTTTTCATAAAATCGTATATGTACCTAGGTGGAATTTGGGAACACCACCAGCTAGGCCGATAATTGGCGTCATGGGTGCCCAACCACAACAACCACGGAATGTTATCTCTGAGAATCATAACCGCGAGCATTTACCATAGTTGAGCTGCTCCTAGGCCTTTAAACAGGCTCGTCGCTTTGGAAATACTGGCTTAGTGTTGGTTGGCATCGAGGAAATCAACGTTACGTACAATACATGCTCTATAGAGTCTCAATTTGCCAGCTGCAAGTTTGCCATCACCCTCTTTACTCCTGCTAAGCCACCGTCATAATACACTGCCCCTATGACTGCCGTGACCCCCCCTAGCAACCGACCTAGACGGATCCTCAATCTGTAGATCCTCCTTCAGCATCCCGCCGCATAAAGTGCTCCAGCTAGATGATAGCCTTGGTCGCAATTCGCCATTCCTTAGCTTTCGCCGTAGTTTTTCAACACACCACGACAAAGTTTCAGCACAGCTCTGTAGCCGGGTGCTGTATTTCAAGAGGGATTAAACGGGGCATTCAGATAGCAGTTTGGGAGTTCTCGCGACGATCCATAGGATGGTGCGTAGGGGGGGAGACAGGCGAAGATGGCCGCAGGGTGGCAAACAGTTGAGGAAGCTGAGGGTGGGGATGGATTGCGAGAACGCTCGATTGGGTTGCTGGCTGGTAGGTCGGATGACAGTCTCCGCTGAAGCTATCCATGATGCTGATGAAGCTCAAAGAGGCCCTTATAATAGACAGGGCAATAAACGTGAAATATGTCTCGAATCTGGAGAGTATAAGCTTTGAGAGATGAAGGGCTATTTGTCAATTAGTTACATTGATTCACTAAAGCGCTTTTGATAGTTACTACAGGGAGAGTTCTACTGATTCCGTTATTTATTTTTACCTCAAGATTGATTAAGTAAGGCCAACCAATATAAGAGCGTTATTAATTAATAGCATTTAATCTTTAAATGACAAGTACGACCTTTTTCTTTAGCTTTATCCAATTGTGAATTGTTATCTTTCTATATAATTAAAACTTTCAAATTTATTTTTTATACCATCTCCAATTGATTATCAGTTTTCCATTTCTCATGACGAGTAGCTGAAGGGATTCAATGATAAAATATCATATGTTATCGTCATTATAATCATACAAATTTCTCCATCGTATCTCTATCAAAATCGGCCACCCACACCCTTAGCGTCCAAAGATCCCTAAGCACCCATCCCATAGCTTCTAACCCGACTCCAAAAGAACGCCTTATCATTCCTCAACCCAAACTCGCCCCAGTCGTCCGTCAGCTTATTATAATTCCAAAAACCCTTCCAGACCAACTTATTATTCTTCACCGCCTTGCCCGCACTGCGGAGCGTAAGTTCCATACGATAGATATATTTCATACCAACACCTTCTGTCTCGACATATACGTCGCCTTCTGCGTCCTTGAGATCTGCTTCAGGACTGTCTGCTTGACTAGACAGTCGCCAGCGACCGCGGAGCGCGTTTTGCATCACGGCAGATGAGATATGCGCGCCTTGGCCGTTCTGGTGTATGGATTGAAGCTCTTTGGTCAGGTGGTGGACAACCTCGGCTGGCTCCGAAGTAGTTAGGAGACTTATGACGGTGCCGTCGCGGTAGAAACGTAGATAGCGGTAGTAGGTTACAATGTGTACGGGACTGTTCCAGGTGATTTGCGAAGGTGAGGCCTGGCCGGGCCGGATGTAGTTGACAGTGCTAATGTAACAGCCATTGAAACGTACTCGGGGACGTAGACGGAACATTATGCGCCATGAGGAGGAGTATGCGTCAGTGAGCAGAGATTCTGCGGTGTTGATGGTATTAGATCCTGATGATATGCCGTGGCCCGATGGTGAACTAGTACCATCTATAGGAATCTTAAGGCTTTCTTCCTCGAGTGGACCTCCTAGAATTTCCCGCTGCCATTCGTAGTGCATAGCACCGAAACCAACCTCTGAGCCAAGGCATACTCGCTTCCAGATCTGCTCTTCGGTGGCGACGAGATATGCCAAACGCTTGCACACTTGCGCGACTCGTACAAAGGAAGCTACATCAGCTATAGCGACTTCTGTAAGAATATTCACGAGAATTTCGTTGGGTAGAGAGGATATTGGGCATGGTGGTGCGGGTGTGCCTTCAATTTCCGGGGGTGATGGCTCGATAGACAGGCCAGCGAACCCTGAAATAAGGTCTGTGGTTGTTTGTAAGGGCCCATCTAAGGAATGGCGGCCCGTATTTGGAATCGTTACAGATGCGTTTGATGGGTCGGGACTCGTAAATTTCGATGCGAAGGATGGTGGGAAGTGTTTGTTCTTGTATTTCAAATCTACACGGTCGTCCATCTAAGACTCTGTTAGAGGATGGCTCAGAATTGCTATGCATAGCTACATACTCGAAATGCTTTGCGGTAGAGGTTCAGGCTCTCTCCTAGACTACCCTGAGACTCTTTCTCTACCGCTTTCTCGTAATGCTCTAACGCAGACAGAGGTTCCCGGCTCCCGCTCTTCCTGATAAAGCTGTCAACATCTTCTGCCCTCAAAGGCGGCGCCGTCGTATCAATGCTTCCATCCTCACTGCCGGGAGCCTCTACAAATTCATTCTCGTCGGATTTTGAGATCTCGGGTGCTGGTTCTTTGCGCTCAGCTCGCGATGATTGTACGATAGCGGATTTAGAAGGTCGACTCGAGTTATCGACTTTCGAGCGTGCTGAGACTTCGGCGCGCCATTTCTGACGGAAAGACTCCAGTTCTGCATCTGCTTCTTCCATACTGAGTTTGCACAATGGGAGGGTTGACAGCTCTAGGATAGAGAAGAACGTCGTCAGTGCCTGTTGAGCTGCGCTAACCGATAACGATAAGAGATTATGCCTTGCTTGTAGCGACCGGAATGGGGGATTTTGTCGCACTTGCGGTGCGGAATGTTACGGGTTGCTTAGATCTTATGTAGGTTTATTTCAACTACGAGCACGTTTTGAAAAGGCAGACTCATGATCAGATGCAGCTCTGATAAAGCTCTGACTTGACAACAATCTCAGGGAGCATTATAGTGAATGCGACAACTCTGCTGATATGGTGTAGCCCACGATTCTGCCATATATTTCGGCGTCGATTTATCCATGAGCCAATGAGAGGCTCCGAAATAGAGCATCAGTTAAAAGAGGCCGGTTCATTTCTAAAGGATATATCTTTGTCCTATAACTACTGATACTGCGTCCACAGTGTTCTTGTTCGAACGCCGCCTTCTTTCCTCGCTCAGGATCTACCTGAGTGAATAGCTGCCATCAGGTTCCGTCCATGATCGCAGGGAGTCGAGGTATGAAAAGGTCTGTCCTGGCTGGATAGATGGCTGACGGGGCGGCGTACGGAGAATAAATCTCGAGATAGCAATTCTAGCTGCAGTCCAATCTACATCTTGTGCAAGGAAAGCTGCGACAGCCGATAAAAGCGAGGGAAAGGCTTGCTCCTCGTTGGCTATACGACATCCATTACAACGCCCATAGATTATAAACATTATCTACTGTATGTTAGCAATCTATTCTAGTCCCTTCATTATCACGAGGACAAGCTACGACGGTGTGTGAAATTGGTGAACAACAAACATCGTAAGGGCTATTATCGTTCCATTAATTCAACGAACCATAATAGACTAATAGTTTAGAGGTAAAATGAGCCGGGACTAAACCAACCTAGTTATAATCATTACCTTGATGAATACGGTACACCACTTCTGAGCCCCAGAATCGGAGGTAAACATTGGCCGTGTATGATCTTACTAATAGAACCTCCGGTCATAACCGTATCTGTATCTAAATTACAGAATGCTATCTTGTAACTGGTCGAATTTATAAACTTTGGAAATTAGTGTATTTTTTGGGGAAACAAGAAACCCCTAATTTCGTATACGAAATCTCTTCCAGTAATTAATAGAATAGTAAATATTGAAATATACTTGGATCCAACCCGACGAGGCAGAAATATTTTAGGAATTATCCTACTCGCAGCTTACCTCCTTGGCGTAAAAAGGTTCAAGAGCAGGCTGTATATTGGTGTAAAAGCGGCAACTGACGGAAACTTATTGGCGGTTACTGTACTTTACAGCCGCCAATGTCGCGATTTGGCTGTGGACTCAAAGATGGAGTCTGGGTGCGATGTAGATTTAAGGTCAACACACGGTCACGATAGATGGGTAGGATAGCAGGATCGTAGGGCAGAGAGCACTCGGCGTTGGAGTCGGAGCTGGGAGTCATGCCGAGCCTCTGGTCGCTAAATGGCTGTCGACACGACGCGACGAGCCTGTAGACACAAGTATGTCTGTGGATACTTATCGCCATGTTTTGGTAGTCCGCTGTCCATAGACTTTTGGCCCCCGGCGCGTGAATCCAGCACCTAGAGTTGCAGAGTGGCAACATCTCGGGCGAGCCAGACTCTCTCCTCCCTCTTCGTATTCCTGTCGAGAACCGCCGCAGACGAAAAATAAGCGACCAGTAAACGGAGCGCTGAGTTTAACGGCGACTAAAAGATGGCCGTGGCCGAGAGAGCCGATATGGCGGATGTGGCGTGTCAATGTGGGTGACTGTGGATCTCTCTTCTCACTACAGACCGCTGTGGTCTGTATTGTTGCCGCCGCTGCGCTGCTTTTCTTCTTTTCCCTTCCCGCGGTTCTAGCGGATTGCCCCGTTGAGATCTAGCAGCGTCAACAAGCTCTCTAAGCGCCTGGAATGGCAGTTAGGAGACTTTATAGGGGCTTTAGGGACCTCCTTGCCTTACCTTCTGCCCCGTCTTCGTGTGACCCGCGCGAAAAGCGACCATCGAGCCCGCCCTGGAGCTTTGACTGGAGCTTTGACTGCCCATTGCCTGCCCATGACTAACCGGGCCACTGATGTTGTGCTGATTGCTGTCAGTTCCACGCGCCGTCCCGGATCAACCGTTATGTCCATCTGCCGGGCACTCTGCAACACGCTGCACCTTGTGGTAATAGACCCGCCGACCTTTGTACTCCGCCAGTCACCCTCTTCTTGCCTTGTACAGTTTCGAGTTGCTATCGTGCCTGTGGCCGGCGTGGGATTTCCTCGACGCTCACTATGGCCATCGATCGTCGGCATATAACGTGAGGTATCGTACGCAGACTTGCGGGGGGGCCAATAGTGGTAGTGTTGGCGGAAAACCTGTATGCAGTAAGTCGTCCGGCCTACAGGAGCCAGAGCCACGAGAGCCACGGGAAGTTCAACTCCCCCTTCCCTCCTTTCTATGGAGATTGTGGAAGCAACGGACACCCACAGGCGAGTGCGCACGAAATATAGCGCGCGTGCTCTCGCAGTCCGTTGCGGGCAACCACGGTTGTCCCTCCCAAATCCCGGATGCCTGGCCTGACCTGACCTGACCTGGCCCTTAGCGCGGCCAGCTGGGCGGGTTGACGGCGCTTGTTTGCTTCCTGGGACGGTTAACAATGGCATGAATGGCTACGGCGGCCGTTCGTCGCGGCGCTTGATGGCGCTTGTGCGGCGCAGCCTCGAACGATTGAGCGACGGCGACGGCGACTGCATCGCTAATTTGCTAAGTCGAGGCTTCTCGATGTCTTTCTGCCCGGCTTCCTTTGCGTGGACTAATGTTGTCGAGTAGGCTCTGTCGAGGAGGCTGTGTCGACGCGACTAGGCCAAGCCTCCAGTGTCGCCAGTCGCCAGTCGCCAGTCGCCAGTGTTAGGCTTCGGCGATCTCTCTCTCTCTCTTTCTCGCGCGTCTGCCAGCTCTCGCCCACTGCCAACCTCAGACCACGTCCGACTTTCCATGCCATCCATCTACCCACTCCTCACTACATACATTGCAGTAGGTCTGCCATAGCGACGCGCGAGCAAGGCACAAACTCGGGTGTGGGCACTGGGTTGACCGAGTGGTTGGGCCAGATTCTTATTTCAAATGGTCATCCAGGCAAGCCAGAAGCCGACACCTTTCCTCTTCTCTTTTCCTAGGACGCGCCTGTGGCCGTCCATATTCTTTCCACATTGTCACTGTTATGTTGGGTCTGGGCCATAGCCGCCTGGCTATTTCACATGAGAATCACTGGCCGACAGCTGAGGTGTCACTATTTCATCTGGGATGCTATTCAACCCTGGGCTTCGCTGGTTCGACCTAGCACACAGGGACCTGGGCCTGACAGCGTCTGTGCGAGAAGTATTTCGGTACTTCCACGCTTTAGTCTCTGCCGGCTACACCCTCGTGACCCTGTTAGGCCTCCCAGCATGGAGCCCCCGTCCGAAAGAGCGGCCAAGTACGCATAAGCGTAGAAACCTTCTCATCTTCCTTTGCACGAACCATCGTTAGGGGACCGTGTTGTTGATGGCGAGTTGGTGTTTCCCTACTCTTACTCCACTCAAAATAGACTATCACCATTAAAGCTGGCTTCCTAATAACACGGCTGGTTCGAGGAGCCGTTCAGGAACCTAGCCGGCGTGCTTCCAAGTTTGGAATTGTGGCGAGTCGTTGTCTTCTCTAGCATATCGTGTTGTCGTTGAGGCTTAGAGTTATTGAGACTTAACCATAAAAACGATTATGTCCAAGCTCCTTTCAGCATAGGTACCTGAAAATCTACAGGCACTCCGCTGTAAACGGATCATGTTCGGACCATATTGAGCACAATACCATCTTCTCCGATGCTCAAAGCATCATGATTGACGTCAGATCGTGGTTATGCCGCTTCCACATTATGGTAAGCTCCTTGGGGGTTGATTTTCCCAATGGCGGGCATCTCTTCTTCGGCATCTTATAACTCAGGGCATCCTTCCTCCCTTCAGAAAGTTTGCTGCCTAACCTTCTCACACTCGTGCTTCTTGTTTTATCTTTTATTCTAATTCAGAATGGCTCTCATGCGGAAAGCTGCTGCTTTATTGCTTCTCGGTGCAGGCTTGGCCTCCGCCAATGCCATTCTTCCCAGAACAACCGCTTGCGACGCGACAGTCTCTTATTCTGATGGAGAATTCAGCAGCTTCCTGGAGACTCTCTGGTGGACAAGGCGCAGTGGGTCAAGCTGCTCGATTGTATCATCCAGTTCTACCTGCCACAGCGGAAGTAACTGCATGAGCTGCACATCTACCTCTTCCGTCAGCGTATCCAATGTCTATGAAAGCTTCTCTACTACTTCCGGCCACACATATCAAGTCACCGGTTATGCCCGTGCCGGCTCTGCATCTGCAGCTGAGTATTGTGTAGCAAACCTCTACTTCGGTTCATCCACGACCTTGTCAGCCGAAACATTAGTCGCAACTTCGGGAGAATTCTCGGATAGCACCACTTGGGTGGCCATGACTGGTTCTTTTTCGGTAACCAGCTCGAAGACTTATATTAATCTTCAGGTCGATTGCAGCAACAGTGGAACTTCTGGCGAGGTGGTGTACTTCGATAGTATAAGCTTCTTGGATACCACGTATTGTACAACAACGTCGAGCAGCTCGACGGTGGCTACATCGACTTCAACCAGCAGCAGCAAGACCAGCACATTGACGCCAGCTACAACGACTTCAACCAGCAGCAAGACTACCAGCACATCGTCAAGCACATCGTCAAGCAGCAGCAAGACTACCAGCACGTCGTCAAGCACATCGTCAAGCAGCAGCAAGGTCCCTACGACCAGCAGCACATCGTCAAGCAGCAGCAAGGTCCCTACGACCAGCAGCACATCTTCAAGCAGTAGCAGCAGCAGCAAGGTCCCTACGACTAGCAGCACGTCATCAAGCATGACTTCAAGCTCAAGCTATCCATCAACTGGTACGTCTAGCTTCCCTGAAACCTTGTCGTCTACTGTATCAACACTTTCCCCTACTTCGCCCAACCCTGTCACAAGCACCTCTTCTACCTCAAGCCCTGCAGAATCAACTGGCACTTCTAGTTCCAGCGCTGCAACCAGCTCCTTAGCCAGCTCTTCGGAGAACTCGTCCACCTCTATTGAATTATCTTCTACCTCCAGCCCGTCCACTTCTATGGAATTATCTTTTACCTCAAGCCCGTCTACTTCCACGGGGCTGTCTTCTCCAAGCTCGGCGGCTACTACTGTCGTGTTGTCATATACCTCAAGTTATCCAGTGGCCACTGGCACTTCTAGTTCCAGCGCTGTAGTTAGCTCCAGCACTGCTGCTGGCTCTAGTACTGCTGCCAGTTCCAGCATTGCAGATGCCAGTTCCAGTATTGCTGCTGCCAGTTCCAGCGTTGCTGCCGCCAGCTCTACTAGTGTTGCAAGCCCCAGTACTGCTGCCGCCAGCTCTAGCATTGCAGCTGCTAGCTCTACTGTTGCCAGTTCCAGCATTGCTGCTATTAGTTCCAGCATTGCTGCTCCCAGCTCTACTATTGTTTCAAGCTTCAGCGATGCCGCTAGCTCCAGTATTGCTGCTATTAGTTCCAGTACTGCTGCTGCCAGCTCTACTGTTGCCGCCAGCTCCAACATTGCAGCTGCCAGTTCTAGCCTTGCTGCTACTAGTTCCAGCATTGCAGCTGCCAGTTCTAGCCTTGCTGCCGCTAGCTCTACTATTTCTGCAAGCTCCAGTATTGCTGCTACCAGCTCTACTATTGTTTCAAGCTTCAGTGATGCTGCCAGTTCTAGTCTTGCTGCCACCAGCTCCAGTATTGCTGTTGCCAGCTCTACTGTTGCCGCCAGCTCCAGTACTTTTGCCAGTTCCAGCATTGCTGCCGCCAGCTCTACTATTGCTGCCAGCTCCAGTATTGCTGCTACTACTTCCATCATTGCACCTGCCAGTTCCAGCCTTGCTGCCGCTAGCTCCAGTATTGCTGCTGCCAGCTCTACTGTTGTTGCTAGTTCTAGTATTGCAGCTGCTAGCTCCAGTATTGCTGCTACCAGCTCTACAGTTGCCAGTTCTAGTCTTGCTGCCGCCAGCTCCAGCATTGCAGCTGCCAGTTCCAGCATTGCAGCTGCCAGTTCCAGCATTGCTGCTGCCAGCTCTACTATTGTTGCCAGTTCCAGTATTGCTGCTGCTAGCTCTACTGTTGCCAGTTCTAGTCTTGCTGCCACCAGCTCCATCATTGTAGCCGCTAGCTCCAGTACTGCTGCCAGCTCTACTATTGTTGCCAGCTCCAGTATTGCTGCTGCCAGTTCCAGCGTTGCTGCCGCCAGCTCTACTAGTGTTGCAAGCCCCAGTACTGCTGCCGCCAGCTCTACTATTGCTGCCAGTTCCAGCATTGCAGCTGCCAGTTCCAGCATTGCTGCTACTAGTTCCAGCATTGCTGCTACCAGCTCCAGTACTGCTGCTCCCAGCTCTACTATTGCTGCCAGCTCCAGCATTGCAGCTGCTAGTTCCAGTCTTGCTGCTACCAGCTCCAGTACTGCTGCTCCCAGCTCTACTGTTGCCGTTAGCTCCAGTATTGCAGCTGCCAGTTCCAGCCTTACTGTCGCTAGCTCTAGCATTGCTGCCACGAGCTTCAGTCTTGTTGCTAGCTCTAGCAGTGCTGCCAGTTCCAGTGTTGCTGCCAGCTCCAGTACTGCTGCCACCTCTTCAAAAAGCTCGTCCACTTCTATGGAGTCGTCTTCCAGAAGTTCTTCTAGCTGGTTATCAAGTGTAGCTTCGACTACTGTTGAGTCTACAGCTCTTGCTTCTACATCATCGCTTTCTTCAACTTCTACTACGCTTTTGTCTATAACTACTACACTAGCTCCGGTGGTCAGCGCATCTTCTTCAGCAACCTCTACGAGTGAGACGTCTGTAGCAGCTAGCAGCATCTCATCAAGCTCTGCATCTATTGATTCAACAACGAGTGCTGATTCTGAATCTTCAGCAACTTCCACGAGCATGACGTCTGTAGCACCTAGCAGCAGTGTTTTATCAAGCTCTAGTGTTGGTCTTGAGTCTTCTTCAGCGACATCTACAAGCAGCGTTGTTTCATCAAGCTCTAGTGTTGTTGTTAAGTCTTCCTCAGCGACCTCTGCAAGCGAGACGTCTCTAGCACCTAGCAGCGTCTCATCAAGCTCCAGTGTTGCGCCCAAGTCTTCTTCAACCTCTACAAGCGAGACGTCTGTAGTATATAGCAGCACCTCATCCAGCTCTAGTGTCGGTTCTAAGTCTTCCTCAGCGACCTCTGCAAGCGAGACGTCTCTAGCACCTAGCAGCGTCTCATCAAGCTCCAGTGTTACGCCCAAGTCTTCTTCAACCTCTACGAGCGAGACGTCTGTCGCACTAAGCAGCATTTCATCAAGCTCTAGTGTTGGTGTTGTGTCTTCTTCAGTGACCTCTGCAAGCAGCAGCGTCTCACCAAGCTCTAGAATTAGTTCTAAGTCTTCTTCAACCTCTACGAGCGAGACGTCTGTAGCACCAAGCAGCACCTCATCAAGCTCTAGTGTTGGCCCTAAGTCTTCAGCAACATCTACGAGCGAGACGTCCGTGACATCTAGCAGCGTCTCATCAAGCTCAAGTATTGGTACTAAATCATCTTTAGCAACCTCTACGAGCAAGACATCTCTAGCACCTAGCAGCGTCTCATCAAGCTCCAGTGTTGGGCCTAAGTCTTCTTCAACCTCCACGAGCAAGACGTCTGTGACATCTAGCAGCACCTCATCAAGCTCTGCATCTCTTGATCCAACCACGAGTGTTGGTCCTAAATCTTCTTCAGCAACCTCTACGAGCGAGACGTCTGCAGCACCTAGTAGCATCTTATCAAGCTCTGCATCACTTGATCCAACTACAAGTGCTGGTCTTGAATCTTCCAGCTCTTGGGCCTCTACTTCTGTTGCTGTCTCTTCGTCATCAAGTTCCATCATTAGCGTGTCTGCAGTCCAAACTGCGGATGCTACATCTACGTCCGAAGTCCAAACTACTGATACCACGTCTGCGATAGTTCCATCTACAACAAGTCTAATTCTAAGCACCTCTGCTGTGATGCCTGTTCGCGGGTCCAGTTCTGCCGCTGCAGTATCTGAGTACAGTACCTCAACTGTATATACTACCACGGTATACACAGTAACCAGCTGTGCGGCAACTGTTACCGACTGCCCCGTTGGCCAAGTAACAACTGAGACAGTTATTGACTATACAACAATTTGCCCAGTCACTGCAACAACCACTGCAGCAAGCAACCCAACCTCATCCGTTGTCTCTATCCCATCTGGCTACGTGGTTTCGACTGTGTACACGACCACCGTCTATACCGTCACCAAATGCCCGGCAACAGTCACTAACTGCCCTGTTGGGTCCGTCACAACCGAGACTGTCAGCTTATCTACGACGGTCTGCCCTGCTACAGAAGCAGCAGGCAAAACCTCAAGCTCGGTCCTATCCACTGTTACGGAGACAATCAGCGTCGCCAAAATCACAACCCTAAGCACCACGACCATTACTACATTCGTTGTCGGTAAATCCACTGCTCAAGTAGTATCTAGCTCAGTATCTGCATCGTCTCGTGCATCATCTGCAGCATCCGTGGCATCTAGTGCAGTGTCTGCATCATCCCGTGCATCATCTGCAGCATCCGTGGCATCTATCGCAACATCCGTCTCTGGGTCAAAATCTGCCACATCTACCACATCTGCCACATCTGCCACAGTATCTGGCTCAACATCAACCTCTTCCAAGACGGCAGCTACAGCGAGCGCAAGCTCCAGTGCTAAAGTCTCAACATCAGGTGCTTCAGTTCTTAACATCAGCGGAATGGGATTGGCCCTGATGTTCGGTGTCATTGCAATGATGTTGTAATGAGAACGAGAAAAAAAAGCAAGGAAATATACACAATCATTTAGCGGAGATTTCTTTGTTTACGAGATTTTTACTTTCTGGAGATTAGACCTCAGCTTCCCTTCACCGGGACTGTTGGTATTTAGCGGCTTAACTCTAAGGCGGGAACAGAGGAGGCGGATACCTGGATTAGATTTAGATATTTTAATTATTCCTGGCTTTTGACACGTCTATTGAAACCGAAACCCCTTCATAACTTGTGCAATGATTGCGTTGAACAAGGAGAGTTTTCCAAGACGGAAGTCCCAACCCCTATCAGCATATCACTAGTCCTGCATACAGAATATTTTGCTACTTCCCTCCCCATTGCCGCTCAAGCCCTAGTTCCTAGCGTCGACCTCGCCCATGCACACCGCCGGCCCCAAAACACGGGTAGTACATGTAGGTAGGGCTATATCAATCAATGCATCGCAGCCGTCCGTGATTTTTCTCGGCAGAAAAGAGTGTCCTAGTTCCGGTACGTCAGTAGGATTGGATATTGTACTAGCGTACGTACAGTACAATATATCATCTGTCTATCTCAATAGTGGTCGCTGCTGTTTCGCTTTCGCTTCTAGCGCTCAGATAGGATAGATGTGACCCACGATACCAGAGGCCATTGTGAATGAGGGTAGAATATGGCAAGAAGGCAGCACGCAAGGAGTGACAACGACGAATGGTGCGCATAAGTCAACAGCGTCTTCTATTCTGACATTTACCGTATCTTACAACGTAGCCAAATATAATCCATGTCTTCCCCACGAAGCCTAATAGAACCAGATGATGTATCGAACCCATAATATTTTTACAGAAGAGATTTAAGGCGTTGGCATGAATGTCCGCTAATAGTACACCCAATTCAAATATAAACCCCATTCCGCAAAACGCTAATGTACTTAAGAGGAACTTTCAGGCTTCGAGTCTGGCACACCGAAGAATCCGGTGAGTCCACTCTTCATGGCTTTCATGCCCTCTTGTTTAGCCATTTCCTCATGGGCTGCTTCTTCTTTGAGCCAGTTTTCTCCCTGTTCGCGAATCATTTTCTCCAAGGCCTCGTAGTTCTTTTGGCCACGTTCCCGAGCCTGATCCTGTAACATCTTACCCTGAGCAAAGGCTTCCGCCGGGCTCTGTTCGCCTTCAATCATTGTCATTGGCTTCACGCCGAGAGCATTACTAAGGAAACCAAGGGCAGACTTTGGCCGCTTCTTCTGCTCTTCGGCCATTTGCTCTTGAAACTTCTTACGGGCTACGGCCTCGCGTCTAGCGAACTCGGTGGGAATGTGTGAACCGTTGAATGACTGGATGGCTGTTCGAACATCACCGATAGCCATAGTAGGGAGGTATTCGAGGAATGGTATTAATGAGACAAGTTCTTTGTCTTTGGGATCACCTGTCCATTTAGGAAGGATAATTGCATTTTCAGGTTGAGCTCTGGCATGGTTTTGAACAGTGTCGATAAGGATGACCTTTGACAGATCGCGATTGAGATATGAAAGGTCCTATATCATTATTAGTATGGGTTAGAGCGAGTAACAGAGGAACACCTACCTTCACATATTCACCATCCTTGTACATTGTAGCCTCTCTATACAGTGGCCATGTAATAATATGGTATGGGTCGAGCTTTCGGATTACTGGCTCTCCCACAGCCCATGGTACTGTCGTAAAGATAACCAGTTCATAGTACTGGCTCAAGTATCGTATAAAATAATCAACACCAGGCCTTTTTGCCATTCTCCAGCCATGCTCCCGAGTCCATTCACTATGAATGAGAAGGTCTTCCAAACTCAAGACCAAGGTATATGGTCGCTCAAAACTTGGGTCCGGATCTGGTAGCAACTTCTTGAAAGCAGGCTCATTATAATAGTTTAATTGATCACCGGTACGAGCCTTTGCACGATGCCACATCAGACCTAGAGCCCATCCTGATGGCGCATCAGGGTGTTGATTTTCCTCCTCCTCAGTCTCCCAGTTCCTTCCCAGGTATACGTAGCCAACAATAATGGAAAGAAAAGCGGAAGCGTACATATAGTTCGCTAGCCTTAAGCGCTTTCTTTCCGAAGACGAGATGTAAGCAGACGCCGGGAGTTCTCCTCGACCCCGTCCTCCTGAGCCAGATGTTTGTGTGGGATCTCCAGTAAGATTTAAAGCCGTACCTGAAGAACTGCTTGAAGATGTACTGCCCATCGTTTCATACTCTAATGTAGATGGTATGCCTTGGGTAAGGTCAGGTAACGCTGCTTGTGCTCGGGCTTGTTCCTCCGCTTCGGCTGAATCGATAGCTGTGTTCTCTGATTGTGACTCATCTGTTGGTTTATAGGTAGCATTTCCGTCCGGCGAGGCATTTCTCTTAACCCCGTCCTGAAGCTTTGAGTGCCTAAGATTTCCTACTTCATTATTTGATCCCGTGCTAGAAGATGGCTGTTCGGCTCCAAAAGCAGCTCCCTCTCCTGTCGATCTTTGAGGTCCAATTGATGAAGGTCTGGGAGACTGCGGTGCGCTGGAAGGTCTTGAGTAGTCTATTGGCTTCTTAGGTGGTCCGCGCCTATTGTTATTCGCCATACTTCGAGTCCATTGTGAGGAAGCTATTCGAAAGCTTGCACCGGTTGGTCGGAAGGCTCGTGTACGCAGAGAACCGCTGACCGCTCGTGCTAGCATTGTCGACATCAAGCCAATGTTACCTCTCCAGTACGTAGCTTCAATAAAGAAGATACGATAAATACTGGGACATTGATACTGTTGCGAATAGTTGATGAATGGGATGATGATATCCAAAAATTAACAACGACCGAGCTGGTCCGTGCGGGCACTTAGCTCGCCGCCGCACAAAATAGAATTCGCCTCCTCTTTTGTTCCTTTCTTCTTCAAAGTTGACACCCAGTAACACGAAATTTGACTTGACGCTCCTTTACTCTATGGACGCGAGGTTGTATTAGCTGGGGAGACGAATATGGCGCTGCTAAAGACGAGGCCGTTAGACCGGCGTTCATAAGAACGCTGCTCCATTCACGGTCGACGCCCGTTGTATCGCTACAGATTCACCCTACCACGTCTTTCTAGCCCTAGGATACTTGTCTATTACTCAAATCGTACTCTCTCCCTCCCTACTCGCGTGTAGTTGAACCCTATCACTCGAAATGAACACTGCGACGAGCCACAGCTTGCTGAACCTCCGATCTGCTGGATCTAGTGCATCAACACCTCTACCCTCTGCATGTCTCTCCACATATCCTTCCGATGACGAAGAAGAGCCCGCTAGCAAGAAGAAGCCATTTAAATTCCTGGACTTACCATCCGAGTTGCGTAACAAGATCTATGCATTGGTTTTTCATACGGCTCCAGAAGTGATTGATCTGGATCCAGATAATTACCGCAATATACATCGGAAGTTGTCTGTTTTCTTCGTATCGAAGCAGGTACACGCCGAAGCATCACATGAATTTTATTCCACCCACACCGTTCGTATATTCCCATGCCATCCTGGTCGGTTCTTCAAGGCAAAGAAGCCATTATTAGCACGACTTTCGGCACGTCAGCGAGCCTCCCTAACGTGCTTGGAGCTTCGACTGGGGCCCGGATTCGCCAATCCACCTCGAGGATGGGTAGTGAATGATGCATTAGGGCTAAAGGATGCAGTGAGAGTGAGGTTATTGAAAGTCATGGTCCAAGTTGACACGTCAAACCCTATATTCAATGGCTTCCGCCGTGGAGATGACGGATTCTACGAAACCTTTTCCAAGAACCTACTCGACGAAGTGCTATCTTCCATTCCTTGTATCATTGAGGTACAGTTAGATGCCTGGTCTTCAGTACAGAGAAATGGTGCCATGATGAAGGCTCTCCGGAGCGTTGCACATAAGCACCAGAAGCTGATCTCATGGGGCCCGGAACGTGGCTGGGGTGACGATAGGGATGAGGATAAGGATGAGGACAAGGATGAAGAGTGTGTAGATATCCTACTAGCAAACCCATCCCTCCTTCAGGCTTTGCCTGAGATAGCTGTAGCTATTTAAAGGGGTGTCTTGTGGTATTGGCATGTTCGAATAGTATTTAAGATAACGTGAATAGCAACACGAGAAACCTTGCTATTCCTCGCTGATGCATATTCTTGTGGTTGAGGTCCCGTTTAAAAGAAAATCGCCATCCTACCTCTGGAAGGAACAAGACCTGCTGTCCAGAACCAACCACTTCAAGACTGGTATTTCACCCATTCGTGTGATGTAATCTACCTCGCTTTCCGTAGTGCAAATGTACTGAAGCACCGGGACAGAAAGGCGTTTTTCAGAATGGAACCATTTACCATTCTATTGTTATTTTTTTTCTTCGTCGCCGTTCAAACCCCTGTTGCCAGTCTCGATCTCATCATCTTGAAAAGTGCATAAAATAATTCCAACATCATGTCACGATTGTCGAGATAGATCCTAAACATAATGCTGGTAGAGTCTAGATAGTGCATATAGGCGGGCTTCTCTCCTCGTTCGACATGATCACAGTGTACATTAGAGACTTCAATGAATATATCAAGAGCTAAAATCCACAAAATTCTAGTCTACCGTCATGATTCACCGGAACAAGTCCTCTACACGAGCCTGAGGCAATAAGTTCCAGAACATAGTTGTACAAATAATCACAAGATTATACACCAGGAAGGGACAGATGATTCAAAGACCGGGAAACTCTCTTTCTACCATGCTAAGCCTGAGCTGCCAAACGCCTATTGTACAACACGTAAAGCAAGCATGCGTAATCACAGCTCTTCCTCTATATCCATGCTATCCCCGTTCAAGTGGCCGTTTGCGCTATTTCTTGGATCCTTCACCGGTACTGAGGCCTCTTTATCGATCATCTGCCTTGAGACTGAGACGATATTGTCCTCGATCAATTGCTGTCCAATGTCCTCCAAGTGCTTCTTTGGATCGACCTTTCCAACATATCTTGTCTTGAGTTGATCCTTTGTTAACTCGGCCTCCTCTTTTACTCGCTTCTCGTAGCCCTCTGCGAGACCAACAAGCTGTTGTAATCGTTCAGTATTTCGTGAGCCTTCTACTCTGAAGTCATCCATCTGTAGTCCTTCCGTCCACACGTGCTTATGAAGGTTCATGAGCATGTTTTCTTCTAGAGCCGACTTTCGGTAGTTGATACCAATGCTATAGTAGTGCCTATTCAAACCATGGATGAGTGCTTGGATAGACGGCTTGTTGAGGTGCCCCAAGTTTGATGTACTTTGACGGGGCTCTTGGCCCAGCATGAGTGATTGTGGGTTGATGAGTCGAAATGCATCGATGACGACTTTGCCTTTGACAGACTGGATTGGATCGACGACCACTGCGACTGCTCGAGGAGTTAGTTGTTCGAAGGATTGTTGCGTGTTGATATCCACAGAAGATAACCAGCAGCCAAATCCTGGATGTGAATGGTACCAGCCGACAACAGTTTCCGGTCTAATACACCACGTCAGTATATTCTATTGTCTTACGTTGGCAGGAAGAAACTTACCGGCCCGTTTGCCTCAACATATCCATCATTTTAGTTTGGAAGACTGGATCAACCGCTTCGACACTAACACCGGTACCACTTTGGGGCATAGCAAATACATCTACTACCCTAACCGTGAAATCGTCGACAAACTCTCCAAGCATAAGGCCCATGACTTCCATAGGTACACCAGCTCTTCCATGTCGCAGCATCTTCAGAAGGGCAAGAGACGATATGTAGACGGTCTCAGAATTGTCGATCAAACTGGTGTTGTCCTTCATGATGGCCAGTCAGTTCATGACCTCGAAGCAAATATTATGCGATCTATATTGTAGGGGAGAAGTCAACTTACCGATCCGGGGGCAGCACTGTTGAGGCCACTCATACCTCCTGCAGTCGCCAGCATGCGATTTAATCTATCCATCGTGACGAAGGTTTTGATAAACAGCCGGATGGGATTATTTCGCACAATACGGTATTTCGAGGTACCGTTGACTTGAGTGGCACTTGAATGGGTACCTGTCCGTTAGCAAAGCTCGAAGGCAGCTTAGAACGCGAATGTCATCAAGCCCCCAGTCTCACTAGCGCAGCGCGATGTCACGTGCTAGTGCAAGGCTGAGACTCAAGTGGAATTGCTGCGTGGCGTTGTGCCTACGGTCAAGGTACACTCAGTTTTACGTAGGATCTCTATATTGCCAGTGTAAAAGTTTCTGTCGTTCCGCCTTAAGGGCAAGAAACGGCACATCACCTTTATTTTCTTTTTCACAATAGGCTGTGGACAATAGGAGCGAATAGAGGAGGCTGGTCCATTCAAAATCTTGAAGCTCAAGCTACGATTAAGTGAGTAGTGCGGCTTTTGCCGACACCCTTCTTTAGCTGCCCTTCGAACCTTCTACCTGCCACCCATACTTCATTATCACAAGCTCTAACGGCAAATTGCCTTTTACCAGTTTCAACCGATCAACGATTCTTATCAGAGTTTCCTGGTCGCTTACGACTATTTGGTTTCAAGGCTTGTAGTTTTCCTACAAATCCGGATCTGGTGGCACGCTCAGTTCGCCGTCATCATGGCCTCCTTCGCGCCAATCGATCCCCCGGCCGTCAATGGGGCAGGAACCAAGAAGAAGATTGCCTACTTCTACGACTCAGATGTTGGAAACTACGCATACGTCGCTGGACACCCCATGAAACCTCACCGAATACGACTGGCACATAGCTTGATTATGAACTATGGAGTCTATAAGAAGATGGAGATCTACGTGAGTCTTTTCTAACGGTTTTCCTGAAGGCGCATAGCGCATAGCTGCGCACAGAATCCAACGCCATGCCATAATCAATGCTGAAGAGTTGACTGCTGACTTCTCCCCAGCGAGCGAAGCCAGCGAACAAGCATGAAATGACCCAATTTCACACAGACGAGTACGTCGACTTCCTCCAAAAGGTTACGCCCGACAATATGGAAAATTATGCCAAGGAGCAAGGCAAATATAATGTCGGTGACGATTGCCCTGTCTTTGACGGTCTGTTTGAATTCTGCGGCATCAGTGCGGGAGGGAGTATGGAGGGTGCCGCTCGCCTCAACCGCGGAAAATGCGACATCGCAGTTAATTGGGCTGGAGGTCTACATCACGCGAAGAAGAGCGAAGCCAGTGGTTTCTGCTACATCAACGGTAAGCAGAGTAGACTCCTCTCGGAACATTGCAGCTAACGGACATGCAGACATCGTGCTCGGTATAATCGAACTCCTCCGGTTCAAGTCTCGCGTTCTTTACGTTGACATTGATGTCCACCATGGCGACGGCGTCGAAGAAGCATTTTATACCACCGATCGGGTCATGACTTGTTCTTTTCACAAGTACGGTGAGTATTTCCCTGGGACTGGAGAACTGCGCGATATTGGCGTGGGCCAAGGCAAAAACTACGCTGTCAACTTCCCTCTTCGCGACGGAATTGATGACGCTTCATACAAGTCCATTTTCGAGCCTGTCATTTCTGCCGTGATGCAGTATTACCGACCAGAAGCTGTTGTTCTCCAATGTGGTGGAGACAGCTTGTCGGGTGATCGTCTAGGTTGCTTCAATCTGAGTATGCGTGGCCACGCAAATTGCGTGAAATTCGTAAAAAGCTTTAACCTGCCGACATTGGTCGTGGGTGGTGGAGGATATACCATGCGCAACGTAGCCCGTACCTGGGCATACGAGACCGGTTTACTTGTCGGCGAAGATATGCCTACTGTTCTGCCGTTTAATGAGTACTATGAGGTGAGTGGCTCTAGATTACCGGCCTCCTTGAAGCTAACATCCTTTAGTATTATGGTCCTGACTACGAGCTTGATGTTCGTGCATCAAATATGGAGAACGCAAACTCAATTGAGTATCTCGAAAAAATCAAGATCCAAGTCATTGAGAATTTGAAAAAGACTGCTTTTGCACCGTCTGTACAAATGCAGGAAGTTCCCAGAGAGCCGATGATGGGTATGACGGAAGAAGAGGAAGCCGAGCTCGACGACATCGACGAAGACGAGAACAAGGACACTCGTACCACGACACGGAGATGGGATAAACAGATAACGCGAGAAGATGAACTTGACGAAAGTGAGGATGAAGAGGAGAATCACATGAACGGTGTTCGCCCGCAAAATGGAGTCTCAAAGCGTCGCAACATAATGGACTTCCAAAATTCAAACACCGCCGCGTCAGATGTCGATATGGATAGTGCAATGGCTACTCCTGAGATTGCTGCTCAAGTTGACGACATAACCACAGCAATTGCTACGGAGACAAATCAACAAATCAACGCAGAAGTCATGGAAGATAAGCTTGATCCCTCTACAACTACAATTGGAGAATCTGGGCCATCAAATGCTGCATCTCGCGCGACCTCACCCCGTCAACCTGTTGATGCCGAGGGTGACGTGGATATGACAGAGCCACCTGCACCAACAGCCGATCCGCCTCCACCAACTCCTACCATTGCTCGTGCTCCAACCCCGCCGTTGTCCCCTGCACATGCTGACACGGCTCCAGCAGCTCCCGCCGAGGGTGATGTGACCATCACGGTCATAAATCCGGAGCCGGCTGCAGCTACTCCAAGCATTGTGGCAGAAGGGATTACACAAAAAGAGGAAGCTGAAGCTGAACGCGATGGCGCAAATGTTGTCGCAGAAGCGTCCACTGAGCTCGCTGAACAATCGCAGCCATAATTGCGAACCCCTCTTTCCCTGTATCTTCAAGATCTATTTCTCATATCACAATTACGTTCACGCCTGCATTCCACAATGGACTCTAATAATATAAGTACTCTGACCAAGCTTTGCGCTTTCGAGAGGCTAGCATAAAGCAATATTCGAGTCAACATAGTGGATGACTAGAGCAGGTGCTATCCTGAAAACTCTCTCTATCAAGTTGCCCTTACTATCAGCTCAAAAATCAAATTGGTGGGGACAGGTATATTACGGCGTCGCTGGCGTGCAAGAAGGGGTTGATACCTTAGGTAGTCAGAGGAATTTTAAAAGGATGCCGGAGTCGCGCATCTATATTTTCGGTTGCGTCATATTTCCTTCATATCAGGATAGGGCAATGTCGCATTCCAGAGCTTTGTATTAAGGATTTAAACGCACTCATACGCAATTAAAAAGATTTAAATTACTATAAACTGTGACCTTGCCGTGCTATTGCCAAGTCTTCTAACCACGAAGACCTGAAGCTCATATTCAACCCCGGCCGAGCCGCTGATCCGTTTTCCATGATATGCAAGGTGCAGTTGAAGAAATGGCATGTTTGAAAGATCGCGAAGAGCTTTCATCTACCTTTCACATTTCCGAGAAAATCTGATTGTAAATTATGTACTGTTACATCCTCTCGTTGTAAGTGCAGCATTGAGAAAATCTGAGGTGGTGGGATTTTCCGCGCTAAGCGAGCGAGTTCCGATTAGGGTTCGCGATCAAATTCCCACCTGAAAGAATCTCCAACTTCGACGACAACCCATCACAACCAATCTTTGACCTCTTAACGAATCTCAAAGAACCTCCGACGAAATGGCAAAGCTCTCGTAAGCTTTCCCTTGTTCAACAAAACTGCGTGTTGCGAAAATCCCGAGAATCGCGGAGCAATCTCTTCATTGGATGTAAAGCTAATGTGATCTCTGTACAGACGTGGTGCCCCTGGTGGCAAGCTAAAGATGACTCTCGGTCTTCCAGTGTACGTTCTCCTACCTCGAAAAGTCCTTCAAGGCATCGATTACACGATTCGACTGTCGAAGAAGCGCATACTGACATACGTCTAGTGGAGCCGTGATGAACTGCTGCGATAACTCCGGTGCACGAAATCTTTACATCATTTCCGTCAAGGGTATTGGTGCTCGTCTTAACCGTCTGCCAGCTGGTGGTGTTGGTGACATGGTTATGGCTACAGTCAAGAAGGGAAAGCCTGAATTGAGAAAGAAGGTCATGCCCGCGGTTATTGTGCGCCAGAGCAAGCCATGGAGGAGAACAGACGGTGTCTTCTTGTACTTTGAGGATAACGCTGGTGTTGTAAGTATAGACATTTTCGTTACACGCTGAGAAGAGGGAAGGTTGAATCGATTCAAAAAAAAACAATTGAGGCATTCGGATGGCCTGGGGAGACATTGAACATCAAGCGGGTGCACCGCAGAGGAATGCTTTGCACGGCTTCTTGATATATCTTGCAGAATGAACTGCTGACAAAATTTTCTACAGATTGTCAACCCAAAGGGCGAGATGAAGGGATCAGCCATCACTGGACCAGTCGGAAAGGAGGCAGCTGAGCTATGGCCAGTAAGTTTGGCCAAACCAAATTCTGGAAACAATTACTGACATACTTCTAGCGTATTGCCAGCAACTCTGGTGTCGTCATGTAAATGGTCTTTCTTCCGGGGTTCATGGATAAGGGTTGCTTTTCAATTGCATGATAGTCGAATAGCGTCTATAAAATAAATGGACATCATTTGGCACAATAACAGATCATGGCATGAATTACATTTTCCCTACGGATATCATACTTCGCATGCGTCCTGTTCTGCCCTATGTGCCAGAACAGGCATTCATTGAGTGAGGCGGACTTTGCCAATTCCCAGTCTATAATTTACTTATTGCTATCGCCATTTTGGATACATCCCTGACTCCTATATGAGACCCGAATCTATTCTGCGTCGCCACCGAATCCCCATGGCTTCATACCAAAGCAATACACTCAATCTCAATCGGGACACCCTTTGGCAGCTGGTAGACGGCAACACAGCTTCTGGCGGGTTTGTGGCTAAAGTGCTTCTCATAAACACCATTCATCTCTGCGAAATTGTCCATGCTCGTCAAGAAAACGTTGACCTTAACGACCTTCTCCATCGACGACCCTGCCGCCTTGAGGACCGCAGCCAGGTTCTTGATGCACTGCTCGGTCTGCTCGGCGATTGTGCCGGCGACAAGCTCACCAGCCGCAGTGACGGGAATGGAACCGCTGCAGTAGACGGTACTCGACGTGGCTACTGCCTGGGAGTAGGGGCCCAAGGCTTCGAAGAGGAAGTGTCAGCCACTGCAATACCGTAGAGGGGTAGATCTCAGGCGCTCTAGGCTGGTGTGACTTACGAAAAGGAGCATCCTTGGTAAAGATATTCTTCTGCTGAGCCATGGCGACGATGGAGTGGTTCTTCGATTCGAAAATATGCGACCGAGGTTCAGCTGTCGTGTCTGTTGGGGATGGCACGACAGGGTCGAGAGCTTAGGAGCTTTTCTTCATGCACCGACTTCGCTGCCCTGTCCCCGCCCGCCATTTGTTGCTGTTTCGGCCTCAGGCTGGCGGTGGTGGGGTCTCGGCGGCGGACTTCGATGCCCGCGGCCTGTTAGCCGATTCGTGGCGGTGATCTGGGTGTCGCGCTGCTTCAACGACATGTCTTCGGATGAAATCAACAGAATCTCTACGAGTTGAGTATGCCTTGTTTCCAACTTTGGATTTTGGTGTTGTTGGGGTATTTGAGGACTCAATACCCGGTCGGAATCAAGATTATCAATCAAAATACCTCTTTTACATTGGAAGTAAGCCTTTACTGCTTCCAAAACTTTAGGTGACGCACAAGTGTGTGGCAATGCCATTCTATAGAAAGTTTTCATTCAGGGATGGTATTATACGTCAGAATCTCTAGGGAAAATAGATTTGTTTTTGTAGCGCTGCGTAGTAGCTCCATTCCTTCTTAACATTTTCATAGAATTTATCTGTCAATTCGTCCTTAATATCTGTTTCGTCACTATCCCTCAATCCTGTTCATTTTCCCAGTCATCCTACGTAAACACCAACGCTAGGTAATAATACTCCATAACCCTCCCAGATCTACCCGGAAAATCGCATTACGTATGGAAAAGAAATAAATCACCAACCGGAGCTCCAAACCAATTAATGGATATGAGGTAGTCTCCTATTCTTCATCACATCACATCATATCATCATCCTACCTATCTTCCTTTCCTAGTTCCACCGGATTCTTAGCGCTTGTGTTGCTTTGCGGCCATATAGTTTTGTGCTGCAGCGACTAGGAAATTAGCAAAAGTCGTTTCAAGCGATATCAGACCCTTACGCTGAGAACTCATTTTATCTGCTATCGTTTCAATGCAGCAGCTACAGAAGGTAGTATACTCCAACTCGGGCAGTTTAGGTGTTGGCAGGCGGTGTGGCCTAGGAGTCGGCGGAGGTCCACGTAACTGAGGTGGATCTGGTACCGGAGGTAGGATCTCCTGAATATCCGATTTTACTGAAAGTCTTCTCTGGCTTGTCCGAGCAGGGTTTCTTTTCTCTTGCCTGCCAGCGGCCCTTTCGTCGTTGTCTTGTACGCTTGGTGTCCACATAACTCTCTTTTCGTCACTTCCCGATGTCGACATCTCGGAAGAATTTGGGGGCTTGTTCGGCCCATTTTGGCTCTCATCGTTAGTCGACATAGGGCAGGACGTTGCCTCCAGCCATCGTATCACTTTCGCCGCAACTTCTGGTGTAAGCGAGTCTGGGGTCACGGGTTTGACAGGCGTGATATGACTAAACGACTGAGGATTTCCAGAACTGTGTCTTCCGCTCATGGCGGTTGAGTCCGATCCGAGTTGGGTAAAGGTTTGATGAACAGGTTTGTGGACCTCAATAAGTGATTAGACGGTTGACTATAATGTCCTATCTTCCTGTGGTGCGGCGGCCTTGACGAAGCGACCGCGCAGAAGCCAGAAATCGAGGGTACCGGGTCCTCACGATTCCGAGAGCCCTGTATTGACCCAAAAAGTGATGGGGCGAAGTGCAACAAATTTGTTGATGGTCTGTGGCAGGTTATCGATGGAAGAGATATAGTTGTAAGAAGGATGGAGAAATTTGGGGAAGATGGGGGGAGGTATGGGCTCTTATGGCGAGGGAAACGGGGAGAGCGGGCGGCCAATCAAATCAAGTGAGAGCTGCTCATCGGCCCACCGAACATCCTCCCCCGTCTTCAGGCGCTAAGCGATGGCATACCCTGTGGTTCGCATTTGAGGATTCGGGCTAAGCCAGCTCAGTTATATTTCCTCCATTTTGAGCCATACATTGATACTCCATCCTGAAGTTACGGGATGCTTCGTGCGCTTTCCAACCGGAGTCTCGGCGAGGACAAAGCGAAGAGGGAGTCACAACACATAACACTACACAGCGTAGGAATTACAAGAGACTATCTTCTCTATGCTTCACTACGCGTATATAGTGGAAGTATATTTCATCTTTAATGCTTTTGTCTGTTCTCTTCTACTTGTGACAACCGAATTCTACTCGGACTTGATGTAGCCAAGCTCAGAATTTCCATATCTCGGCCAGACTTCAAACACAAAGATCCAATTACCGCTATTACATCTCTCTATCTAGTCTCTACCTATATCAGCAAAATCGATTACAGATGGATGTGTCGATAGTACAGATTACGCTTTAGATTGTTCAGCAACGGGATGAGATGAAATAGCGAGGAGGTGCGGGGTGATGGTGACACGATGGATGATGACGGAAATATAAGGGGACAATGAAATCCAGACGAATTTGAAGGAGTTTGGACTTTGGACTTTTTGCTAATTTATTTAATAACTTTGATGGAAGGTTGTTAATAGAAGGTTGATTTCAGTTTAGGAATACCCGACTGAATATTTCATAAATTATACGTTAATAATAGAAATCGAGTTAAACATAATTTTCTTATACCTTAATGGGGCTAACAACGGATAATTAGATGCTGTCAATTGAAACGCGCCTAGCATACAACCTGTTGATAGGCTGTTTCTAATACTATATCACGTGACGTATCTATAGTCACGTGATTTGGGGTTATAACTCTGTATGTTGAGACGGGCGACTTGATGGGTACCGTAGTGTACCTCCAGGCTACAAATCTCTGCTTCCAGACAGCTCTGGAAGTACTGGGGCATACTCGCGATAAAAGGCACGCGAAACCCTTCCTGAAAGATCGTTCTAAACCTATATAGAAAGAGCTAAAATACACGCAGATCAGATGTCTGTATTTCAATGTTGAGGCGATCTCGGCCCTCTCAACGTCAGCGTTCTCGATTGCGTTCTTTTCTTACATCTTTCCTTTAAGCCTTATCCGGCGCAGCTGGGCCTTCGCTTGTAGACCCGGTGCCTGGGCTTTTATAGAGGCCTGCTTCAGCATAAGTTAAGCACGTAAAGGGCTAGACTAGGGGTATATTTCTAGTGAGATACGCTGGAGAGCCGATTCACATCACCCAGCTCTGGCTATTTATGCTGCTTTTTCCCTGTGCTCCTCCGCTTTGAGTGCGCCTTTTTAGACCTCGTCGCTAAGAATGTCCTTGTTTCTGGGTAGCACGTGATGTACCTGTATATAGAATAGAATGGCTTGGGTTTAGATGTCAAGCACAGAACAGTTAGGTCTAAAAGCTCTCTCAATCTATATGGATTCATTATCAGTTGCTGCTGTGAGATATCAGATAGCGATAGTATCAAAGTGCATGTCCAGAAGGTGCCAACTTCTCAGATGAGATTCCGCACACATACTCCCGTGGACCAGCCTCCAGATGTCCTTTGCCAGAGTCTGCAGGCAGGCCTTCCCTTCCGCCATCTCTCTCTCCCAACGGTTCAACGGATCTGCATGGCATCGAACACGCCTTGTCTTTTAGTAACAGCGTGAGGGAACCGTGACAGATGGATGCATGCAGGACTGTGCTACACCGCCTTTGCCGCTTCCGGCGCGGGCGCTGTGCGAGCGAGGGGATTTAGCGCGAATGGCGCGCAAAGCCGCGCTGGGAAAGAGGCTGCGCTTTGAGCCCAGACGCCGAACAATGTGTAATCTCTCCCCGCGGCAAGCCTCCCGTCGAATCACGACCCGCCATTGTGATTCGGCATGAAAGTTCCCGCTGGGACGCCGCTGGATGGGACAGCGTTCGTCGCGCGGCGCCTGGGACCGCCGCGAAATCCCCAAGACGGCCCTGACGCGGTGCTGGAGCTATGCGGAAAAGGGCCCATCACCCGGATCCGTTGCGACAGCAATGCGTACAGCCAGTCGCAGCCAGTCCGCTTGATCTGCGATGCTGTGGAATGCGCTGGTGGGAGCTCTGCTCCCCGTTGAAGCTGCTGGAGCCGCTGGAGCCACCCGTGCCCTGACTGCATAGGGCATAAGGGAGGCGTCCCATATCCACCTGGCCGGTCTTCCGTCTGGTGCTGGGGACCCTAAGACCCAAGTACAGCGGTCACTACCACTACTCCCACTACCAGCTGCTCGTGCCATCAAAGGCCCTGCAGGACCCTAAGAATGCTGGTCCCCGTTCTCTCCCCAGCCTTAAATAGGTACCAGGTACTCGGAATAGTTTTGCCCTCTTGACTCTTGCGCCCACGTTAATTGCACACTGACTAAACCTCCCACTGTTGTAAGTGCTTCCCTGTACCGCACCGTACCAGCCCGTGGCCTCCACCTGGGTCTGCGACGGCGATACAGAGTTCCAGGCTGATATTGCGCAGCCTGTGCAGCTGTGCTGAGCGACCTAGCTCCACGGCAGACTCTGCGTCTATTCAAAGGCAGGGTTATGCCTCGTACACAAGTACGGCCACAACAACGAACGATGGGTTCGGAGCCAGACGACCCCAGAGATTCAACCAGCTCAGACACTGCGCAGATGATTGACGCTGAGGTACGTCTCCCGGCGCGTCTGCGATTGAAAACGCCTTTTTTTTTTTTGGAGGCTTGGAGGTACTAGCTGACGACGCCGTAGTCATTGACAACTTCCGACGACGGATATGCCTCCGGTGACTTTGAAGAATGGTAGGATCCCTGCAGTCCGGAGACGATGTGATGGCGCACCGTAATCACAAAGTCTATCTCAAAAGCCAAACCCCTCGTGAATTGATTACGGTAGAATGATGCTGACAACCGTGGCAGCCTCTCCACAAGGTCTGTTACAAGTAACGTATGGAATTACTGCAAGGAAAACGGCCGCACATACCATGGCTATCGAGCAGGCAGTAAGTTTGAGTCTGGTGTTAAAAAATTGAAATCCACCATTGTCTAATAAACTAACAACAGTCTACGCTTTTCCTAATGACTCCTCTGAGATCGACAGACTCGACTTTCAGTATGCCATTTTCCAGCATGCTCTACACGATTCATTGCACTCTGCCCCTCTCGCTAATCCGCTGCATGTTCTCGATATCGGAACAGGTACCGGCGCATGGGCCATTCAAATGGGCGACCGGTATCCTAATGCTAAGATCGAAGCGACTGACTTGTCTCCCGTACAACCCAGCTCGATTCCAGAGAACGTACACTTCATAATCGACGATGCTGAGCAAGAAGATTGGGCTATTCCCGAGAACCACTACGACTTCATACATACGCGCGTCTTGATGGGCTGCCTCCAGGACTTCCGGACTGTCATTAGCCATGGGTTCAAGCACTGCAAGCCCGGTGCGTGGATGGAGAGTCAGGATATCATGTTACCACCGTATTGCGATGATGGCACTATGTCTCCGGATTGGCCGTTGGCGGAATGGTCGAGATATATTGACCAGGCATCAATGGAAGCAGAGCGCCCTCTACGTATTGCCAACAAGTTGAAGAGGTGGTACCAGGAAGCTGGCTTTGTAGATGTACACGAAAGGGTTGTGAAACTCCCTGTTAATACCTGGCCTCGCGATCCGGAGATGAAGGTTCTAGGAAAATGGTGGGGAGAGAATTTACGGGCGGGATTACAAGGCTTCAGCTTGGCACTCCTTTCTAGGGTGCTGGGATGGAGCAAGGATGAGATCGAAGTATGTCTTTTTACTATTGAATCTTGAATATTGTGTTCCCAAAATCTAACTTGGTATAGGTTTACCTCGTCAACGTCCGCAAAGCAATGTCGGATCGCCGTGTGCACGCCTACCACAAGTTCTTCATCGTCTGGGGCCGGAAACCTTTCGAGGGCGAAGTTTTACCGACTGAAGATCTAAAGAAACCTTTGGAGGATGAAGTTTCGCTGACTAATGATCCAAATCTCCCTATTCGCCGCTGTCTGTCGCAGATTCCCGAAGAAATGGGCCCATGAGATAATGTTTCATTTCGGGTCATTCTAGCCCGGTTTATTAATCTAAAACATAGACAAAATCGATATAGCCGCGGCCTCTCATTCTCTCGTAACGGAGTATGTAAACAACTGCTACAATCATTCGCTATCACTAGTAGCTCATGAATGACCATCTACGACGCCACGTGGCATGACGCCACAACACATATTCCTGTATAATATTCGGAGCGGAACAATTCATTCGATTTAGGCAGGAAAGGTAGCATGGCATGCATAGTGGCTGGCTCAAGGAGTTTAAAAAAGGGCATTTTAGAATGGGCTCGCATATGATATTTCGGCGTTCAAGGGATGCCTGCTAAACTTGCACGGGAACATTCTGAGCTGTGATATGGTGGCGTATACATATCGCGGCGTGCTAGAAACAAAGCTGGCCTGTGTGCTAATAGATGAGGGATGGCGCAAGGAGCGAATTGCATCAGATGAGGAGGAAAAGTGGCAAGATAAGAGTGATGGGAGCGGAGTGGCATAGTTGGATATCATAGTTGGTATTGAGAGGAAAGAATCTAGCGTGGTAATATATGAGATGGGTCCAGATAGAGGTCTGACCTATGTTTCCGACAATTACTCATGTCTAAAGAAAGAAAAAAATATGAAAACCTTAAACCCTAACCCGAGAAAATTACAATACAAAAGTCCGCAAGCTAATATAATCCAATCCATATGGATTGCATAGTCCCATTCTCAAACAGCAGGCACAGCCTTAACAACTTTCGCGACAATCTTGCCACAAAGACTGACTAGACTACTTGCATTCGTAATCTCCAACGTAGTCAACTCCACCCCAAACTCCCTCCTAACCCAATTCCGAAACTCCACCGCTGCCAGGCTGTCCAGCCCGTAGCTGGCAAGCGGCTTCGCCGGCTCCATCGGCTCGCTCAACCTTAAACTCGTCGTGAACTGGCGGTTGACGATGGCGACGGCAGCGTTGAGAACGGCCGTGGGGTTGGAGGAGGGCGAGTGGTGGAGGAGGAAGAAGAGCTGGAGTTCCTTGGAGGTGTCGGAGCTGCCGGCGGCGGACGGAGAGAGGGACTCGCCGTGGCTGAGCGCGGCGAAGCGGGCGTCGACGAGCAGAGGCGACGTCTTGGCCTGCGGAGTGGCGATGCCGGTGATGAGCTGGCTGGCGCTCGCGGGGTTGATGGGTCCGCTGGCGACGTCCTGCTGCAGGATGCTGGTGCGCAAGATCTTGTGGAGCAGCGACTCGTTGATGGGCGTCCACACGTCCTTATCGAAGATCTGCTGCAGCGCGCTGTTCTCCGCAACGTAGCCGACGTCCTCGATGACGCCGAGATTGACCGAGCTGGCGGCGAGGCCGAGAGAGCGGCGGTAGAGGGCGAAGCTGTCGAGGAAGACGTTGGCCGCGGCGTAGTTGGCCTGGCCCTTCTGGCCCACGACGCCCGAGATGGAGGAGAGGAAGGTGAAGAAATCAAGGCGAGATTTTTGCTCCAGTGACGCCTTGTGCAGATTCCACGTCCCCGTCACCTTTGCGGTGATGGCTTGATGGAACTCCTCGACGGTCATGGAGGTGAAGATTTTGTCCTGGACAGTTAATAGGGGTATTTGGACAGGCTAGAGAGGGAAACGTACTCTGAGAACCATGGCACCTTGTATCACACCACAGATTGGTACAGTGGCTTTAACGAATGTTCTCTGGACATCCTCAAGTTTAGACACATCACCTTGAATTAGATCAACCTGGCAACCTTCAGCGTAGATGTTCTTCAACACGCTTTGGGACTTGTTATCTGCGTAGCCACTTCGGGACATTATGACAAGGTGCTTAGCACCGATCCTAGAAAGATAGACTGCCAAACTACCGCAAAGTCCCTTGAGACCTCCAACGATGAGATATGATCCATCGGATCGGAGAACTGCTTGACGTGGTGCAGGACGAGCCTAGAACCTGTCAGACGAGACGTTGATTGCGTGACGGGAGACTTACCTGTACGTCAAAGGTGGCATTTGGGCCATTTGATATCACAATCTTGCCAAGATGGGTTCCACCGCGCAGATACCGGAGTGCAGATGCAATATCTTCGAAAGGGAAGACCTTGACTGGAGAGATTGGCTTCACGGCACCTTTCTCAACCAATCCCATAAGCTCCGAGATTAGTCTATCAAAAGAATTAGTATATTAGCGATGGCACTGGAATAGCTGACATACCTTGCGATCAACGGATCGGAAATCTGTTTATGTGACATGTCAACACCCCTATACGAAGCGTTCCGGTTGAACGGCTCCATGGACAGATTATTCCGGTCGAGAACATCCTTCTTCCCGATCTCAACCATGTTTCCACCATCAGCAATGCAAAGCCACGACTCGTTCAGCAGATCACCGGTCAGGGAGTTCAAGATAACATCTACGCCCCTACCTTCTGTGGCAGACATGATGCCTCTGGCGAACGAGTGATCTCTCGAGGAGAATATATGCTCCGATGGGATGCCGAACGTGTCCATCAGGAACTTCCGCTTGACAGGTGTGCTGACAGTTGCATATACCTTTGCTCCTACAGATCTACAGAGTCGTATCGCGGCGATACCCACACCACCGGAAGCAGAATGGATCAGAACAGTCTGACCCTTGCATAGCTGAGCGATATGGAAGAGTCCATAGATACACACAAGATACACGCTAGGCATCGTTGCCGCCTCCTCGAATGACATGGAATCCGGCAGGGCATGGACACGCTCAGGAGTGACCTGTACCCTATTCGCAAACGTGCCTTTCTCGTACACGAGAACCCGCTGACCGATCTTGAACGAGCTGCCAAATTTGCCCACCCGCCTGATGGTTCCCGCGCCCTCGAGACCGGGAAGATGCTCGTTTTCTGGAACGATGCCCATGGTCACGGCGACGTCCTTGAAGTTTACGCCGGCGGCGTAGATCTCGACTTCCACGCAGTCTTCGCTGAGAGCAAGTTCCGTCTCGGAGACTTCGGCGTAGCGCAGGGAATCGAGCGTGCCTAAGCGCTCGCAGCGGAATCTGATGCAGGTGTCTGACTCATGGAAGTTCTTGGTGACGAGGTCAGTGCCCTGAGTGTCTTCCTTCTCGACCTGGTTGATTCGATCATCGGGCCTGATTCGGCTGATGTGGATGACACCATGTCTCTCCACAAACTCGCTATCGACCTGTGTCTCGGGTGCTGGTGTCTGGAGAAATTTTAAGATACGATCGATTGATCTGATAGTCTCGGGACCGGAGCTGGATTCTACATCCAGAGTTGTCAGGCTAATGGAGGGGTCTTCGGCGCGCATTGTACGTGCCATTCCATGGATCATGGCGTTGTCAGGAATAGTGACTGAGAGTTGTGATCCAACTGTTACCCAGAGGATACGATTGTCCTTATAGGTGAGCTCCTTAATCGATTGCCATTGCTCCTGGGTGACGGTCGCAAGTAGCGGAGAAAAAAGATCGTCGACTATGAGTACAGTGCTCTCTTTATGGAGATCAAGAAACGGGAAGTAATGGTCCTCAATTTCCCATCCAAGCTCGGCAATGGATTCCTTTAACGCAGTGGTGGTCTCCGTAGCAGTTGAGAGGTGGACCAAGGCTATTTTGGACGCGGAGTCCACAACAACACCGTCCTTTCCAGCAGCCCTGGCTAAATGAGCAGTCTTGAAAGTATCTAAAAACTGCAGTTTATCCAGAATCTCGAGCGTGCTATAGAATCCATTTGCATTCAGAATGTGAGCTGATCTCGTGCCATCCGGGAATTCGGTCTCGCCCACAATGACCATGTCATCAGAGCCGGAATCTGAAGTCACGAGTGGTGATCTATCTTCCAACAACAGAACATAGCCCCCGTCGGAGAGTAAAGCATGTGCGTTCTGAGCAACATTTGCCAGTACTCCCGCGGAAACTTCAGCGAGCTTGACAATGACTAGATCGAAGTCTTTGTCTTTGGGGAAGACGTCTTGCGACGACCTTGTAAGATCCAGTAGGCTGAATTCTGTGTTCTTCTGAGACTCGAATTTCTCTTGTGCAGCCATCAGTGATGTCGCATCCGCCGAGGCAAGGTGGTATTGGCGGTAAGCGGCTCTGGTAGACTTATCAAAGTTGGTTCCTTCTAACCAGACGCTCGTCAAGTCCGAAGCAATCATATTAACTTCAAGGACTTTGAGATTCGGCTTCTTATGGGCAATTAGATCAATAACCTGGTTAACCTTACTTGGAGTATTATTTTCTTCGCTCATCTTGAGATCTGTGTCGGCGACTAAACTGTGGAGGTTGGCTTGTGTAAGGTAATTGATATCAGGTTTCCAGTCAACTCGACTGTAACTGTGGGAAGCATGAACATTATCGCGAGTATCAAGTTTAGAGTAGCGAAGTCCTGCTACCTCAAATAGCAGGGCTCCAGTCTCTGGATCATAGACCGAGGCTGATGACATGTGGTTCTTAGTATCGTCTTGTCGTCCAACACCGACATACTTTGAGGAGACGACAGAGATGCCCTTTGCGGGTCGATCTGGGTTCGAATGGATGATGACGCTGTCAATCATAGCTGGGACTAGAACTGCATTGACGTTACTCTTGTTTCCCTTCCATAGTGCTGGGCCGACTGTCTGGAAGCATCCATCAATGCAGACCGGATGCATTGGATAGGATGATTGCGTATATGCCTCTTCAGGTTCCGTGAGATCTACATAAGAGCGACTGTTTGGCTGCCCAGACAGTGATTCTATCTCCAAATGCTTCTGGAAAAGAGGACGGAAGCTATAGCCAGCATCAGACATAGCCTTGTACCACTGATGGCCAGGTGTTGTGAAAGTAAGTGGCGCAATATCAGCAGGTTTAGCAACTTGATTGCTATCTGCTTCAGCAGTAACAAGACCGCGACTGTGATCATTCCAAATATCACCCGTCAGCGAAGACACTTTGAATTCATGCCACGAGTCTTTCGTGCCCTTAACAGGCGTAAGACTCAACATGATTCTTGAGCCCTCGCCATTTTCTTCGAGCACCAACGCCCTAGGAAATGTGACATTGCGAATCCTGTAACAGTTCTTCTCAATTATTGGGCTTCCTTCAGTGAGATGGATGCCGTGACGACTCTGATAAAGGCCTTCAACAGCCATCGCTATAAACGCAGCAGCGGGAAATACAATCTCATGTCCCATTCGATGATCCTTCAGCCAATGCAAGTCTTCAACTCGCAAGACCTTCTTCCATACAGGTGAATGCCACGATGTACCGAGGATCTTACTTCCAATCAAATCATGATGTGGGAAAAGTCGATATCTCCAATCCTTGCTGGCTTCACTCTCATACCAGTATTTCGTCGCATGGTTCCATACATAGTTGGGTAGATCTACAATAACTGACGGTTTTGGTGCGTCAGAAGCCTGTTTATCTGAATTGACATTTGCCAGAGCAACAGAACCACCAGCGACAAACAAGCGTCCGGCCACTCCAAACAAAGATCTGATAGAATCAGCACCTCTGGACGAAGCGGCACAGTATTGGATATGAGACCCCTGATCTCCTAGGGCTTTCATTATTTGTGCGACAGGTCCGGCAAGAGCACCGCTGGGACCAATTTCAATGAGGAAATTTGCGCCTTCTTCGCCGGATACCATCTCTTTGACTGCTTTGTCGAATCGAACGGGAGAGACCATGTTGCTTTTCCAATATTTGGCATTGCAGGGCCGATCCATTTCATGTCCAGTAACAGAGGAGAACATCGAGACACCTGGCTTGCCTTGCTGTGGCGCCTCGGTGCTCTGTTGCAGCAACTGTTCGTAATTGCCAGCGATAGAGGTCATTAATTTCGAATGATATGCGAGGTTAACTTGCAGCAGTCGAGCAAAATGGCTGTCAGCCTTTAGGCGTGCCATGACCTTCTCTAACTCAACGATGGTTCCTGAGAGTGTGACACTGTTTGGGCTGTTGAAACATGCGATTGTTACGAACTGCTCAGAGCCAACGAGATACTCTTGGACCTTGTCAGCACCGATTCCAACGGCAAGCATACCGACTGGAGTTTTGTTTTCGTCTTTACAGTTGATAGCAGCTTGACCTCTAAGATAGGCAACCTTAATTGCTTCCTCCTTAGTAATTAATCCGGCCGCACATGCAGCAGCAATTTCACCAGAAGAGTGGCCAACAACACCTTGTGCACTAATTCCCCAGCTCTGGAGAACATCAACAATAACAAGTTGAAGGGCTGTGACCAATGGTTGCGAAAATCCAGGCAGACGGAGATGCTCCGGTGTGCGCTTTTCAGTCAGTTCACCTAATCGGTCACTGTTAGATATGTATTTCGAATTCATAAAAAGAAGTGACCTACTAAGAAACGACCATGAAGGTGGTGTAGGTAAAGTCTGAAGCACATCATCAAAATGCTTGAGCAACATCTTCGCAGCTGGGAAAGTCTCTAGTATTCCCTTCCCCATCTGCGACCATTGAGCTCCTTGACCAGTAAAGACGAATCCGATTCTCGGAGCTTCAGTGTTCCTCTTTCCGAACACAACTGCTCCTTCGTCAAGACTGACAGTATCAGTAACCACATAAGCTCGATGAAAATGGCGACTTCGGCGCTCAGAAAGCGTATATGATAGGTCCGGAAGCTTTACGTTCACACTCGGGTTAATTAGGTGCTTGGTGAGAGACTTGATATATGCTTTGAGAGAGCTCTCGTCATTTGCCGAGAAGACTAGAGTGTAAGGTCGCGCTGGGGTGTCGTCGTCGTTAAAGAGGTCATCGTAGTCAGTCACGTAAGATGAGACGTGTGCAAGAGCCGAGCCAGGAGAGGCAGTCTTTGCTTCATCCAAGATAACATGCGCGTTTGATCCTCCATATCCGAAAGAGTTGACACTTACTCTTCGGAACGGTACCACAGGCCATGGTATTGTTGTCCGCGAGGGCTTCACTCTTAGATTGTAAAAATCGACTATTACAGAAATTAGCAAGACAAAGTCCGAATTTTCCTTGACATTTAAGGCTGATGGGCCTACTCTTGGGATTTGGAGTTATGAAAGTAGGATTGCCTGGTATGAAGCCCTTTTCAATCGATAAAATAGCCTTCAGGAGACCACTTATTCCAGCAGCAGGCTCCGAATGTCCAACGTTGCTCTTGATCTAATTTGTAAGTAAGATTAGTTTCTCTACTTTCCTTCAAAGTTTAATCGAGGTAAGATAACATACGGATCCAATAAGCAAAGGTTTATCAATTGGTCTTGTCGCAGCGAACACAGATGATACACCGTTAACCTCAATAGGATCACCAGCTTGGGTCCCTGTGCCATGACATTCCAGATACGTGGTAGTGTTAAGATCTGTGATGCCTGCGTTTGCATAAGCAGCTCGGATGGCCAAAGTTTGGGCTTCAGCCTTGGGACTTGCGATGCCAGGGGTTCTTCCGTCGCTATTTGTTGCTGAGCCACGAATGATGGCTCTTATAGGATCACCATCTCTGATCGCATCATCAAGGCGTTTGAGAATCACAGCGTTCACGGCTTCGGCTTTGATATAGCCATCTGCTTTGACGTCGAATGTGTGGCACTTTCCCGAGGGCGAAGCGGCGCCTTTCATTGCACCGCCGTCCATGTTATGCTCCGGGCTAAGGTACAGGTTACTTGCAGCTACAATAGCTCCCGTAATCTCCCGTGTATTGAGGTAACGGCATGCGACATCTAGGGCCACCAGACTGCCAGAACATGCAGTGTCTACTGTAAAACTATTATATAAAGAATTAGCTGAGCCATTTGGCATGAGAACTGAAAGGCTTACCTTGGGCCTTTGATATTAAGAAAGTGACTGATTCTGTTACTTAGAATTGCACGGCCTACACCAACCGTGACAGATGGGGGCCTATCCTCTGGATCACGACCGTGCATATCCGAATAATCTGGGATGATAAGTTAGATGAGAACTCCTACAAATATCAGATATCATACCAACTGCGTAGGAGCCCACAAAGCAGCCAACTGCTTCTCCATCCAAGGCTTCAAGGCTGATGCCGGCATTTTCAAGACCTTCATAGACCACTTCCAGCAGTTGTCGTTGCTGGGGATCCATGGCAATGGCATCAACTCGTGAGATGCCAAAGAATCCAGCGTCGAATTCTTCAGGATTTATATTCTCCAGGAACATACCGCCTGGAGACCTCATTGTTTTGTTCTTCCGGGATCCGTCAAAATGGCCTTTTAGGTTAAATCGAGACTCAGGAGCCTCATTGCCGGCAACACAACCGCGCTCAAGAAAGTCCCAAAGAGCAGTTGGTGAGTTACTATCACCAGGGAGCCGGCAAGACAACCCAATAACTGCAACTGGTGTCTGGACATAGCCTGATTCGAGAGACAAAGACTCCATATTGGTGACTTATAGTTTGACCAGGTCCAGAACCATTTATCGCCTTCTTCAAGTTTTTTGAAATTCTTCAAACGGAGAGGAGATGAAGTTCGTTTCGCCATTCTGAACCTCTATATTCAACCCTCGATTGGCGGCATCACACCACCAAAGAGTTACTACTTCACGAGAGTATGACGAGCCGACGCGACGGGAATGCCAGGAGCCCTTCATGATGATCTAGTACACTCGTCACCCAGCCTAACTAGGCAATTTTGTATATATGGCGAATAGCCGTTAGAAAGGGATGGCTCTATCTAGCATAGCCCGAGTCGCGTTACGATTCTGGGGGCACATGGTCTTGAATCCGCAGTTCTATATGTAGATAGGGGGAAAGTCGCGATAGCCAAACGGAACGGAAGTGTACAAGCCGTCCAACAAGTAAGCGACTTCTTCCAGCTTAATCCAGTAATAAAGGCACGAACTGCGGTTAAAACCGACGAAGTGCATTCCAAACCCCTTAATCTGTGAATTATAATCTGACGATGTTATGTAAGGAAAAGCGACAGAAATACTAACGGACGCAAGGAGCATCGCACGTTCGATAATTGCCCCGTTCTTCACTTGGCTGGTATGGCGGCTGTACTGGCTTATCGGCGGAATAGTACAAGTACATTAATAGATCTTGCATTTGTACTGGAATACGTGCGATATGACTTACCATATTCCTTCTGAATGTAAACTCCCACAACATGTCGAATCACGAAGTCGTCGAGTTCAAAACTCTGGATGGTCTTGTGCTAAAAGGATGGCTATATCCAGTTGGGAAACGGGGACCTGGAATTATAATAACCCCCGGAGTGCGTGAGATATCTCCTATTTTCAGTTTGCGTGTCTTTTGTTGCATCTTATATCGCCCTTTTTCTTGGAAATACGCCAACAATTTTTACTCTCGAAGTCGCGTATTCTGAAAGAAAAAAAACGGCAATTTGTCTAATCATATAGTAGTTCAATTGCGTGAAAGAAATGTTCGTACCAGAAGTTGCCGAAGCATTTCAATTAGCTGGCATCACCGCCCTCATTTATGATCCACGAAGCACCGGGGAAAGCGGCGGCATGCCTCGCAATGAGATCGACCCGGGAAAGCAGACTGAGGATTACTCTGATGCCTTGACTTACATGAGTGGCCTGCCAATGGTCGATTCTAGCCGGATTGCATTTTGGGGCATGTCGTTCTCAGCAACCCTTGCGCTCTGCGCGGCCGCCATGGACAAGAGAGCAAAGGTGGTCATTGCAATCTGCCCACTACTGTCTTTTGAATACACCGCAGATAAATTCCCCAAAGTTCTTGCCAAAGCAATGAAGGATCGCGAGTCTCAGATAAAAGGCAACCCGCCCTTTTACCTGCCGGTTCTGACAGAGAAGGGTGATAACCCAGCCGGCTTCGGTATCGGAGCAGACAAAGAAGGCTTCGAGTACATTGTCGGCGCCAAGGACAGAGTGGCACCAAACCACGTCAATCGCACGACCATGCAGTCATACTACAAGATGGTGACATGGCAACCGGCAGGACTCATGAGATATGTGACACCGACGCCCGTACTGTTCATCATTCCGGAGCTGGACAAAATCTCACCCCCAGAAGATCAGCTCAAGTGCTTTGAATCCTTGTCGGAGCCAAAGAGATCGCATATTGCCCTCGGAAAGGGGCATCTGAATGTTCTCAGCGGCCACGACTTCCCATTTTTGATGAAGCTCCAGGTTGACTTCCTGGTCGCCGCACTTGACGAAACGCTCTAGAGAGCTCTTTTCATTTGAAATGAGTAGACCTCCTCATTTTGGTCTTTGGGGAGTTAGGAATGAGTGTAGATGACGAAGATCTGATTGGGTTAGCGATTTGCTGTATAGCGATTTGCTGTATTGCGATGGAGAGTGGAGTTACGAACTGCCTCAGAGGACACAATCTTGATAAATCCCATCGTCACAAATAAGGATCATAGAAGCATTTGAACGCCTACCACGATCAACACCTAATTTATCATTAACCATATTTCCATCAGGTATATGAATCGTGCGGTTGGGGAATGGCGTTGGTGACGGATTAGATCAAATGATAGAAGGAAACATCATTGATTTTGACGCTGCGATAAGAGGGGCAGGACCATCCTTTTCAAATACTCGATTAGTATTCCTAGGGAAGTTTGAAAATTGTATGAAGTGGAGGTTCATATGCCATGTAATAGTCTCAGTTCCAATGCTTCCAAAGTCGCTGCTTCTAGTGCCTATATATGTTTGAACGCCCAATTGCTAATGAGAATCTCTTAAATCGCTAAAAAGAAAGTACAAGACCCGCACCTATGCATTTTGCTTCATTGCTCGAATATCCACAAGCTCCCACAGTGCTCTTAAAACTGCGATTCCACCCCCTTGAGTCTCAACTGTCCTTCCCCTTCCTCTATCATTCAAATCCTGTTTCCTCGTGCCTCTCTCCTCCATTGGTCTTTTTCTACTGTTCACTTTCATAGCGCCTTGGCGCATAAGGCGAGAGCTCGTCTCTAGTTTCTGCCATTTGAGATCCTTCGGGATGCCTTGATTTCGATAATCAACAGCCTCGACAGGAAGGTTGATGTCAGGCCCAATGGGAATCGATTCATTTCTCGGCGGCGCTCCCCACCACATGCCGAATTTCCCGTCATCATCAATCGTTGCCATTGCCGCCTTTGCGTTATGCTTGATCCAGTCTCCGTACCGTGCGCAATTATCTTCATGCCACAGTTTCGCCTCTTCAAATTCCCGAGCCTCGAATATCTCACGAGGTTGCAGAAAATGTGGAGGGAGCGGGGTGCAGAAGAGTGAAAGATGGTGAAAGAAAATACCTTTGAACGTCTGTCCGTCCTGCGAACAATATCCAAACGCATCACATGCATCTTCCAAGATCCCCTTCCGCCCAAGACCATGCCAGTGGCCAAGTCTTGAATTAGAATGGTTGTCCTCTTTCTCGTCTTTATAGGGCCTGCTATGCTTCAAATCGTAGCCAGTGGCATTGATAACGTCCAATATTAGGATGTGTCCATCTTCGAGATATGAACGTGCTCCGGTAGCTTCCCAAAGACCCCGCTGGCCAGATAGAAGAACGCCTTGATTGTATGTGTAAACCATTTCATTACGAACATCGCACTTAGTGTTAAAGTGGGTGCCATTTTTTGGTTGTCTTGGATCATATCCTCTTATATGAAAACCATCCACATATAAACCATTGCCATCAGTCATGTTTGACCTGATCAGCCATTTGTATCCTTCAATTGCTGCAGCGAGATATTTTGGGTCATGTGGTCCAACCGGATCCCGTGGACCGGTGGCAGTTGTGAATGGAGATGGGTTATCATCACCAGGGAAGTAAAGATACATCGATATAGAGGCAGATATAAAGAGTTCGTTCGTTATAGCATTTTTGTAAGGCTTCAAATAAGGTGACCAGATCATTCCTCCATCGCAGAGTCGTGTATCCCATCCTTCAGATGCCAAGTCCCAAAATAGACGCGCTCGATGAGCAAAGCTGGGTATCCACTGTTCACCATACCATGACGAGCCCGCAGATGTCACAGTATAGTGCCTTGATGAATGCAGGTTTATGAACTTGATAGCCTCCAGCCAGCCCAAAACAACCCATAACATATCATCATATGCTTGGTTTCGTAAGCCAAAAGCGTCCTGTCCAAAATAGAAGCTTATCAAGTGTGAAAATTGCTGATTTATACGATTCTCGTATTCGAAGGAGGGAGTAGATTGGGTCGACTCGGATATGGGTATATAGTCGGCAGATGTCGAGAGTGTATTCAGTGCGGCCGAGATGTACGTCCCTAGAACAGCAGAAGTCCAATCGATAGCAGTTGGCCACATTCCCTGCCACAATTCATAGTATTGCTCCTGCATGACATCGATCGCATCAATCATGGCGGAGAGGGTATGCGGAGACAGCTGGCTGGCCAATAAAGCCGATTCAGCTTCATGATCGTTATCGTGGGTTTGTTGGAAAGGCGGTGCAGCACTCGAGCCTGCCAGAACATGCTGCACTGCAGGACTTGCCCCTCTCCCCATAAACTCGTGAGCATTCCAACAGGCGCCATTCGCAGGTAAAATGCATAACACCAAGGCCAAAAAGCCTACAGGCAATCGCAAACGCCAAATCGCAACGCGCGCTGGAGGTAAAATTCGGAGGGCCATCTTGCGAGGGGAAAGCCAGCCTTCACACTCAGGCAGGAAAGCTGACAATATCAGATTTTAGTAGGGAATGAGGAAGCCATTGATCACAAGATATACACAAGAAAGGCCAGCAAGGTGGGCGAAGCACACGATGCCGAAGATGCTGAAGGATGCTGAGTTGTCCTCTGGTTGCGTGGTTGCGTGGTTGCGCCGTTGCAAGGTGGGCAAGCCTATCACCTACTCGTTATCGTTTAGCGGGGAGATACCCTACAGTACCGCCACAATCAGGTCGCAAACCCGGCAATCAGGGGATCGTCGCAGTACCTGACAGTATGGATAAGCGCCTCGCAGGCATCAAGAGTCTTGAAGCTCAAAGCCCCCAAAGCTCATCCTTCCATGGAACACCATCTAATATTAGTCTGTCGTGGAGGTCTCATTTTCAAATCACTCCTATTATTACTATTTAGCAGACTCGACGTACTTATATCTAAATAGCACGACATCTCCGAGAGCCTATGCGGGCATAGCGACCCGTCTGCAGCTAGTTTCACCTTGCGAGCAGCGTCTTGTTTCCACCCCCAACTAATCATGAATCATGCCTCAAGAGATCTGAACTCAATCCTCAACCCCTAGACCAGAAAGACATTGATGAAGACCCTGCTCCCCTTGAATTTTATATCTTACACGGTAATGTATCTTGTGGGAATCAGTCATTCTCACTCATGGACAACAGGTTTGCAAGAGATAGTAGCTGAACAGTGATGTATGATTATTGAGATCGCCAACCTGATGTACTTACATGGCGACAGTGTTCGAATACTACCGCCGTTCAGACACGCATATAGCGCATAGACTCTATCAGTAAACTTCCGTATGCGGCCAGGAAGTTCTATTTAGAGCCGATGCTTACTCACCAGAGGCTGCCTCTCTTGTCCACCAACTTTTACCAAGCCGGCCAGTTCAAAGTTACGCTGTATGCAGGAAATAATCTAATCAACGTGTGCATATATTGCCAATGACACTTATCTGCATGCCATGATTCGAAAGACTGACGAATGATCGGGTAGTCAGCTGGTCAAATACTCCACCGAGTTCGATATTTTAGTCGGTTAAAAAAGGGCATCTGACGGTAGGTATAGTGACGATTAAGAGATGTCAAAGAGGACAAATATCCGTTGAAATCGTAGTGTTGAGAGTCAGTCATTGTCTACTCGTCCACGACACCCGTTGCCGCGGGAATATCTGTTCCATCGACGAGCGCTGTATCATCCTTTCCATCTGGGACAAATGCGTACCTTGGCATCCTAGCCATCTTTTCTTCTGGACTGACCTCATTATCGGAATACACCATTTTTGTCGCCTTGTCCTTTTCCTTCTTTGGCTTCTTCTCACTTACTTCAGGAGTTACTGTCGGTTCAGGTATCGGGGCTGGTGCTGGTGTGGGAAGGGCCTCTCCCTTCTTTGGTGGTCGAATACCAGCCTCCGCCATTCTAATGATTTCATCGATGTCGTCTGGCTCCCTAGTAGCACTGGCGATCAAATCATCAACAGAAGACGCGTTAACCGCATACTCCCCATTGTAACCCTGAGAATGAGGAGGATAGGCTGATGGCATAACTGGGTTTTGGTGATCGGATCCGTTCCATCCATTGGTACCCCAGCCACCATGCTGTTGAGGTGGAGGGCCCTGGTGCGGTGCTTGAAAAGGAGGTGCTGACCCGCCAAACGACGGACGTTGAGGCAAGCCCGGTGCTTGCGGGAGACTTGACGGTCGTGGAGGGAGCGACCCATGTTGGGGAGGTGTATGAGAAGGTGGCGGTTGATATGGATTATAACCTGGAGGCGATCCTGCGCCATATTGATGCGAAGGGGCACCTTGGAAGGTTGGCGGAGGCTGCTGATAGCCCGACGGTGGGAAAGATTGTTGAGGAGGATACTGCTGGGGTGGAGAATACTGCTGCTGAGGCGGGTATGGTGCCCCTTGAGGTGAGTATCCGGGTTGTGGATTATAAGGCTGCTGGTAAGCTGCCACAGGCTGTGCATACGGTTCTTGTGAATATGAGCCATAATTCGCACCTTGTGGACCACTATATGGAACAGGAGGAGTTGCGTAAGGCGAGCCATTCTGAAAATTATGAGAGATTAGTTAAGACCGACAACATAACGATAGGTGAGCACATACAAATGCACCAGGGCTTCCACCGAGTGCTGGACTCTGCGCATTGTTGCCGCCTTCCATCGGCGTATTGTCACCACTACTACCACCCCCCGCAGCCTGCTCGGCCATTCGTGCTTTATGCTCCGCGAGCCTCTTCTTTAGGTCTGAAGGTGATTCAAATTTTGGCTTCTTAGATGCACCTCCTGCCCCAGCACTGGGTCCCGGATTTCCCGTCGCAGCGCGTCGCTCTGCTTCGGCTTGGTAGAATTGAGCGATGATTCGTTGGTTGTGAGCCTGGACTACATCCTCAGGTATACCTTCCATGCCAAAAATCTCTACTTCGAGAGAAGAGCGGTTTCCAAGCGCATTGTCGACACTCGTGAGAGTCTCCTTGTGGACCTGGTTCATATGAACAGAGAGTCCTGACCATAGGTTAGCACCGCCCTCGGTTATTGCACTCGTAAATTTTACCTCCAGCTGTGTTGAGCCTCCTTCCGCATCGCTCACACTTGAAGTGCTTTGCCTTTTGATGAGAAATAAGAATCTTGAGGTCGTCAAAATCGCGCTCACCTATGCATGAAGTTAGAATCTCTATCAGGAAGAATTCGGATGGGATTTCTAACAGTAGTAACACCATGGTCTCGCTAGAACCTCCTCGACATCGGGATGTCCACGCTTTTTCTTCGCCATGTTGAAGAGAGCTGATGTGGAAAGAAAATAACGCTGATGAGAAAGACGGGGAAGTACGATAGAGTAGGAGCCTCTAAGTGCTTGCGATGTAGCAAGGGTCGTTAGTGCCTGATTAGTCAGCGAAATCTTTTTATATTTAGTCGCGGCAAAATGAGAGAATTTGCGAACAACATTATTCAAGCGCTGTAATTGCAGCATTCAAAGTCATCAATGCTGACTGGAGATGCGACTGACGGAAGGTTGACTGCGATTACTTGTTATATGGAGTAAAATTTTTCACCTTTACCCCCTATCAAGTCATTGAACTAACACTCACCCTTTTCGCTCTTTTTCTTCCTTTGGCACTGGCACTTTCTTTTACGCAGCACCTTGAACAGTCACTCAGCTTCGGCATATAGTGAGATCTTCTTCGGAAGGCCCGCTGCTCTTGTCACGTCTTGTGTCGGGATCAATCGGGGACTGCAAAGGAGGCTGATCTTCGGATTACCCTTCCACAGAGGCAAGCTGCAATAATATACTGGACCTTCATAGTCCACATTCGTACTCTTCCAAGAGATTCCTACACGGATGTGGCTCCTTGTGACCTACATGATAAGAGATAAGAGCCGTTTAGCATAGCTTCGACTTGGCGCTGGCTTGGGGAAGAATTAAGGTGGTGGTTATATTACATCGTATGATGAGCAATGGCAAAGCACGGTGGCTTTGGATTCTACCTACTAGCAAGAGCCGGTTTCGTGTGTACCACACACATCACATATATAAGATATTGTTTGATCCTGACTGTCACAGCCAATTGCATGCAATCCGATGCCGACAATTGGACTGTCTACACAAGGACCAGCTTGCTCGAAGACGCGCAATCCCAAGTGAAACCTCGGCGACAAGCGCTCAATGTGCTCGCCACTTCATCACGTGTGTGAATGCCTGCAGAGTACACTTCTATTGCTTCACCGCAGATTGGATCCTCTTCTGCTGAGAAGAGCTCAAAACCAGGGACTCGAGGCAAGGCTGACTTGACCGGCTAGCTGGCTGGCTTTCTGGACGTTTCAGCATGTCAGATCCTCCGTAACCCCTTCATCAACAAGTTGCTGCAGTTGCGCTAGAAACCGAATCCTTCGAGGAGGCTTCCCGAACACGAATTAACACGAATTAACGCGCTGTCGCCAATCCGCTAGAGAACAAGTGAATAGGGCACATCACTATATCGTCATTATACCGCTATTAGGTACCTCATTGCAGTGCTTTAAAGTTATCGTGGGAATAGCCCCTGTCAGGTGTTGTTTGTTGACCTCGTACGACTAATGATAACCTAGAAGGGGCAACTCACTCCACAGAAACCGCATAAGCTTCGGAGAGGATTTCTAGATGGCACGTACTTGGCGAGGCGGTCACGTTGCCAGGGAATGCCCGGCTTGTTGCTCCATTCATGCCTGTGAACGTGTGAGAGCCCAGAGAGCAGCGACAGCGACAGCGACAGCGGTAAGATGGCACGAGAGATCTTAGAGATTTTAGAGCACAGTAACAATGTCAATAACTGCCCGGCCAGCGTCCGTTGTGGCAGTCTTCTTTATCGCCGTCCATACCCGAGATAGCGTTCCGAGCGGTGATGGTGCCTGACGCAGTGGCACCCTGACGCTTGCGAGCTAGCGAATTTTCTAGGAATACGAATAAGGAGGGCAGACCGTCGACGGCGCGCCGTACTAAGCCATCTTGCTCCTCTCGTGCGGTCAAGGTCGATTCCATGTCCTCAGAGTCTCCTTGAGCTGTAATTGACGCCTGCTTCAATCCGCCACATCCTGTTCTCCTTCTCTTGCTGTTCTCTCTCTGACACCTGGCTGACTCGAGTGCTTGCATCTTAACATCACGAGCGAAGGTAAGTGCAACCCGCATTGATCTTCTATATAAGCCCCGAAAGTTGTCTCGGAGGCTGTGGCCTCATGCTCTATGTCCCTATTGGTGTAGCCGCTCTGCGGCAATCCCGTGGGGTAGCAGACTGATATCAATTCGCTTTTCTTTTGCTCTGGACACGAATTTCACCGCCGCTCTAAAGACGCTTGAACTGACGGTGAGACCTATAGACATAGACCAGACGAAACGCTTAGCAACCACGTCCATGCCTTCGATATAGCACTCGCATTCTCCTTCATACTCAACACCATGATTGCATCTCTACTTCCAACGCAATTCCGCGGTCCGCAGATCACCAGTAACAAGTCTCAACCGGGATGGCTCAACAGGCAAATCACGCCCTTGCTCCAGCTTCTGTCGCGACGGGCATGCCTACATCCTATACACACAGTTGTTATTGCTGCTCTTTTGGCGAGTACCACCTATATGACCTTGCTAGAAGCCCGTCTATTTGAGCCAAGAGTCACTCCGGCAGGGCGAGCAGAATGGTCTTCCCTGGTTGAAGGGAGCAGGCAGCTTCGAGTAGGCGAGGAGACTGGGTGGAAGTGGCAGCCATGCGACAATGACATCCCACTGGAACCTGGAACAGAACACCTCGCTCTTTTAACGTTTGTTTTCCCTGACTCATTGTCCGACAACTCGCCCCAGACCGCGCCACTGTCACATACTATCCCATTGCCCCAAAACCTCTCCATACGTGAGCTTCCGTCAACGTCAAATCCCCTTGCCCCGATTTCGCAAGACAGTGCGTTAGCATTTTGCATACCGTATGATCAAGCGCCCGAATTCCTTGCCTCTGCGCAAGAGATCCCGAATGTTTTGGCCGTGCCTGAAGATAACAAAGCAGGCAATGGCAAGGAGTCTGGTTCTGTAAATGAAGAGAAACTGTGGATCATGAAAGCTGCGGGAACACACGGCTCCCTCACTGGCCTAAGACTCTGGGCATTCGATGGCTGGACTAGATTCGTGGATCTCATCAAGAACGCCGAGACACTGGATATCATTATAATGGTGCTAGGGTATCTATCCATGAACTTGACCTTCTTTTCACTTTTCGTCTCCATGCGCCGCATGGGCTCCAACTTTTGGCTCGCAGCAACCGTTTTATCCTCTTCCCTATTCTCCTTCCTATTCGGTCTCATCGTCACAACAAAATTGGGAGTCCCAATCAACATGGTTCTATTATCAGAAGGCCTGCCTTTCTTAGTAGTTACAGTCGGCTTTGAGAAATCAATCATTTTAACCAAGGCAGTTCTCTCGGCTGCTCTGGATCATCGAAAACCGGCTTCAGATGGAAGCTCATCCATTAATCAGAATGTGAAGACGTCTAGCGTTGCATCAACATCCATCCAGTACGCTGTTCAAGTGGCCATAAAGGAAAAGGGCTTCGAAATTGTCCGGGATTACGCAATTGAGATCTTGATCCTTGTTGCTGGCGCAGCTTCAGGCGTCCAAGGTGGTCTCCAACAATTCTGCTTCTTGGCGGCCTGGATCTTATTTTTCGATTGTGCTTTGCTATTCACGTTTTATACGTCAATCTTGAGCATCAAACTCGAGATCAACAGGATAAGGCGTCACGTGGACCTTCGGAGAGCTCTGGAAGATGACGGCATAAGTAAGCAGGTAGCTGAAAATGTCGCTCAAAGCAATGAATGGCCGAAAGTGGACGATTCTGGTTCAAATGGCGAGGCCCACATCTTTGGACGGAAAGTCAAGGATAGCAGTGTGCCAAAGTTCAAGATTCTAATGGTCTCTGGGTTTGTCTTGATTAATATCCTAAATCTGTGTACTCTGCCTTTCCGGGGTGGAAAGAACAACACGGTTACACCAACGGTAGCCAGCCTTTATGGATACGGATTTTCAAGCGTTATGACGCCTCCTCCCATGGACCCTTTCAAAGTGGCTGCCAATGGGTTAGATACCATTTTTGACCAAGCCAAGAAGAATGGCCAGGCCACCGTTGTTACAGTACTTTCGCCGATCAAATATGAGCTTGAATACCCATCTATCCATTATGCCCCACCCCTCAAAGGAAACGGAAAAGGAAAATCCCGCACCAGCCTTGCTCTTGATGTTGCGTATGCCGACTATCATCTTGGAGATTATGGAATGGGCGGAAGGGTCGTAGAGGGATTATTGAAAAGCTTAGAGGATCCGGTCCTTTCAAAATGGATCATCGTCGCTCTTGCAATGAGCGTTGTGCTCAATGGATATCTGTTCAATGCCGCGAGGTGGAGTATCAAGGACCCCCAGGTTCCCGATCATCCAGTGGACCCGGTTGCCTTAGATCAGGCCGAAAAGTTCAACGCTTCGCAGATATCCAAACCTTCAATGCCCCGAGAATTCGGCGACAGCCAATCTATCCGTGATTTGCCTACGCCAGCAACAACAGACGATGAAGAAGATCTAATCACCATGGTCAAGAGCCCTCCCTTAGTCCAGATAGCACTTCGTCGGTCAACACAGCAAATTGAAAAGATTCTCCTAGAGAAGCGAGCTCCCGAGCTCACCGATAAAGAACTTATCGAGTTATCTTTACAGGGGAAAATCCCTGGCTATGCTTTAGAACGAACCTTAAAAGATACCACACGAGCTGTGAAAATCCGAAGAGGTGTAGTGGCCCGTACCACAGCAACTTCAGATACGACCAGTTTGCTTGAAGACTCCAAATTGCCGTATGAGCATTACGATTGGGATCGAGTTCTGGGCGCGTGCTGTGAGAACGTAATTGGCTATATGCCATTGCCTGTTGGTGTAGCTGGACCTTTAGTTATTGACGGCCAGAGCTATTTCATACCTATGGCCACGACTGAGGGAGTTCTTGTTGCAAGTACTAGTCGTGGATCTAAGGCCATCAATGCTGGAGGTGGTGCGGTCACAGTCTTGACTGGTGATGGTATGACCCGAGGACCTTGTATTGGTTTTGAAACACTCGAAAGAGCTGGTGCTGCCAAGCTCTGGCTTGATTCCGAAGTTGGTCAGAAGACTATGAAGAGAGCATTTGATTCTACCAGTCGATTTGCACGCCTACAATCGATGAAAACAGCATTGGCTGGTACTTATCTGTACATTCGCTTCAAGACGACTACTGGTGATGCTATGGGAATGAACATGATTTCTAAAGGTGTCGAGCACGCGCTGAGTGTCATGGCAACAGAGAGTGGCTTTGACGATATGGCAATTATTTCTGTCTCTGGCAACTACTGCACGGACAAAAAGGCTGCAGCTATCAACTGGATCGATGGACGAGGCAAGAGTGTTGTGGCCGAGGCAATTATTCCAGGAGATGTTGTCCGAAAGGTTCTTAAGAGTGATGTCGATGCTTTGGTTGAGCTCAACATCAGTAAGAACTTGATTGGTAGTGCTATGGCTGGTGCTTTGGGAGGCTTCAATGCACATGCTGCAAACATCGTAACGGCCATTTTCTTGGCCACCGGACAAGATCCTGCGCAGAATGTCGAGAGCAGTAACTGCATTACTATCATGAAGAAGTAAGTCAATCTCCGAAATCTTCCAACTTCGATACTAACCTCTTTAGTCTTCGAGGATCTCTACAAATTAGCGTTTCCATGCCATCCATCGAAGTAGGTACGCTAGGTGGCGGTACTATTCTAGAGCCCCAAGCCGCCATGCTCGACCTCCTCGGCGTAAGAGGCTCACATCCTACCAATCCTGGCGACAACGCGCGCAAGCTAGCACGCATCGTTGCTGCAGCTGTCTTAGCTGGAGAATTATCCTTGTGCAGTGCCTTAGCAGCTGGCCATCTCGTAAAGAGTCATATGGCCCACAACCGTAGCACGCCAGCCACGCGATCAAACACGCCGGCACCTACAGCCGGCTCTCAGACCCCAGTTACCTTAGCAATGACGAGCATACAGTAAAAGACCGGCCTCGTCCTATCACAAGCTGGGGAGAGGAAGTAAATAATGAAAACTTACTGTACAAAGCATCATAAACATGGATCGGGAGTTTTAGGTTCATGAAATTCGAGTTGCTTCGCTAGGTCTTTTGAGCCCTACGACTCTGGCAACTTTTGTGTATATACGGTTTCCCCCTCGAGTGAGGGGTGTGATTGGTTGCAGTTAGAAGTACGAAATCGAGACCAATAATTAATTAGTTAGAATGGTGGAATTTCTAATTTCGTGCGAGAAGAAAGAAATGTATATGCATTTATGTGTGTGCATCTATTCACTCGGATCTTAGTGATATGGAATTATTGATTGGTGCATATAATACACAGGTATTCCAAGAGTCGGGTTTGAAACAGTCCTTATGGCCCTTGAACGCACTGGAGTGATCGATAAAGTTGAGGAGGTTTTGGCGGTAGGGATGCTTTCCAACCTGGCGTATTTCTCCCGATGCCCGAGTACAATTAATTAGGTGGTCACGATTTACCATCGCCTGTATTTTAGCGGTGGCGCAGCGAAACCATAATTATGTCAAATTATAGAAAAGCCCTCGCTCTTGTATATCAGTAGCATCATGGTATAAAAGATCAAATAGACGCCGATGATTATTGTAAGGCAGATCGAATAGCACTAACAGGCGGGGCACCAGTGATTGACTGGTCTGTTCTGAACAGCTGGGAGAGGGAGAGCCAGCTCGAAATGACTCGATGGCGCCTCAATTTCTGGTACAGTTGTAGTATTTATAGGAGGGTTTATCCTTCTCCCTAGGGTGGAGTAGGATGGGGATTTCCTTTTCAACGAGACATTATACTACAATATATATAAGCGAGAGGTTACATTGGCTCATGCATATACTACTATATACTTAAAGCCATATTGTTCTATTTGAGAAGATATATAGGGTTTGATTAAGGAGATATGTTACCTTTGATCGAGGTTGTATGTATATCGCGTATATTGACAGGGATATAGAGACGCTATGCTATGTATTCCCCGTTCTGTATTACCGATATATTAGGCACACATACTTATCAAGAGCGGCTCAACGTAGACCCAGCCCACCTACATCATTCTATCCATTTATACACAGACGCCTCATTAGACGTTTGGATATGCTATGTCACCCCAACCCCTCACCGAATTAGGGGAAGTATTTACCTCAGCATTAGGAGTCAGCCATATATTTCCTGCAATATGTCTCAGCCTATAAATGCTATCCTACAAGCTGCCTCAGAACCTCCTAGTGAGCACATGAACCGCGCTTGTAAACCATGTCGAGCTCTTAAGGTTCGTTGTTTGCCCGCAAATGATCCATCTTCTGGAAAATGTCAGCGATGCAGTAAATCTGGCCGTCCTTGTCACTATACTGCTTCACAGCAAAGACGTCGACGCAAAAGGACCGATACCAGAGTCGCAGAGCGAGAGAGAGAAATCAGGGTTATGCGCTCTCTTCTTGGCAAAGGAAAGGGTGTACGTATAGAGAGGCGTCATGGGCGAGATGATATTTGTAGCCTTGGCTCAGACGATGTTGATGAAGATGCGGGGGAGGAGTCCAGCGTTGAAGACGAGCCAGCTCAGCATCGGTACACCGGGCTACAACTCATTCTGATGCCACCGCTATGGGAGCTTTGGGGAATACTAGAGATAAAGAATTCAGGCAATTGAACAATAATCAATACCTACCACCTCGATCTCCGGGCTCACCAGATGTGGTTGCCCGCGGCATCGTATCAATGGAAACTGCTACCGAGCTATTCAACTCTTTCATCAAGAATCACATTACATACATGACGATTGTTACGTTTACCCCGGACCAGGCCGCGGCCGACGTGCACAAAGCAACGCCAATTCTCTTCCTAACGATTATTACCGCCGCGGCAGGAACGACAGATGAGGATCTACATAGTCGGCTTCATGCTGAAGTCCTGCAAGCTTTCGCTGACCATGCAATAATAAGAGGGGAAAAGTCCTTGCAACTTATCCAATCGTTCCAAATTACCGCAATTTGGCTGTACCCTCCACATGATTTCTGGCACTTTCAAGTTCTACCAGTACATCCATATGGCAGCTGCAATGGGCTTTGGATGTACGTAAAAGCGCCACTGCGCTGATTCAACCATAAGTGGCAATTTTTGGCTCCGACTAATGTCTAGAGGAGTCTAAGGTACCCAAGGTAGGTACCATTCGGGAAGGCACCATCTAGGAAGACACGATCCGACGCAGCGTACGTACAATTTGAGTCCGAATTAGGATCGAAGCTCCACCACAGCTTCCTCAGTCCAAGCCCTCAAAAAACGAGGGCACCATCTAGGAAGGCACGATCCGACGCAGCGTACGTACAATTTGAGTCCAAATTAGGATCGAAGCTCCACCACAGCTTCCTCAGTCCAAACCCCCCCCAAAACGAGGGGGTTTAAGAGATTTCTGTTCATCCTCGACAGAACCTACCGCCTATAAATACCCTCGTCGATCCCAGCTGATCATTCCACATCCTTCAAACTCACATTATTCAATATCCTTCGAGCTCATCCCTCTCGACAGTAATCTCGAGATCTACAAAACCACGACTATCACTGATCGAATTCGGGAACTGGCGAGTAAATTCGATCATCACGACTATTACAACTAGCGAACTTGAAGAGGTAACTACAAGTTTACTTCCCACCTTTGAAATGGAACATACCGCCGAAGCCGCTGGGATGCCAGATACACGGGATGGGCAAGGACAAGCACAAGCACAAGATACAACTGGAGAGCTAGAAGGATTTTCCCTGTCAAGAACGATAAACTTGATAGCCTCAGCAGCACCAGTGTGGATCTTCCTAGGTCTTGTCATCCACGCATGCGTCACGGAGCAAGACTCCTTATACGAGCACAAGATCTCCCTCCTCACTATGGCAACTCTCATGGTAATATCCATAGTCGCAACGGTTGCATTACTTTTTGCAGTATGTAACTCACATTGTCAATCTGTAGAGATTATTTCTAACTGTTATCCAGATACTTTGGGTAGGCATGGCTCTGAAAGCAATGTCGAGGGGAGACAGAAAAATATTTTCAGATTGCAAAGCTCTGAAAATGTTGTCTTCTTGCTGTCATGATGACCTAATTGTGGCATGCGTGTGGTGGGGGGCTACCGCTGCGGTTGGGTGTGTGTATACTTGGCTTTGGTATACAATGTGTCGACCTGACTTTTTTTGATTTTTTGGATATACAAGGTTTTGGATTTGGGGAAACTGGAGTTGAGCGGGAAGCCTGGCGTTGGCATACAATGTGTCGACCTGAGTTTTTTTGATTTTTTGGATATACGAGGTTTTGGATTTGGGGAAATTGGAGTTGAGCGAGAAGCCTGGCGTTGGCTGGAATAGATAGCGATGAATTAATTTTCCTGGAAATATGTAATGAGATCAGTTGGTCGGTAGCAGCTACTGAGTTAACTATGGCCTCGGAGTGTATGAAAGGAGAAATTTGCCGTACACACATTAATTGCGAGATTATAGAGAGAAGTCTCCATACACTAAAATATGCTACTTTAGAAGAATCAACAAGTAGTCGAAAAAGCTCATGGCGATGTGTTCCTCGTTGCTTTGAAGCCTTCCACAGCAGCGTCTAGAATTTGATAGAAGGCATCGACATTACCGGCTCGTGGAGGAGCCACATGAAATGCCCCCCCCCCATTAATCTCAGATTCTACATTTATGTAATGCCAAGCACCATGGAGTGAACTCGAGCACGCCGGAAAAAGATTATCCTCACTACAACCTACAACATATTGCGAATACAGCGTCAAAGCTACATAGAGCTCATCCATCCACTTGGTGTGAGTTAGGAATGAGCCCGAGGATCTTTCTTGATGCGCTCTGAGATATGAGGAATTCTATCCGTTACTCTGTCTGTCTCGCCAGTCATCAGAGATGGATTATTATCCAGTTAGATGATGTCGCTGAAGGGTTCCATGTCTTCCGCCAGCTCCTTCCACGCCCCAGACGTCACCGAGAGCCATCGGGCTTCCAGCCATCCATGTCCTTCAGATCTCTCGTCTTGCCATGCCTGCCGCCCCGGCCCGTCTTCTCCTGCCTCCACCTCCACGACTCGCTCGCCAGCGGATCCAGCGCCGTGCCCTGCACGACGTCGGCGATGTAGGCCCCGATGACGGGCAGCATCTTGAAGGCGTTGCCCGAGTCGCCCGTCGCCAGGACCAGCCGCGCGTGCCGCGGGTGCGTGTCGATGAGCCAGTTGCGATCCATCGTGTCGGTGCACCAGCACACCTTCTGGACTACGAAGGGGCGGTCCCGGAGGCGCGGGAGGGTCCGGGAGAGGAGGGCGCGGATCTCGGTGCGGGATTCCGTGGGGATGGTGTCTGCTGGGTGCTGGGCGTGCGAGCGCGGTATGCTGGCTTCCCGGCCGTCCGGCAGGGTCTGGATGTTTGTGAAGCCGGGGAATTCGTTGCAGATCTTGATATGGCCCTCGGTGGTGGGCTCGAAGAAGAATCCTGAAGCTGTCAGATGATACTTTGCTGAGGTGGGCTGGAGCTGGTTGCTTGCTTACCTTCTTCTAAGTTCATGATGACTGGGATGTCTTTCAATTCGGCACACTCTTCAGGCGTGAGTTGGATATGCGCCACTGTCCAGCATTTCGCCTCGAGCTGTCCTCGAGTGTCGATGAGAGAATCGCTCCAAGCTCCCGTGCTCAACACGATCCGATCAGCCGTCCACTCAGTGCCGTCTTCCGCTACTACCCCAATTGCTTGCCCGGAATCATCAAGAAGGAGCGATCGCATAGTCGCTGCGGGACCCGACGCAAATTTCACGCCCAGCTTCGCAGCCTCGTCTCCCATGACCTTCATCGCGTCTCTCGCGTGTGCCCATCCTCCTATTTTGTTAAAATAACCTCTCCATCCAGGCAACAGGCCTTCCTTCAGCTGCGGTACCAGCGCATGGAAATCCTCTTTCTCCTCCAGCCAGCGCACATTTTCCGCCTCGCCGGCCTCGACCCAGAGCTTGTACGTGCGTTCACAGTTCCGGATCTCCTTCTCGCCGGTGGCAGCGGTTATCAGACCGACCTGGTGGAAGACGTCTTTGAATAGCGGCTCCTGCCACGCGGCAAATGCCTCCCTGCTCGTCCGGGCGATTATAGGCTGCGAATTGCTGATCCGGATGATCTTGTTGACGTCGTAGCCGGCGGAGTCTCTGGAGGGGTAGGGCCATCTGTCCAGGCATTGGATATTGGTGTATCCTCGCCGAGCAAGATGTACAGCTGTGCTGAGACCAAAAGTGCCCGTTCCCACTTTCAAGACGGCGGCATCCTTGGGAGTCTCTGAGCCCATATCTGTAATAAGAGGATATTATGGATCTGCAGAATGAAGAATGGCTATAAGAAATGGTCAAGAGCACATCACGGTCCTTATATGATTATCACAGTCATACGGCTAGTTTCGTTTTCAACTCAGATGTGTTCGATTAGCTGAAGCGTCGAGTTGATGATGAGATGAAGTGCGGACTTCGTTATCGTGATTGGTATCCCCCGTAATCGTCAGATGGTTAATCTGACCCTTGAAGTGAATAATGGAGCACCTCAAGCTTCCCCCGAAGTCGAGCAGTTTGGGAAACGCCGAAGCCCGTCCAAATCGCAATCTTCGGCTGATAAGAATGAGACGTCTGGCAGAATTTAGTTATATCCCAATATAACCTCAGCACTACATGGGAGACTGGACTAAAGGCTGCCGGCCTGTCAAAACGTACGCTGTGCTACTCTGGCAGCTTATTTAACACCTCGAATATCAAAATCCCATTCTCATTATCCCATAACAAGTATAATAGAAGTTGCTGATAATGCTACGACTCTGTTATCTTTCAATCTTCCTTATCGCCTACAAGGGATAAGCTGTATTACATTATATAAAACAAACCGGCAACCAGACCTGATCTATTATCCATTGCAGAACATGAATTCCGTGCGAAACGCCGTCTCATTTAAAAGTACTCCGACAACAATCCACGTAGTCATATCCAGCTAGAGAAACGGCCCTCATATCCCGGCTCAAAGACTTACTTCCTGAACGCACTCCCAGTAGCAAGTTTCGAGAGCCTCTCGATCTCCTCTTTCGAGAGATTCGCAGCCTCAAACTCCCCCTTCTTGGCCTTGAAGCCCCTCTTGGCCAGTTCCTCAAAGTCTGCCATGACAACCTTGTGATACGGCTTGCCCAGCTCACGAGCAACCCTCTCCTTCCAAGCCTGCATTGTGAGTGCCGATACCTTCTCGCGCGGCGTGCCCATGATCTCGCATTGCCTCGCAGTCTCCTGCGCCTCGTCCTCGAGCATCTTCATGTACTTGCTCGGGTTCATCTTGCGAGGTCGCGTCATGGCTCTCTTCACTTTGGCGTAGTCCATCTCATACCCGAGCGCGTCACGCACTGCGGGCCCGTGTGGGCCGTTGATGATGACCTGCTCCATTGGACCGCGCTTGGATGCACGCGGTCTTGGAGCGGGTTTGGCTTTGGTGATGGTCTTGGAGGTGTTTTTGGTCGTTGCCGCGCTCTTAGCCGTGCCAGAAGTGCTTTGTTTAGCCATGGTGTCCTATGTTGCTGGATAGTGGGACGATTGCAGAAGCAAGATATACTGCAGATATAAAACGACGCGTTGTTAAACTCATACAACGACACCAGCAGGAATTGGAAGATGGGTGGGTTTTGAGCTCTGTTTGATAAGACGCGTAGATGTCAACAGATAACAATCAAGGTTTGTTTCGCCTCGCTGCGGTCGTCTATGCCTAGAATGCTTGTTTTGGGGAGATTAATTATGCGATTTGAAAGGTATCTATTCCCAGTGCCGGAGATGCCTTCTAATTGAGATCTGGCGACACAGATAATCGTTGTGCCTTCCGATTGAATTGACTTGTATCAAATCTACGCTGTGCTCTGCCACTTTTCGCTTCCCCGGAAATACTTTTGGCGGCCGCGGCTGCAATCTGGCTGGGAGAACCCGATTCGGCGATTTTGCGATAAGCTCCGATAAGAAGTTTTTCTTATCCATATTATAATGTGGGGCACATATGTCCAAGTCACTCTACATATTTTTCTATATTCTTCTACATTCTTCAACTATTCTCCAACTATTCTCTAATGTTGGTATGCTAACAGATTCGGTATCATGACTAGAGGACCACCGCCCTCTGGCGAGGCTGTAAAGCTATCTGGTATGTAGATTCTATTACAGGATAGCCACATAACTAATATATCTTTGCTCTAGAACAAGATGGCCCTTCCTCATCCGCCGCTGCCAAAAGCCGACCGAGTCATGCGATGCTAGACACACAAAAGATCGAGGCCATTCCTGAGAACTCGGCCGCCGTTCGTCGACGTTCGAATGCATCCGGAAGGCTCCAGTTCCGGGAAAGCATACGCTCTGAAGATCTCGAGTCCCTGACGCGGTCTGCCTCGGCGGTCAGCGGCCACCGAGATGCATACAGAGAATCTTTGGAAAACCCGACATCCTTACCTTCCATCTCTAGACCAAAAGCCGCGAGGGCTGGTCCCGCCTCGACTATCCGCGAGGTCCCATCCAATTTCACTACACCTCTATCCACAAGACCTCCGTCTCCCGAGTTGAGCTTTGTTGATTTACAGGTGGATGATAGAGCTGCGGAAATATATCCTGATATTGGTACTATATCATCTTTGAGAGGATCTATGATCCTTCTGATTACATGTGGATCTCAATTACTTGACAATGTCTTCATGACCGGAGTGAACATTTCTCTCCCTGCGATTCAACGAGAATTTGACGTCGAAGCCGCCGACCTGCAATGGCTTATATCAGCATATACCTTGACTTTTGGAGGTTTCCTACTACTCGCCGGGGTTTTGTCCGACCGACACGGCAGAAAGCGTATATTTTGTGCCGGCATGATGTGGATATCAATATGGACTCTCGCAAACGGCTTTGCCACATCATTTATCCAGTTGGCAATTTTTAGAGCCTTGCAGGGAATCGGAGCTGCAATGACAGTTCCATCGTCCGTAGGGATAATCAGCTCATATTTTGTCGCCAAAGATCGGACGACAGCATTGTCAGTATACGCAGCATCCGGCGCTGTTGGATTCTGCTCTGGGTTGATCTTTGGCGGATTTTTGACATCGTCTTTAGGCTGGCGTTATGTCTTCCGTATCTCGGTTATCATAACTGGTAGCTTGGGGATAATGGGTTGGTTTATCCTACCTAGAGACCGGTTAGAAGGACAAGAGAAGCCAAGACTGGATTTCATCGGCGCTGCCCTTTCTACAGGAGGTCTGATCCTGTTGTCGTTTGTGCTGTCGAGTGGTGGTGTATATGGATGGAACAAAGCGTTCATCATAATATTGTTAATAGCCTCATTTGGGCTTCTTTGTGTGTTTACCTGGGTTGAGAAAAAGGTCACCAACCCCATAATGCCCCTTTCTCTCTGGAAACTCCCTAATTTCGGAGCACTCTGGATTTCTGGATTTGGTAAGTTCTTTTCCGTACCTTTCACGTCATCTCACAACAGAAACTAACACCATTTCAGTCACATATGGGAGTTACCAAATCGTGATATACTACACCGTCCTTATTGCTCAAGAAGTCAACGAATTATCTGCTGGACAGACAGCGCTCAGGTTCCTACCGATGGGCTTCACCGGGTTTGCCGTTTCATTAGCCATGGGCAAAATTGTTGATAGGTTCAACACAAAAATAGTCCTTCTTGTCGGAATGTTTATGTGCATGGTAGCACCTATCCCAAGCTCCCTGATCAAAGAAGGCGACATAAACTTGTACGTCACCTGTCTACTCGCCTCATCTCTCTATTCGTAACCTCTACACGCTGCTAACCAACATCTAGCTGGAAACATGTCCTACCAACAAGTATAATCGTCGTATCTGGGGTAACAGTCGTATATTGCTCCTGTACAATCATCTTACTCTCCTCGGTCCCAGTCAATGTAAAATCACTCTGTGGTGGCATGATCAACACTGCTTTCCAGGTCGGCTCAGGCGTTGGTCTCGCCCTCGCTACGGCGATTGTCCAGGCTGTTGATATCGACAAGGGACATAGCATTATCAAGCAGTACAGCACGGGATTGTGGTGCTGTGTTGGTTTTGCGGGTATCGGCTTCCTTGCCTCGTTGTTTGGCGTCAAGGCCAGCAAACACGTTGCTGTTGGTGCCATACCTCTGCATTGATTATTGGATAGAGTTTATTTCTATATCGAATGCTCAAGGTTACCTAGGCGGATACGGCGAAAGATACTCTCTAACTTGATGAATTTTTTAACGACTAGATTATAATACAAATAAAGTTTTCTAAATACATCGGAGCCGTGGATGACTTTCCTCGAGCAGGCTGGTTTGCCTAGAAAATAAGATGTATGCAGCTTTATAGTTATCGTTGTTCCATATGTTATAGAATGCGTAGGCGGCTCTGTACACTCTGCAAGCTCCGTACCTAGGCCCCATAGTATCGTTTACTCCCCTTCTCGCGCCGAATTTCCTTCAAGCGCAATCGCTCCGCTGTCTGCTCCAGTCTAGGATGGGATGTCATAGTACTGCTATCTCCATGACGGCTGCGCAGGGCGCTTGCAACTGCCAGCCTTTCTACTCTACACATCAGAAAGAACCACTTGGCTACCTCCGCGAATCACCATCCGTCACACCGGCATTCGACCTGTATCGAAAAACATCGGACAGGCAGCTAACCCACCCCCCCCCCAGTTTCAGTTTCGTTTAAATAGCCTCCTCTGATCCGTTCTCGAGGATCCCAAGCCCTGCACTTTTATCAATCCCCAAGCTCATTCCCGACCTGCAAATCCCTCCGAAATCTCGATGAGGCCTTCTCCCACCGCCACCTCGTTATTTGAAGAAGACGGTGCCGAGATTGTAGACTGCTGTGGTTTCTAGAAGCCTACGCGCGCAAGTCCAAAGTTTCGCTATGTACGCAGGCCGTTTTTCTGGAGCAGTCCGCAGAGAAGACCCGTTGGGACGACGGTATGAGTTGTGCAGCACACGTGCGAAACCGTGCCTCTTGGCGAGGGCAGCTTTTCTTCGGCCTTGAAGAAGCACAAAATTCACGGTTGAGGTGGCCAGAGAAAGGTAAGGTATCACCCGATTACAGGATCCCGACGCTCTATCGTTTTGGGGGGAGGGGAGGGGAGAGCGCGATAATAGCCTGCCGTACCTGATAGCCAAAAGTCTTGTACATACGACCATAGATTCAAGTTCATGTACACTTTGAGGTGACTGGGGTAAAATGTAGTTTATATACACTTTGAGGTGATTGAGGCAGATGTGGCCATGCATCCCTTTGAGGTGACTGGGACAAATCGTGGCCGTGTAAACTTTGAGGTAGAGTAACTAGATTGTTGTTCTCAGGACTAGTTGCATCTCCGATCAATAAATTCAGCTGCTAAATGCACAAGATGGAAACCACATTATAAACACCTCTTCCTACCAGATAGAATCATCGACTGCTCTAAATCGTCCAATTGTATTCCTTGCTGCTCTCGAAGAGATAGTCAGACAAGAATTATAGTATCGTCCAAGCCTCTTAGTTCAAGTACCGCTTGGACTATCATTTCGGTTTCTGTGGGAGCAGTGGACCTAGAAGAAAAGGTGCACGAGGATGATACAGTCACAATTAGCTGGGTCGTAGACAACTCCGGAGAGACCGGGACCACTCAAGGGTGGGCTGGGAAAGGGTTTTTACCAATGATACAAGTTGGCATACCTTTGGATTATATCTTGGAGCAATTACCCTATATTGATGGTGGTTCATTTTACAGGCGAAAAATGACGTTGAGAATCCTGGATATAGGAGATATATAAGTCCTCCTAAAAAGGATTTTAATAACGATTGCTAACAGAGCACCAGAAATTTCCAAATAACGAGTTTGAGGGGTGAAGATCCAGACAATTTGAATGTAGAGAAGATCAAATTGTGGAATTTGATAGACATGCAAGAAACTCAGGAGCAAGCATGTTAATACTGTATAATACTTACTACATCTTTCCAAGGTTAATGTTCCAGGGCGCCAATACCAACAGTTTCGTCCCTGTTGTAATCTGGCAGTTGCTGGATGATCTGAAAAAGGATAGATGTAGAGTCTCGTCTGAACTGTAGGTGATCGATTGTTCCTGTATTTCATAAATTAAGCCTAGAGTGAAATGAAGAAGTGAAATGGAGATGAAGTCAAGGTGCAGATACTGGTCCTGTAAGAATCCCAAATAGCTACCCGAGACTCGTGCAAAGGAAACCGCCCCAGTGTCAAGAAGGAGTCGAGTATTTTCAAATTCAAGCGATGCAATTCCACCAAGGTTGGATCGATATCTTGCAATCAGACTTACACTCTGCAACCTTTGAGGTCAGGAAAGATGATCGAGGTATCTGGTAACGTTTGCGCATCAACGCTCTTCAGTATAAGAGATTGGATCCTGAGAGCGATACTATCCGATTCGTGGGAAGGATAGCTCGTTCCATAGATTATATATTCCTAGATCGACCGTGATTGGAACAGGTCCCTTTTATATGAGGCCTTCGCCGTAACAGAGAAAGCCGTTTCCAAGGCTCTGAATTGTACCGTCTGCTAGTATTGAAGGGCACTTCTTGCAACCGTTCGCGCAGAGATAAAAGGTCCAGTCTTCGTTTTCCAAGCTTTAAAATCGCGTTCGACAGATTTGTCGTATTGACTCATTCGCCGTTAACTTAGCATGAGTCGAAAGTCTCGTTCAATGTCAATATACAGAAGGGATGGGTTTTCAGAACCTAAGAGCAAAGCAGTCGTTCCAGCAGGAAAGTACTGTTCAGGTCTGCCTGGAAACTGAACGAGTCATGACGTTTGGTACGCCTTGATCCGAGTTGCAGCTACTAATTGTAGCTTTCGAGGGCTCGTATTGGCTTTAATTCCCCAAAAAATCGGAGCCTAACAATCCCAAAGGCCTCACGAGCTTTTCGGAATTTGACCCAGCCTGCTGACTATAGACTGGTATCGAACGATTGAGCGTCAATCGCTTCCTGACCTCTGTTGCCTCTGAGTCGACGATTACGTCGTTTGGGCTGCTGAAGACCTGGATTATATTTCTCGCAAACATCCGAGGTTCTTGTAAGTGACCTCGCTGTGATTGCGCACACGCTCGGAGTCTTTTACCTTCCACGACATGCGGTTCTATTTGTTGCCGTTCGGTTCGCGAGCGTCGACCTGCACGTGAAGTTTATTGGCCACTCCTTGGAGCTTCGGGGTCAGTTTTGCAAGGGCCTGGGACTGCTTTCATTGATGCTCTATACTTGAGCTGTCTTTGTATAGTTATCCTTAATCTTGAATATCTACCGGAGCAAAAGTTGAAAGTGTATCACCCCTTCAAGCCCTTCTTCTTCGGGCTCGAACCTTCCTACGACCTTCTCTCTGACCTTCCTTTTCAATGATTTGATCTGGGGTTATCCAATCAGAGTGTTTGATTGGTTTCAGAGGTGAACTGGATCTCTTTAATATCGCAAGTAGATAAAAAAAGGGGGAAATTTACCTGTCAAACTCTCCTGGAAATGCAAAGTTCACCGCCTGTACACATTGTAACTTCCAGAATATATCGTCCAGTTGACTTGTACCCATCAACAGCTCATGAACCTTATAAAGTACTGGATCCCAAGGCGCTCTCGCCCTAGTACAAAAAGCTTCAAATCTCCAAGGATAAAATCCGCCAAGTTTCCAATCTAGTAAAGCAAACTTGCCATCATCTTTGATTATGAAGTTCCGAGGAGCAGGATCTCCATGGATCATGCAAACTTCATTTCCAAAGTCCAAGGTACCAGTACGAGCTTGCTCGTGGACATCAACAGTTTTGTAAACCTTCGATGATGGGTCCTGGGCTGACAGGAGCCTTTTGTTAAGCCAACTATTCATGTCTTGAACAGACCGAAATTCAGCTCTGCATCCCTCTCCGAACAAGTAACCACAAGCCCTACCACCACCAACAGGTCCTGGCGGCTGGCGAGGACGAACAGCAATTCTAGACACTTTGTATACTGCTTCAAATATATGCTGAGCATATATTTGTTGAGCCTCGTCTCTACTGTCATCTGCCATACGCTTCTCCATCGATTCGCCCGGAATATGCTCCATCATCAAGAATCCCTTCCGGAAGGGACCTTGTCCTCTCGAAAAATAGCGATAGACCTGAGGTACTTGAAGATCCGTACCTTTCAGATGTTCATAAGCATAAGCTTGATTGCGCCCCTCTTCCTTCGTCACATCACTTCCTATCTTTATGACCACCGTATTTGCTGGCTGTACAATGCCTCTAAACCCTTCTCCTCCATGAATGAATCTTGCTTGTTCACACCAGGCAATCAGTTCATCATCAGTTGCAGTCAAGGGATCGAAGGTAGCGAACTCCATGTTGATATGGGGATACGTGTTAGAATCAAAAGAGAGGATCATTGAGATAGGGCGGTGCCTGAAGAAGAGCAGCTCAGCAAGGCGCCGCCGCGCCAGTTGGAGCCTCAGGACAACAACACAACACACGTGATGACTTGGCCCTCACAATATAAACCGCGACGAATTGACCTTCTCTCTACTTGGAACGTGCTGTAAACGAAAACGTAATCAATGTACTTAATATCCACCCGACTCACTGCTGCAACAAATGCCGCTGTATATTAAAGGATGTACAGTTATTACAGTTATTTAGGCACACCTGGTGTATGCGGAATCGTTCGGCTCAACGTGCCAGCTCCCCCAGATTTCGCGTATCTTCCCCGCATTTTTAGCCTCCGCGCCGTCAAGGAAGTCCAAGCTACAGTTCAGCTTTCGAGATGTTGATCGCATCTGACTATGCGTCTATGGTGCCCGTCACCGCCGTTACCTACACTCGTTATATCTTTACTGCGGAGTAGTATATCAAAGTCGTTGCTTACAATCGGTGCCAGAACCGAAGTAACACGGCCGCTGTATCAGGACACCCGCACCAAGCGTCTTGGCCCGCGCAGGCAAAGCATACATGCAATCCGCATGCGTGATTCCCACACAGCCCCTCGAGCACCGCAGAAGCAATCCCCATCTTCCAGCCCGGCTCTGACGAGAGCACCCATGGAACCCCGGCCGAGCGCATGGTAGGTCGCTCCCAACCCCACCACCTCTGTACCCCCGGCTGACGCCCGCCAGCATCCTCCTCATCTCGGCCTCCAACCAGATCCTCCTCCTGCACCGCGTCGGGACCTCCTCCTCCTTCCCATCCGCCCACGTCTTCCCCGGCGGCAACCTGTCCGCGTCGCAGGACGGCCCCGTCCCCAGCCCGCCCGACGCCCGACGCCACGCTGACGGCCCCGCGTACCGCGCCGCCGCGATCCGGGAGTGCTTCGAGGAGAGCGGCGTGCTGCTGGCGCGGCGCGGCGACGGCAGCGGCGCGCTGCTGGACGTGCCGGCCGCGGAGCGCGAGCGTGCGCGCAGGGAGATCCATGCCGGCAGGCTGAAGTTCGCCGAGTGGGTCGAGGCGCGAGGCGGCGCTGTGGATTCCGGTATGCAGAGCCCCCGCGAGGAGCTGGTGCGCCGCGTTTCCTTTCTTTTTCTGACGAGATCTCTGCAGCGTCGCTCGTGCCGTTCACGCGCTGGATCACGCCGGCCAACCTGCCCATGCGTTTCACGACGCAGATGTATTATTACGAGCTGCCGCTGGCGCAGACCGCCTCGGCGGCGACCGTGCATGTTCCTACACCCGACGGCGGTGTCGAGCACACGGCTGCGCTCTTTGCGCCGTGCGGGGAGTGGCTTCGACGGGCGAGGTCGGGCGAGGTTATCCTGTTCCCGCCACAGTTCTACCTGATGCATCTCCTCGCGCCGCTCCTGCAAGCTCCAGCTTCGCCGGCCGCCCTGTCGACCGAGGAACTGCAGAGACAGCGAGATGGGGTGAGGCGGTTCCTGGCTGGCGACGGTGGGAATGGGGTCAAGTGGGCCGATAAGGTGATGAGCCCTACGGCACTGTTTTTCAGGAAATCAGACGGCAGGAGTGTGCTCGCGCTTGATAAACCGGGCATGGAGCTGAAGGACAGTGGGAGGAAGGGAGACGACAAATGGGTTGTGTTGGTGAAGTTTTCGAAGGAGGGACCTAGGAATGTAGAGGTTAGGCTTAGAAAGGATGTCATAGAGGAAGAGCGAGCTGGTAGCGCTGGAAAGCTATAGATTAAGTAGGGCATATATCTGTCACGTAAGAAGGTTGAAAGCTTGATCTATTTCTGATTCTGCCGACGTATCATTGCGTACCCAGTCAACCACTAGCATTGTTCCATAACAGTCTATAACAGCAACACGCGCCGGCTTCTTTCTATCAACGAAGCAATTATGTGAAGAACAAGCCCATCAGCAGAGCAGTCCATTACATCTTTCTCTCTCATCCGAAGAATCAGTTGCCGTGCAATCCCAACGTCTTCTTTCCAGCCTCCAAAGCCTTGATCTCAGCCTTGAGCCTGGTTCGCTCCCGCTTAGAAGACGGCTCTTCTCCAGCAATCATCTCGAGCTGCTCGTCTTCCAGGGAGAGCACGAACTGTGGCGAGAAAATGCGGAGTGGACTGTCGTCTCCGTTGACGAGGTGGTAGTCAACGACTTGCAGGCAGACCGTGTCCACATAGCGCTTCCTCGCAACCTTGTAGTACGCTCGTAGGATAGAGTGTAGGTCTCTTATCGAATGCTCAAGGTTGCCCATGGGGACAGATTGAGCGATTTCATCCAGCTTGACGTATTTCTCACTCCCCAAATCATATTTCCTATTATGGTCAGTGAAGAGCGGGACTGCCACCTTCTCCATTGCAGATTGGACCCTCTGAAGGCGAAACTTTTGCAGTTCGTTGTTGAAGTAGTGGTTGAAGGTGAGGGGGGTACCTCGACGCTCGACTTCAAGGACGAACTTGGCATGGTCAATTGCCTTCTGATATCTTTTAATCAACTCGTCCGTCAGGAACGAGAGAAGGTTGTTTCTGGTAGTCTCATCTGGGCAGACATGCTGCAGTAGCTGATGTGTAAAATCATGGACAAGCACGATAATGTCACGGATGAATCTCATCGTGATCCCCTCCCAGTTCTTTGATTGCTTCTGCCAGAGCGTTGGTAGAATCGTTGGCCCTACACCTTCAATGGCATAACCTCTAGACTTACGATACTCACTCTCAATCCAATCTAGAATGCTTCCTTTCTCTTTAACCACAGAAGTGTCGTCGCAGTCAGGCTGTAACAAATTCTCCAGCTCAAAGTATGTCAATGTGCTTGGTACCTCGAGAGACGACGCATTTTGTAGATCGTCCCCCCGAGGTACAGAACCGGATGCATTGCTGTCCTCCGTCTTTTCTTCATGAGGCTCGAGGGACTCTGCGTTGCTATCTCCCGGCACATTAAAGTCGACAGTATGGCCTCGCTTCCAGATAGCATCGGAGAATTTATCACTTTTGTCGACAACCAGAGTAGGAAGTCGCAGTGCTGAGATCTTCTCAAAGGCTTTATGGCGGCCATAGCTAGCACTCAAGGCATCGTTGGTGATCTGTTGAAATGCAATGGCGATTTCTTGCATGTATCTGCGTTGCTCATTCGCAGAAGCGCGATCAGCACCCATTGTCATGAGCTGTTCCTTGCAGTGTTTCAACTGATGGTCGATCTGATGCCTGACCTTTGGCATCTCGCGGCGAGTGATATTGACAAGCAGCTCCTGAAGCCTCTTCTTCAGGGCCGACACGCCAACCCGATCTTTGTCAAGGGATGACCATGGTGCTTTGCTGAAAAACTCACGCTCGGTTCTCTCGCGCTCTGATGACTGGCTTTGGAGCTCATTCTGCCCACGATTACGGACAACGCAATACCCGAGACGAAGTTGCTGGCGATGGCCATTGACTAGATCTATCACGTTGCTTTCTCCCCCCTTGTCTACGATGTCAGGTTTTGTCAATCTGGTATCCCGTTAGTACCCAGCAGGTAATCTAAGAGTTAGAGGTCGAACTTACACACCGAGTGTTCGAGTTCCTTTGGGATCGACTTCTGCAGCCATCTAAGAGGGATTAGCAAGTAGCGGTCTCATGATGGTAATGGAGCTTACGGTCAAGATCCCTTGCGTAGCAATGTCAACATTTGCTGGCATGACAGCAAGGATGATTGTCTGCTCTTCACGAATGTAGAAGCGTATAAGGTCCTCAACAAGCTGTATGTCGGCTGATGTAGTCACTCCGGGGGTTGCCGTTCGAAATATACCGGGAATGTCAATGATGCTCAGGTGTTCTCGATCAGGACCACTGAACTCCAACTTGAACACATCGCGGCTGAAGGTTGATTTCCCTTGTTCTGGGGACTCGCCGGGGCCAGAGATTCCCATGAGCGCGCATACCTAGAATATTTATTGTTAGGATCCGTGAAGTAGTACCAGAATATATAGTAAGACAAAGACAGACCTCCTTTAGAATCTCGAGGAACTGTCCTCCACTCAGATATTTCAGGCCATCCTTTTTGTACGCTCGAAGCTTTTCAGCTCTTTCCGGCGGAGACGAGTTCTCAGGGATGATTGACACGGCAATATTGTCACGAGGAGCTCTTCGGAATGTGATCTTCGTTGCAAATCTTGTACAGAGCCCGGCATCGCGGGGCAAGGGAAGATAGGTGAACGCCTCGAGGACAGAACTCTTACCACTACTTCTCATCAGCCACAGAATACAACTTGTTCTCTTGAAACACACCTGGATTGATCTCCCACCACTACCAGCTACGAGTATCCAGGTTAGCCTAACGTCACATATGGACCGATATTTGCTTACTTGTGGCAGAGCAATTTTCTCACCGACGCCGAGCTCATGTAGCTTGTCGACCTGATCGAGCAGCTTTTGACTCGAAATCCGTGGGTTGATAGACTCTGAAGCTTCCATCTTGAGTTTCTGCTGGGCAGTTGTTGGGGTGAACTGCACAGTCGCTTGTGAGATGGCAAATCTGGAAAAGGAAGTTCCTTTTATACTCATTACACACCGGATTTGGCGCTAGTAAACGGAAAAGCAGGGTCTGAAGAAGCAATATGAATAAGACTTCTTAAATTAGAGCTGTTCAAGACTTCCCGTCTCTGTATTATGCATATTTGACAAAGGATATTTCAAAAGAAGGTAATACTCTATGCCTGGATTCATATTTTCTTGCTTTCATTCATAGCAAACGCCCGTTTGCTCTCGTTCGTCCGTTTGCCTCTAAGATTATGATGCATATGAGTTTTCAGGATATATGATAGATACTAGGATGATACCGGGACCCTGCATGACTGATCTTAAGGGAAAGGACTAAAGCCGTAATTTTCGAACAATCGGGATGCCGTCGCCACTCTTGTCTTGGATCGTTGTATCTTAAGCATCCTAAAGGTGTTCAGTTCAACAAGATGATGGCGATATAGAGCGGCCAAAAGGTATTTCAAAGTACTGTAACTAGTGGACTTACCTCAGCGACCCAGTAGTAGAATCCTTACATGTCTTGTATATTCCGTATAATCTAGTCGTTGGTGATGGAATCTACGTTGTCTAAAGGAGGGACAGTATTGTAGCTAAAGCAGCATTAGAATATCCCTGAATGTGCTAGAACCTACTTTTTGATTTAATATACCGAGTAAAACAGTATCCAAATACCCTGCAGCGCCTTACTCAAAGCTTCTGCGCACCGAAATGGGACAGCCGTTCTCAACGACTTTCCAAAGTAAGCCATGCTGAGAAAGTCAACAAATGTTGTAAGGTGGTGGTAAAATCTGCATGTTCTAGCCAGTCCATCCACTGCAGTTTCATGTACCACTATTGAGCGGCTTGAGTGCTGGTTCCGGAAACAAGAATTCGTAATAACCATTCTATAACAGTCAATATCACCAAGACACTCAACCCAGGTCTACTACCTGATGCCAGTTATCCACGAGCAATGGAATATAAAAATCGAAAAAAAGCTCTTGATTGCTCGAGAAATTACTCGATCGCGCGACCAACCAATATGTATTTCCATAAGACCAAATAACCTCGCAGTTAGTATGTAGGAGGCTCTCAGTATGTATCGTGGTGAAAGCAAGTGCATTGGCTGGAATCTTCCACTGTTGGAAGATCTAGCTAGCTAGAATAGCGAGATGACGATACAGACGGCCACAAATCCGAAGCTTTCGGGTGATTCCGCCAACGGGGATCAGTCCAGATTCTATATAACAAAGTTGTAATTGGTCGTGTACGTCTGATGGCGACTCAGGGCGTCCGGGCATCCTCGAAAGCTGGGACCATCTCATGTGGAAGCGGTGTCGTTGTAGAAGATGGGTATATAAATAAAAACAGATTATTGAACTATCCTGGGAGGCTTTGATGATTTTAAGATCGAACCATGAAATGCAAAAAGGTCGTGATGCTTGTAGAGGTGCGTCCGATGTGACTCTATAATTGGCCGATGCTGTTTAATGGAGGGCGTCCGGATAGGCTTTCGGCGCTCTAGAGATTTCTGTTGCTTGCTTAAATTGAGCTTGTAAATATCTGCATCAGCCATGATGAACTCCATTTACCTACGATGAGCCCGAGGTGAGTTGGATGTTGAGAAGCCAGGAAAAAGTCATGGTGCTCAAAGAGCAATGCCTTTTGGAAATGCCTTTTGGAGTAATAATCGACCTCAGCTGCTCATTGACATTGACTTGGTAGGTTTCCGGTGACACAGATGTCTCTGTTACTTGCTTATAATCGGCCTTTGAGCATTTTTCTTCAACCATGGCAAGACCAACATATTTTCCTGATGCGAGTTCTGACGTGAGTAACAGTGCAGTGAAGGGTATTGAAAATGCAAAAAGAAGGTATATGCTTGTGTATGCCTGGTCTATTGTTGGTCTGTTGAGCTATCGGTGCTTGCCATTGCTCATTGTTGGTCTCCGTTGATACTCAGTATGCCAGTTGTAGTATAGGGTTCCAAGAGGCTAGAAGCGAATAATCTTTATCGATAGTACAAATGTCGCAATGGTTTAGGTCTTGGGGAATATAAAAGCTTCATCCTGCATGTCCAATGCAGATCTGGTACTTGTAGCATCCGCTGGGACTGTCTTGTAGAGAAGGGACATCATCAATTAAGCCAAATAGATGAATACCATTGTATGCACAGTTGATATCGGAAGGGTGTTGTGTATAATCCAAAAGAAGAATGAATTCCGTGTCTCCATAGTCGTCTATGCATAGCACGGCATACGTCGTGGCTAACGTTGGTACGCTGAAGTAGCCGAGGGATTTTGAGAGGTTAGGAAAATTGTATGATGATCATGAATACTGCTTTGTTTTGGTTGAGCGCTTGGCACACCAGCTGGGTCGTAGGCGCCTCGGCCCACGTTGGGTGTCGGATGAAGCATACTCTTGAAACTCCACAACCAGCCGCTGCTGAGATACCGGTCGGGTCGTAGGTTCCTCCTCGAAGATATATGTTTAATTGGCGTACCAAGATTGGTTCTATTGATCAAAAACAGACTCATCTTGGTCCATAGACGGACCGGGATTGGTGTTTCTAGCGATGTCTTTGTCGCCTTCATCATCGTTGACGGAGGCTGAATCGAAAGCAGGAGGTAGTGGCAGTGGCAGTGATAGTACGCTGCCGTTGCTAGGACTTGTATCGGAAGTCATTGTCGATGTGCGGGAAGGAAGACCAATTCCATCTTCCTCTATTTCATGTCAGCGCTAACTCCATCTCTATATCTGCTCTGCAGCGTTTATAATGCAAGCTTACCATGCTCCATCGGCATCCTACGACGGCGAGTCTGCCATATGGAATAAATGCCGATGATGACCATCATAGCCGAAAAGACAATGTTGCTGACTGTGCTTGGGTCCCATGGATTCGGGTTGGCACCACCTTGAGGAGCATTTGCCAGCAGAGCTGGGTTTCCTGTGGGAGGCATTGTAGGGAATACGAAGCTGGCCGTAAGCAGTAGATGAATCGATGGAGGACAGGGCGTTGAATCAAATCTGGTCAATATGTTCTGACTGCACCGAGGCAGGGACGTTTATTGCCAGAACTGCAGGGAAAGTTTAGGGAAGAGGGAAACAGAGCAGAAAACGGAGGGCACTGCTGCTCATATAGTCCTAAGTGGTTCTTGAATGCGGCTACAGCGTCGTTGATACCCCAATGCTATCCACGCCCCTCCGGCCGGACCCCCAGGTTCCTAAAACGAAACAAAAACTGACCAGACTGTAGCTGTCTAATTTGGGACCTCCTTGTCTTGGCAAGGCAAACCAAAGGCCTTTTGCTTGCCAAGGGGGTATGCCACTACAACATGTTCTTGCAAGGCAGGCTGTCACGACAGGACAGCTTGTGCACGACGGGTACCATTACACGACGGTCATCATTACTCGACGGGTACCAATACAGCATATTCTTGCAAGGGGGGCTGCTTGACGGGACTGTTGTATCAAAACAGCAACATATCAAGCTGCTCTATCCAAGCCTCACCAGTTTAAACTCACAGCTCAGGCCCTATTCGGCAGCTCGGCACGCCCTGTTTCTGTGCTTAAAGCGGCGGATATGCCGCATCTCTCACTATATTACATAGGAGCTACCCACGTGTGTCAGCCATGCCATTACAGATCCAACCATCGATGCCGTGCATGCCATTCCCCAATATACGGTGTAGGTGAACTTGCCCTCTCTATAGGCCGGAGTGGCCAAATGGCCCGTCACCGCCGATTCCTCCGCTACCGTAGCTATGAGCCAGCTGGCATCCCATATCTCATGGATCCTGGACGGCCCTGGCTCTTGACGATCCTCGAGCTCATCTCAGCCGTGGGATCTTTGGAAATCTTACTCACCTCGTGTATCCTGATTTATTTGGAATAGTCTTTCAGATTTCAGTGTCCGGCTACTGGAATGACCAGATGGCGAATTTGCCTGTAAGGGATACAGCCCAGAGATTCCGAAATTTCCTTGATCAAGACGGCATCCTCGCTGATATTCTTTCTAGGTTTTCTGGTAGTTTACTCTAAATGTCTTGTATAATAAGATAGCAGCACTTCAAAGCTACAGCTTCGTCTGGATGTAATCTCAACTCCGACAACTTGCAATATGCTATGAATTATAGAATGTCTTAGTTCCCGAGTAACTATACCTACTTTTTGCGAGTGCTGTCGCGATATTCAAATCCAGTCCAGTCTGCCTTGTTGAATCTTGTACTGCGAATACTTATAGATGCTATACAGGCGCTGCAAAAAGGATACTACTGTACAATATATATATATATATATATATATAATTACTGTAGAGTAGTAGATGACAGGCTATAGAAGCTTGGTATAGTAGGTTATATCTACTATAACAATATAGGGTAAAAGATTTATATACCCTACATCTCGATGTAAAAGATTGATATACCCAATAAAGATCTATATACCCCACCGCCTTTGCCTCCACCCTTGTCGATTCGGAGTGGTCGGTAACGGTGAGGCCAGGATAGAAAGGGATAGAGGGACGGCAGCAAAGTTACAATAGCGAACTACATGCGAACCATGAAAAACTATAGCAAACCACGACAAACTACACGCGAACCACAGCTTGCTTGCCTTACCGATAGAGTGGTCAATATATTGGCGATTAATCGCCGAGACGATACCCAAAGCGTAGTCAGTATACTGACGACTACCTGTACATGGCCTTTATTTTTCGGAGCGGACATTGCAGTGAAATACAGGTAGCGATCGAACACCCTCAAATGATGATCTATAGATCCGTGCTGTAGAACCTCAAACCCGATACAGTGAATGCCTTTGTAAGGCATCTCAGGATGGGGCTCTGGCTGTATATAACGCTCCAAGAAATACCAATAGAGACGCGAACAGGCGGTCTACATTCTATATTCACTGAATCACGAGGGGCGTTCTGTCTATGGAATCGAAGTTCGGGCATATAAGTAGTCTATGATACAATAGCCTTGTAGGGCCTATGACATCAGATACCGAATCAAGCCTGCTCGAATAGAGATACTCATCCACACCCACCTCGTCGCAGACTTATCTAGAGAAAGAAAGACAAGATATGAGATCTGGAGAAAGATAGAACTCTTTTGTGGGGTGGGAAGAGCTCGCGGCGCGGCGCTTTGGATCTTTTGGAGCACTGCGAGTATGGTGGATGGGAATGGCGTGTAGGAATGGGGAGGTGGGTATGCTGCGTCTGGGATTTCGTGGGGAGGGGTTGGGGGGAAGGGATGGGCAGTTGAAGAGTGGCAAGGGCATCGACTTGTGACTTTACTTTCGTGCAAAACGAAAGAGATATCAATGAGTGTTTTCTGATTTCCTCACGCAGTCCACCCATCTCTGCTGCATCAAGCACCCACCACCCCTTTCTCCCCCCCCCCTTCTCTCTCCCATCTACTCCTCCAAGCACTCGCAAGTATACGCCTCGGCATCCCAGCCATAGACGAACCCGGCGTCGCACTGCACGACCAGGCCCTCGCACTGCTCCCCCGGGGCCACGCAGCCGCAGGCATCGGCGCTCTCGTCCCAGCCGAAGACGGTGTCGACCGGGCACTCGGGCCCCGGCGGGCACACGCGCTCGGCGCAGTTGCAGACGGCGGCGGCGTTGGGGTCGTTGGCGGCCGGCAGGACGCAGACGAAGTCGCAGACGACGTCGGCGCGGCGCTCTGGCGGGCGGGCGGTCAGCGATCTGCGGCGCGGGAGGGGGAGGGGGGACTCACGGCGCATCTCTGGGCCCGGCGCTGCGGCGGCGATAGAGCTGGCGCAGAACGCTGCGGCGAGGGCGAGGACGACGGGCTTCATGATGATGACTTGGACTCGCGTTCGGACTGTCGATGGCCCGGACGCTTGCTAGAGTTGGACGGGACGGCGGGTCGGAGATGCAGTCGCAGCAAGAGACGTGTCTGATCTGGAGAGCAGGTATTGGAACGTGCTGAGATCCAGGTCGATGCTCGGGAGGCGAGAACAGAACTCACCGCGGCGTGGGCGAGCCGGCTCTTCTTATACCCCGTCCTCCCCCTCGCGTCTCTTCCCCTCTCTCGTAAGACGAGCTGTGTCTTCCGCTCGCCCCTCCCCCCAGCCCATCCGAGGGATCGCGATCCTCGCGGTGCGCGCCGTCTCCAGCTCGTCTTACGAGAGAGGGGAGGAAGAATGCGGAGAGAGAGAGAGGGAGACCCAGCTCGTCTTACGAGAGAGAGGAAGAAGAGACGCGGAGAGAGAGAGGGAGCGGAAGACTCAGCCGCAGCTCTGACAAGGAACACCTGCACGCCCTTCCGTCGAAAAGCTTGATTTTCCTGTACGACGTGATATAATACGACACGAGATGACACGAAACGACACGGTGCAGCGGCGGAGTCGGGGTCGGAGGCGGGGATTCGTGGTATCATCAGCAGAGCAGAGCAGAGCAGAGCAGCCGAGTCGTCGAGTCGTTATCTGTCAGGGGTACGAACTGGATGCCGAGATGAGAGAGGGGAGTTTTGTCTTCTGTATTCCGCATTCTGTTTTCTGCTTCTCTCTCTTCTGCTTTTCTCTTTCTCTCTCTCTCTCTCTCGTCAGGGGTTGATTGGGGATCGATTGACGCATTCTTTTCGCCTCTGGGGCTTTTCTGGAAAGGCTATCTGCAGACTGGAGCGGGTCACCGTTTGTAGGATGTGTGGGTTTTGTACTGTATTGTACAATACGATGTGCGGGTTTGTATGACATGTAGATTTATACGATGTGTGGGCTTATACGATGTGTAGATTTATACGACATGTAAACTTATACGACAAGTAAATTACCACAAAGCCCGCTCAGACAACACCACATGCAGAGCAGTGACGTCCGGAAACCGGGTTAGGAGATTGCGGGGAAGCGTAGAAATCAGCGCTGGACGGGATGCTCGACGACGGCGGGCGCGTCCTCCGGCGTGTGGCGGTACGGATCTCGTGTCGGGTCTGGAAGGATGGGGCTGTGTGATGCGATGCGATGCGGGTGTGCAAGGGGTTGGGGCTGGGATGGGACGAGATGAGGATGAGGATGACGAGGATGGCGAGGTGAGACGAGATGAGGATGACGAGGTGAGGCGAGGGACGCGGATTGTGGGTTGGGAGAGGTACGAGGTATCGTATCGGTCTAATCAACCTCATAATATATCATCGTCACAATACATCATCCTCACAATACATCATCCTCGTTCCAATCTCCACTCTTCCACTCTAATAGCCGCGCAGCTCGAGCAAGGCAGTAAACATCTCACCAGCCCTCTCTACAGCTCCAATCCTCAAATCTATCAACCGGGCAAACTGCAGTATAGCATATAGCAGAGGAGTGATCCAGAGGAATTGTATAATAGTACAACATCTCGAGCTTCTATATAGGTGGCCTCCTTCCTTTCGCGAGCTGATACCCCTGTTTCGGTAAGCTTACTCAGATCTATAGGATACCAGCCTTCTCCTATCCCTCTCTGAATAATCTTGCAAATCTATGTTTTTTTTTTCATATCGCCAACGGTGGATTGGCGAGTTGCTCTTGATGCTATAAGACAACTAGTTGATATCTCCAGTTGATACTCTGATCAATAACCTTGAAAACTACTCTGGCTTATAGAATTATTTAGAGAGAGTTAGTAATATATAGTAAGTTATAGACAACAGCTTATTTAAACAGCTATTTAAACTATAGAAAGCCTTTTTTATCTATCTTATAATAAGAGAAGAGAGTCTAAATAACTCTATTTATATAGTAGTTATATTAATAATAACAATCTTATTATTATTATAACTTATTATAATATTAACAATTATAGTAATAGACTATTTTAAGTCTTAGAATAATTTTATAGTTGAATATATCTTCAATAAATTTTTAATTTAGTAAATAACTAAATAATAAGTCTATATATAAAAACTATAACTACTATATTAAATAAAATATATATATAGATTCAATACTACTTTTATAGAATATAAGAATTTTATATCTCTTTATTATTTACTTCTCTCTTTTCTTTCTTTCTTTCTAATAGTTCTCTTTTTTTATAATATTTGATCTACTCTTTCTACTTTTATATATACCTTGTCTTTAATTCTTTTATTTAGTCTAGATTTATTAGATCAATTATACTATTACTGAAATTTATATATTAAATAAAAATTCTCTTAATTGTCTTTTAGAATTTCAATACTATAAACTTTCTATAATATTAATAACCTCTCTAGATCTATTTTATATTAATTTAGATTTAAACTGAACTAGTTCTAACTACTTTCAATCTACTTTAATTATTAATTCTTATACTAGAAATCTTTTAGAAGTTGAAGTAAGAATAGAACTTAATCTTTTATATTATAATATATATAATAGTTGTATAGAAAGAATATTCTAAAAAATAAAATCTCTTAAATATTTAGTTTAATAAATCTTTAGATTGATTATATAACTAGTTAATAGATTATATAATCTCTAGTTGATTATATAATCTTTAGATTATATATATAATAAGATTGACTTATTATAATACAATAGCTAGTTATAGAAATATTTTATAATAATGAAGATAATAATATAGCTAGACTTCTATCTAGTTATATTATTAATAGATAATATATTCTTGATCTAGATTTATATAGATTTTCTCTCTAATTATAAACTATATAAGATATAGTAAATCTTCTACTCTTCAAATATAATATATTTCTAGTAGATAAAAATTGAACTTTTAGCTTTATATATTATATAGAGATTAAAATAAAATTCAGTTATAAATACAATTATAAAAGAGCTCTATATAAAGATTTAATAATTATTAAAGACTAGTTTAAGCTTATATAAAATATAATTATAAAGTATAGAGTTTAAGAGAAGAATATATACAACTTTAATAAAGCTAGATTTTTTATAGAAGTTATTACTATTATTAAAATAGTTATTAATTCCAAGTTAAAAAATCAATAAATAACTATATAATTTAGAAATCAAGAGTAGATTTTAATTATATAGAGTATTAATTTATATAACTGATCAATTTCTCTATTTATTATTTTCAAGAGAAAAAACTATCTCTTAGTCTAATATAAAAACTTAGATTTTCTATAGAATTAGATAATTATATTAAATAAAAATAGCTAGACAATAAATACAATTGGATTTAAGTAGATTTAATACTTTGAAAAGTATATAAAGAGTTGTATAAAAGGAATATACTATCTATTAATTTTAGATAATATAGTTCTATCTTTTAGTTGAATTTCAATAGTACTATTAATAAAACTATATTATTATACTCTATATACTACTATACTTTTTATATATCTTTTAGTCTCTTGATATTAACTATTTTAATCTATTTAAAACTTTATATAATAAGTAGATTAGAAAGTTTATATAGTTCTAGATTAATTATATTATTAAACTTAAGTTCTTTTCTATATTTAAAGAAGCTTTTAAAGTTATATTTATAGAATAAAATATCAAGAGTAGATTTTAAACAATTGGTTTTATTCTATATAATTTAGTAAATATTCTTTCTTATCTTAATCTCTAATTGAAGATATTAATACTAGTATTATAGCTTATATAATCAAGTTAGATATAATATTTATATATATAAGATATTTTAGAATTCTATTTAGATTAAATAGCTAGAGTCTTTTTTAATAGTATTATTATATAATACTAAGTAGATATTATATTTTAATATTTTAATAGTCTATTTAACTGAATAGTCTATTCAATTAGAAAATATATTAGTTATTAATTAATAAAGAAAGTTCTCTAGTATTTATAAAACTGTTTTATATAGAATAGAATAGAATAATAAGTTATTATTCTATTCTATTCTATTCTATTCAATTATTATAAAATAAATTATTAGTTTTAGAATTATAAAAATTCTTTATAGTAAATCTATAAAGTTGTTATTAATATATTACTTTTTTTAACTATTTCTCTTTAAGAAAATAAACTATTTAATAAAAAAAAAGTTGATTATATTATTAATTACTACTTCTACTATCTCTTTTTCTCTTAAGACTTTCTATAATTGGTTTATTTACTTTTAAAATAAAGTTATATACTATCTGTCTAAATTGATAATTTCTTCTTTTAGTTTTATATCTTTTAATCTAATAAATATATATATTAAAACTATCTACTAGATTTCTTCTTATCATTCTATAATCTCAATTGTTAATTCTAGAATCCTTGTATATTGATAAAAGTAATCTAGATATTATAGCTATATAGTCTCTTCAAGTATAAATACATCTATATATCTATTCCTACCAACACTGTATTTAATCTTAACCTTTCGCTATACTTGTATACCCTTCTGAATGCCCTGTAAATCGAGGTATAAATTCACCGACTCAATTATTGCTGTACGAGTGTTCTCAACAATGGTTGCTAACACTTCTAGAGACTTGACGATGCCTATCTCCCTGTCGGATATATATAGGCTTACCTATACAAGCTCCCTTCCTGCCCTGACTACAGCAAGTCCTGGCAACTGCAAAGCAACTTCCTCATTCATTTGCAACAGCAAGATGTACATTGGAACTTACCAACGACGCCTGCTGCACGTTGTACAATCGAGATATATTGGCGGTATACTACCAATCCTTATATGCTACCTCGGGCAGCTCTAGATTTTCGTTCCCAGGAGGATCCGAACAAGCATGTCTGGGACTACAGCTTCAAAGATGGCAACGGCAAGGTGGTATCTGGCAGGGGTACAATGAAGCAAATGGAAATGTACAAGGCCTCACTACCAGCTTATCTGTTCAGACACTAGAATGGTAGAAATGGCCTCTGGCAATTGCCTTTCGAACACCTCCAGTGGTGAAATTCTCTTCCAAGAAACCCAAAAGATCCGCTTCAACAAAGCCCGACCTAATGCATTTTAGAGTTCTCCAAACTTTCTCGGTCGGGTTGGTGTCGAGCGAGTACGGTTGCTGCGGCAGCAAACCGGCTGTACGGCAGCACCTATGCAGCTCTCCTATTCCGGTGGTCGATCAGTCTTTCTCTCAAGCACAAATCAACTGGCTTCTCCCTCAGATGTTGAACCCGTCTTGTATGAAGAATCGTCCCTCGTTGTTTGATCGGCCGCTCTACTCTCGTCAGCGCGAAAGCGTTTCTCATCTCTCTGAGTGAGCTCCTCTAGTGGTGAGGATTCCCTGCGCCGCTTTCTTATCCACGGCTTATTAGTTGTGATGATGCCAGTATGCTGCCCAACGACGGACGCTGCATCCTCCGCGTCCTCAAGAAGCGAACATAATTTGTCGGCAGGGAGGATAATGGGATCGCGTAGGTGAGCCCTGGCCAGGGCTTCCGTGGCGAAGTCTCGAAGGCGTAGTCGAAGGCCTCCTGTACGAGATGGGCTTGGGTTGCCATTGGTATCACGGAAAACCTGCAACGGGTTAGCATAAGATGTAGATTTAAATGGTGTTTGCAAACCTGGTTCGCGACGATTAATTGGGCGACTAGTTCTTTCTCCCCAGCTTCATTCGTGATAATGTTTGGTCGCCAAACAGACAACGTTGCCTTCTTGCCTGTTTTATATTCGATATCTAAGCCCACAACCACCCGAATATCGCTATCAGATCCGAGGATATAATCGTCCGCAAGGCGCTCGAGGTCCTTTCTCTTCTGCGAATACGACACCTCGATCACGACTCCTGGAAATTGGGCATTCGAGTGGCGGAACTGCGCATCAGGATCGTGCTTGCCGTACTCTTCGTCTGTGAACTTGATTGATGCCGATCCTCCAGACCTGATCTCGTTTGCGAACTCTGCTGACCTGTCTTGAATAGACCTCAATTGGACTTGTATCTCCTCAACAATGCTTGTGATAAATGCTTCGTGTAGAGTGGTGGGCATTCGAATGACAAGTCGACTAGCAGAAGGGAAATAGTCGTATCTGCGTGCAGAGTTAGCTAGGTATTAGAATCGGTTCGAAGGGCCCAATCAAGGTTCTTCATACCGGAGTTTATGTTGTGCAAACCCACAGAGAGACTCGTCTCTTTCAAGTTCGTGCTGCAGCTCCTGGTACCCTTTCAGGTCTAACGAATAGACGACCCACGGCGTACTCATCAAGTCGCGTCCCTCCCGCCGGTTCTTAATCTCTTCTACAATCCGCGAGACCGAACTGAGGCCCTTCTCATCAGTTGGAGGAGGGGTCAGAGGAGGGTTTGTGAAGCTTTCTGGAGGCGTAGCGTGTTGGCGGGGTTGGGGTTGAATGCTCATGATATTGTAGCGACGTATGTAGCAAGGGGCGAATGACCAGATGACGGGTAGATCTTGTTGATAGTAGTAGCAGTACAGTATTGGGTTGCGGTGTTTTATTATTGATAAGTCGACGTTCTCTGGTCGGTTTGACAGCATGCGCGAGCCTCAGGTACAGAGCTAGGTCCGGCTATATACGGGTCCTCCCCTCCACCACCCCAGAAAATTATTGCAAGTAAGCCGATTTCGAATTCTACTATAACAGAACAAATATAAATTCAATCTAAAATTTGAGTATAGAACAATATTACAACAAATCCAGTATCTCAATTTTGCTTATACTTTTAAATACTGCTAACTTATTATTTATTTATTATCTTATATTAAATATTATTCTACAAACTACAATTTAAAATATAATATATATATAGAATATTTATTCTATATTAAAATCCAATTTTTTAGAATAGATATAGAAGAAGATAAACTATTCTCTAAACTATTTACTACTACTATAGATATTTTTTAGAATATTCTTTAAACTACTTTTAAACTACTTACTACTTTTTTAATTATCTTTAGAAGTATTGTTATATACTAGATAGATATTATAGCTATCTCTAGAGGATCTATAATCTATTATATCTATCTTATAGATTATTTACCAGGCTAACTGAGTTTGGGCCCGCTTCCTCTGCCTATGACGTGCGGGCCCGGTCAGGTCAGGCCAATGTCAGGCCAGCAGCCAGTGGCAGCCCCGACGTCATGCACAATGCACAATGCACAATGCGCAATGCACAACTTTCCGCTACGGCCTAGTCCCGTCCACGCAGGAGCGGAGTACCCCTCTAGGCCTCGGGGGGGCTATTTAGCGTGCCCTACCCCTCACCCCCCCTTCTGCTTCTTCTTCTTCTTCTCCTTCTTCTTCTCTTTCCTCTCTCTCTTCTCTTTCCTCTCACTCTCCTCGTTGTCCTTCACAAATCTCTTATCAGCACCGCTATTCGCATCTTGATATCTACACTCATACTACACTCATACTACTCATACTATATACTACACTATACTACACTCACCGTCCCTCAACCATCATCGCTCAATCCGCCATCATGCCGATCGGGATACCAAAAGCAGATAGCCTGCTCGAGCTCTTCAGCCTCAAGGGCAAGGTCGTCGTGGTCACAGGTGCTTCCGGCCCCAGGGGGATGGGCATTGAAGCCGCGCGGGGCTGTGCGGAGATGGGGGCCGACCTGGCAATCACGTACGCCTCGCGCCCAGAGGGAGGAGAGCGCAACGCAAGAGAGCTCGCCGAGAAGTACGGCGTCAAGGTCAAGGCCTACAAGCTCGACATTGGCAGCTACGAGAGCGTCTCGTCGGTCGTGGCGCAGGTCGTCAAAGACTTTGGCAAGATCGACGCCTTCATCGCCAACGCTGGCCGGACGGCCGACAGCGGCATCCTCGACGGCACGGTCGAGGCGTGGAACGAGGTCATCCAGACGGACCTCAACGGCACCTTTCACTGCGCCAAGGCCGTCGGCGCGCACTTCAAGGAGCGCGGGACGGGAAGCTTCGTCATCACGGCGTCGATGTCGGGCCACGTCGCCAACTTCCCTCAGGAGCAGACATCGTACAACGTAGCAAAGGCCGGCTGCATCCACCTCGCCCGCTCGCTCGCAAACGAGTGGCGCGACTTTGCGCGCGTCAACAGCATCTCGCCGGGCTACATCGACACTGGGCTGTCGGACTTTGTGGACAAGGAGACGCAGGATCTGTGGAAGTCCATGATCCCCATGGGCCGCGACGGGGAGGCCAAGGAGTTGAAGGGCGCCTACGTCTACCTGGTCAGCGACGCGAGCACCTATACCACGGGGGCTGACATCATCATCGACGGCGGATACACGACCAGATAGAGACGGGGGATGACGACACGATACGGCGTGATAGATAGACGATACGCGAAGTCTTTATGCCTGAGGCACTGACGGGATTGAGTTTGAATTACAGGCCATAGAAGGCCACCAGGTAGGGCCAGGCCATTTGGGCGGATATATCCAGCTGAGCGCTACCAGAATCAAGAATTGTTTATTTCCATTTTGAAGTCGAAACTGCTTTCACATGGGTTTATTTAACTAGCTAGGGGTATATAAATCGTTTTGCGTAGAACTTGGGGAATATAAACCTTTTGCCCTTTTATTTCATCGCTCTCCGGCAATACAGCACAGAATTACTAAAAGCGCGATAAGCGATAAGAAGAGCCCCCCTCCCCTATCGCCCCCCTATCGCTCCCCCTATCGCCCCCACCTCCGAGCCCGGCTCACCGAAGCTTTCCCCCACAGATAAGATCCGCCGGCCGACTCTAGCCCCCAAAGAGGCAGTTTTGAAACGTCTCGGGTGCCGCTCGGGCGCCGACCGCGGGCCCCGGCTGGTGGGCTGATAAGACGAGGGGGTATAAAGGAGGTCGGGGGGGCGGGATCGTGTATATTGTATATATTGTATATATTGTATATTGTATCTATATATATATATATATATATATATATATAGAGCGCTGTTGATTATATATCACCATCGACACCACTCATCCTCATCCGCATCCCCACCACTCCCACTCATCACCTCCACCACCACTCCCCATCCCCATCCCCATCCCCCTCCCCCCCTTCAAATCTCCCCCCCCCCCAAAAAAAACAACAATGGTCTCCCGGCCGGCCGTCGCGCTGCGGCAAGGGACGGTGGTGGGCACGACGCTGGGGCCGAGCGGCTCGCTGCCCGTGGCCGTCGAGGCCTTCCTCGGCATCCCGTACGCGCAGCCGCCCACGGGCCCGCGCCGCTTCCAGCCCGCCGAGCCCGTGGCCGCTGCTGCTCCCGGCGTCCCCGTCGTCGTCGACGCGTCGCGCTACGGCCCCGCCGCGCCCGGCAAGCCGCTGCTGGGTGCGGCTCCGCCGGGCGAGCAGAGCGAGGACTGCCTGTTCGTCAACGTCTTCCGGCAGGAGGCTGCTGGTGGTGCTGGTGCTGGTGATCCCGCTGCGACGGCGACGACGGTCACCACCCCGCCCCTGCTCCCCGTCGCCGTCTACATCCACGGCGGCGCCTTCAACCGCGGCGCGGCGACGATGCACAACACGGCCTCGTTCGTGTCGTGGAGCGCGGCGCCGCTCGTGGCCGTCAGCTTCAACTACCGCCTGGGCGCCCTGGGCTTCCTGCCGTGCGCCCTGGCGGCCCGCGAGGGCCTGCTGAACCTGGGCCTGCGCGACCAGGTCCTGCTGCTGGAGTGGGTGCGCGACAACATCGCCGCCTTTGGCGGCGACCCGGCCGCCGTCACCCTGTTCGGCCTGTCGGCGGGGGCGCACTCGGTGAGTTCGCGCCTGTTTCTTTTTCTTTTCTTTTTCTGTTTCTGTTTCTTCTCTTTCTCTCTTTTGGGGGATGGGGGAGGGGGAATGGCGGGTGGTTGCTCTCTTGTGCTTCTGGGCTTTGTGCTTGGGTCTTCTTGCTCCTTGTGGGGATTGTTTCCTCGTCGTGGATCTTCTGTCTCCTCCTGAATCTTCTTCCCCTTATACATCTTCCTCCCTCGTTCATCTTCCTCTGTCCCCTCGTTCATGCTCCTCCCCTCCCGGACAACCCCCCCCCTGACGCGTCTCCAGATCGGCCACCACCTCATGAACCACTCCTCGGCGCCCCTCTTCCACCGCGTCATCATCGAGTCCGGCGCCCCGACCTCGCGCGCCGTGCGGCCCTACGACGCGCCCATCCACGAGGAGCAGTTCCGCGACTTCCTGCGCGAGGCCGGCGTGCCCCGCGACCTGCCCGAGTCGCAGATCTTCCCCCGCCTGCGCGCCCTGCCCACCGCCGTCGTCCAGGCCGCCCAGACGGCCGTCTTCGACCGCTACAACCCCTCGCTGCGCTGGGCCTTCCAGCCCGTCATCGACGGCGCCCTCATCGCCCGCGCCCCCATGGCCGCCTGGCGCGCCGGCGTGTGGAACAAGGTGCCCATCCTCACGGGCTTCAACACCAACGAAGGCACCTTCTACGTGCCCCGCGCCATCGCCACCCCGTCCGCCTTCACCGCCTTCTTCCGCGCCCTCCTGCCGCTCCTCACCCCCGCCGACCTCGCCGCCGTCGACGCCCTCTACCCCGACCCCTCCGCCGACCCCGCCTCGCCCTACCTCGACACGCGCACCGGCCTCGGCCTCGGCCCGCAGTTCAAGCGCCTCGAGGCCGCCTACGCCCACTACGCCTACGTGGCGCCCGTGCGCCAGACGGCGCACCTCGCCGCCGCCGCCGCCGCCGACCCGCCCGTCTACCTGTACCACTGGGCCCTGGTCCGGACGGTGCTGGGCCGCGCCAACCACGGCGACAACATGGCCTACGAGACGCACGACGCCGCCGTCGCGCGCCTGTCGCCCGCCCAGGCCGAGCTCGCCGGCACCCTGCACGCCTACCTGACCAGCTTCGTCGTCGCCGGCGACCCCAACGCCCTGCCGGGCCGCTGGCCCGCCCGCCCCGCCTGGCCGCGCTACGAGCCCGCCGCCGGCGCCCTGATGCGCTTCGGGGACGGGAACGAGGAGCTGGTCGGCGGCGCCGTGGGCGTCGCGGCGCGCGTGGTGGCGGACGAGTGGGCGAGGGTCGAGAGCGACTTCTGGTGGTCGAAGGTCGACGTTTCGCAGCAGTAGGCTGTGCGTTGTGTGTGTTATGTGTGTTTGTGTGTTATGTCGCTCTGTGGATTTCGTGAATCGTGTAGATAGCTCGGATAGTGTAGATCGATGGATTTCGTATACATACATACATACATACAGACATTACCCCGCCACCCCCCCTTTCCAGACCCACAGAGCACAAGCAAACAGGGTCCCGCTGCCAGTGCATATATATATATATACACAGACAGACAGACAGATAGACAGATAGACCAGCATCACAGCGCAGCAGCACGTAAACAACAGAGAGACTCGTCAGAGCAAAGGAAGCAGGCTCCTTATATTACGCATAGAATAGTTGGTCGCAGACATGGGTGTTGGGAGAGCGAGCAAGCAGAGCAAAGTAGAGCAAGTAGATTAGCCCATAGCATCCGCCTCTCCGCGCTCAGAAAAGACTCCGGTTGCGCTGCGCTGCGCTGCGCAGCCGTGCGACATGTCCCATCCGTCTCTTGAAGCCCGCCGAGGAAACCAAACCAAACCAAACCAGACCAGACCAGACCAGACCAAGCCAAGCAAAGCCAGCCAGCCAAACCAAGCCACCCGTCGCGGCCCGTTTCCATTTTCCCGTACTCCGATAAAAAAAAAAAAGCCCACCTAGCCCGCCAGATATACTGCGCCCATGTCTAGACCGTGCCCGGCTCCCGTCTCCTTTCTGAAGTCCCTAAGAGCCAGAGCTTCCTTGGCCGAGATCAAAGATGTTCAGCGGCCACGCGCCCGTCCCGGCGGCGTGTCCCATAGCCGCGCCGGCCATGCTTCCGTTTTCCGCCCCGAGGATGTTGGCTTGCGCGACGGCCATGTCGGCCATGGGCGCGCTGGAGACGGCGCCTTCGGCCACGCCGAGATCGCGCCCGCCGAGCTGCATGAGTGCGCTCGCGCTGTAGCAGTCCTGCGGTTCGAGGCTGCCTGCCATCGTCGATGTCCATTGCTGCCACGACGATGAGCCCGAGTTTCCGTTGGAGCCGTGGGATTGTGGGCGTTGCCAGTTGTTGGGGGCGACTTGTGATGCTTGTGCGGCGAATGCTGCTAGCAGAGGTGCCTCAACGGCATCGCTGGATGAATTCGGATAGGCAGAATAGTTATGTGCATCCTGCGAAGAATACGAATTGCTGGGGGGGTCGGGGTAGCTTGAGTATTGTGTGGCGACTGGGTATGGTGTTTGCTGATGGGATAGATGGGTCTCAGATGGTAAGTATGGGGCTGTGCCATTGCCGTTGGTTGAAGACGCAGGATCAGAGAATGATGAGCCAAAATTCTGATTCGCAAATCCGTTAGAGTGCCCGTTGTTCGATGGTGATCTTTGGTGGGGCGATTTGGAAACATTTGAACCGTTGCCAGCTTCCAGAAACCCTGCTGCATTCTTGCTTTGAAGGCTGCGACTCAGCTGGCCCAGAGTGCCGTCAGTGACTACCCGAACAGCTTCGCGGAGACGAGTCCCAGAGCCTAGTAAAGTTAGATTTGTTTGTGAGGAGCGAACGGCTTCGGCTTACCAAGTAGAGAACCAACATCACCCATAATGTTCAACCACTCGTCCATTTCAACGCGCAACGCAGCCAGATCTGCCGTGGTAGTCTCGTTGCGCTTTTCCCATTGTGCAAACAACGTTGTCGTGATGGCCATAACATATACAGCACTGTTATACCACGTAGTGTCAAGACTCTTAAGAATCTGCATCTCTCTCACAACACCCAGCATTTTACGCGAACATTCCACGCAGATCCTCATGCTTTCAGCGTTGAAATTCCCATCGTCAGTCATGGAAACGGATGGATGGCGAAGCAACAATCTAAACTCGAGTGCCCATACTGCAGCATACAGAGCAAAGACGCGACCCTCTTGGGCGTATGTGCCTGATGCACCTCTAACTAAATCAGAAGGGAGTTCATCAGACCATATGCGTATCTTCGCCTCAAGATTGGTGACTGTATCGATATAAGTCTGAGGTGAGCGGCGCACAGCATATATCGTGCTATACATTTCCATGTATAGTGGCACAATTCGGAATGCTGCTAGGCCAATATTGTGTCGACAGCTGCAGGTACGGGAAGTGTCAATGCCTGCTTCATTGATCAATTCGTCGTCTATGGGCTCTGGCAGTTCGATGTCGATATCGTCCAAACGTATGGACATGGGGCGTCCAAGTTTCCCGCTAAGGGTGATATTAATGGTCATGATTCCCCAAAATACACGCTTTCGCATCTCCATGTCGAAGACGCTCGGCCTGGCTTCTGATGCCCATCTCTTAGCAGAGCGGTGCATGCCAAGCTCTATTGCCAGAGCCAGTGTTTTCATGGTAAGCATCCAGCTTGCACCGGGTTTTGGAAAGTTCCTCAGATGCGAGCAGATCAGAGTCAAAGCCTGTACGTCTTGAAACGTGTGGCTAGATATCAGCTGGAAGAACATTCCCAAGGAATAATGGTAGAGGAGATTTGACTGGTTGTTGAGGTATGCCTGCTGAGTTGTATCCTCAAAGTTCCGGACTGCATATTGGAAGAACATTATGGCAAATACCATGTGGACCATGACAGTCTGCGCGACCGTAGGACGGAAGTTGGGGTCATCATAGATGCGAGTCAACTGGTAAATCGTTAGCCGTCTGCGTTAACATGGAACGGAGCATCACACACCAGTGCCATAAAGGTCCCCTTGTGCAAGATGGGAAAATACGGGTTGAGGACTCGGAAGTACCACTGCGCATAAGTGATGCCCTCGTCGCGATCGGGCAGCTTGACCTTGTCAATTTTGGGGTTGACATTCAATGATGACTGCAGGAATGCTTGATAGGACTTGTTATAGAGTTCAGGGTGGAATGTCGACGGGTCCGGCTCGTCCATGTCTGGAGATGTAAAATCCGCAATGTCGATTTCCATTCCCAGGATCGATAACGCTGTCCCTTTGATGGAGCTCAAGTTGGAGTTGCCAGACGAAACACCCAGGTAGTTGTCACCAGAGCAGCCGGTGCGAAAGGTCGGCAAAGCTCGGAAGAGGTTTGTTTCTTGCTGAGAAGCCGAATTCAACGGGGTGTTTGCTGCTGAAGGTGTATATGCATTGACCTGTGCTGCTGGCGCCCACATCTGTCCCTGGCCATTGTGTCCGTTCTGTCCGTTCTGCCCCGGACTATTGAAAGCATACGAGGTGGTGCTGGGATCTTGATAGACGTTCGAGGGTTTAACCTCGATTCCATTCTGTATCAGAAGATGCTCCAGCTCCCTGATCCGGCTCGACATGTCCCGGTTCTGCTGCTCGATATTGTCCACGTAGCCTCGCGGCGCCGCACGACCGGTGATGCGGTCTGTAGTTCGGCACTCCGTGTTGTTCTGCAAGCAAGGCGAGCAGCCGCCGGGCAGGCCATCACAACGGATCTTGCGGACCTGTATACATGTCAGTTACTTTACTGCGCAGTCGAGCAGGAGTCGCCGCGGCGCGGGCGCGAACGCGAACGCAAACGCGACATACCTTGCAGCGGTCGCAGGCCTGGCCAGTTCTCGTCGAGGACTGCAGACGCTTCTTGACGGAATTGGAGAAGTCCTCTGGCTTCAGCTCTGTCTTGGGCAGCTTCGCAGGTGTTCCCGCCGGCGAGTCGTCCGCGCTGCGTTTCGGGGGCATGGCCGCTGGAGGTGCGGATCTTGCCGTGAAGCTCAGGTGTCTGATGGAACAAGCCGTCGAGGGCTGCCGTCGTCGAGGATGCGTGGATATCGGCTTGCGCGCTCTCCTGACGCCCCCTGAGTCGGTCCGCTGGACGTCGCGATGGTGTTGAGGGGCTGCGTATGCGCTCTGCAGGACTTCAGGATTTCGGGATTTCAGGATTTCAGGATCTGCGCAGGCGGGAGAGACGTGTTGTCGCTCACGATGCCCATTTGGCGCGGCTCTGCACGTGAGGAGCGCGCTAGGGACTCGGTCTACCGACAGCTGCCAGGCCAGCAGAACAGCCCTCCAGCCGCCGTCCAGCAGCGTCTCGCCCTCCAGCCGCCGGCACTCCAGCATCAGCAATGGCGCCCCTTCAGAGTCTGCACCTGGAGCATCTCCCAGCAGACTACACCGTGCACGCTGCCCTCTTCCGTTCCGTCGCCAACGCCGCTTTCCTGCACCAGCAGCTCCTGGCTGGGAATGGCGACTTTGAATATGCTTTCATAGACGCGAGCGTTGTGAGTAAAGGCCCGGTCATGTGATCGGCTTCGAGGGTGCTGACGGCATGCCAGATTGTGTCGAGGACGCATGCGTTGGCGGCGGCATATAGAGCCATCAGCGACTCGATCGAAGGTAGGCTGAAGACTCGGAACGTGCATTCCGAGATTGTGTTTTGCTTGAGCCCGAATAGTAATGTATGTATAGTATAGTATCTCTTTCCTGGTTCTGCTCACGTGGTGCTTCCGTCGGCGGCCTTTTCCCCATGGCTACGCCGATGCATATTTGCCAGCCTTGCCTCCTCTGGCCATGGCACCCTGTTCCTTTCCTTCCTCCAGCCAAAGGTAGTATGCTAACCACAGCGCTTTGCAACAGATCGCTGAATCCTTCCGGCGATTCGGCGTCTCACCCGCCACAACCTCTCTCCTTGCCATCAAGGTCTCGACGCCCATGTCAGAATTCTCGGCCGCTGTTGTCCAGAAGCATTTGAGCGAGTCGGTTCAAGGCACGCAGGTCGAGTTTACGGACGAGGAGCTGGCTGGGATGGCTGATTTGGATAGGGTAAGGAAGGTGTATAAGCTAAATACCCAAGGTGGCGGTGCTAAGGGCAAGAAGATTGTTAATGGAAATCAGGTCAATCAGGTCAGTCAGGAGAAAGATGGGAGGAAAGAGTTGGAATTACAGGTCCTTGGCTCCATGGCCTTACGTGGCGCTTCATAGAAATGGAATTGTCTTCAATGAAGTTCGGTTGCATTTGTGATCTAGTCATTCCGTGGTTTCTCTGAATCGCAAATCCCTATCTCATCCCACCCATTCACCTGTATCATCCTTCGTCATTGCCTAAAACTGCCGCTGCATGTCATTGCGTCATCCACTATCCCATATCTCCTCAGTAGGTCTTGACAAGTCTGAGGTGCTGCTCGCAAGGATCCTTGCTATATGTCACGGTCATTCCTTGAAAGACGGCCGAACCACCATCAGCCATCTTCTCCAAGGCCTCCTTGACCATCACCGCATGATGGACCTCCGCAAACACCACTGTTGCGTTGCCCCCATTGTAGACGAACACCAGCTGAATGTTCTCCTTTCCAACAGTACTCTCACAGAACCCCTGCATTTTCTTCTTTCCCCAGAGATGAAGCAATCCCGACTTGACGATTGTCAGGCGTCGTCGTGTGAATGGCTGTTCCATCATGCTCCGGATTCCGCTATCGGCAGGGTGGACGCCACCACGCGTCACGACTACTGATGGGTAGCCCATAAATAGCCAGCGTGTTGGGTCAGGTGCCTCAGAGTCGCGCTGTTTATGCATTTCACGGGAAAATGTCCTTGCATCTGTAGCCCGCATGAATATAATTCTTACGTGTCGCGTATTATCATCCGGATTTGTACCAAAACGAATACTATAAAGAGGGCCTTCTACTATCGCTCCGGAGACATTCTGCAGAGTAATCGTAGAAGGAATGTTGAGTATAAGCACAACTCGATCTTGCTCATCCAGTGGCTCGCTGTTAATTGCGGATCTGGTTTGGCTGTGGCTAGGGCGGTTCTTGGTCGAGCTGTCGGTGTCCAAGGGGGGCTGCTTGACAAGTGGACGGAGGTTGTATGAGCCGGCTCTAACGGCACCGCTACCAGCGATGCGAGCCCATGAGCTAGAAGCAGTCTCTGGTGACAAAGGCTGCTCGCATGTAAGAGACTCCCCGCGTGGAAGAGGCCCGTCGCGTGTAAGGGACCCCTCGCGGGTAAGAGACCCGTCGCGTGTAAGAGGCTCCTCGAGTGAAAGAGCCTCCCCAATTGACAGGGGTCCCCCGAGTGACAGGGGCTCCCCGCCTGGAAGAGGCTCCTCGACTCGAGGAGAGTCCTCACGTACCGGGCCTTCTTCCGTTAGGCTTGGTTCTTTTGAGGGCGTTCCTAGAGGGCTGTCGGTTTCATCTTGGGTTGGCGTGGTTGGCTTGCATGGTCTGGGCCTTCTAATTGTAGGGCTGAATTGAGGTCCCCGTACTGTTGCTGGCTGTGTAATAGCTGAAGATACTGAAAGACGTGCATTAGCGTTGACAGTAGTTGAGGGTCCGGGCGCTGATTGTATCTACATAAGTGAATATTAGTAAAATATCTCAAGTAAGAATGGGATTCTTTGATTTGCTTACGGTCTCCAAGGGCATATTCTCCAAGGACATGTTCTCCGTTGGGTCAAAAACGCGAATCATCTGACCGTCTAGAATAATACCGTCCAGCCCAACGATAGCAGCCTCTGCTTCTTTTAAGGATGCCATCTTGATAGTTCCAGCTCCTTGGACATTTCCGTCAAGGGAGCAGTGTGTCACATTGCCGTAAGACTTGAACAGTCTGCTTATAGCTCTGGACGATCTCTGGCTATCGAAACCACTGAACAGAAGATAGTAGCCTTTGTCACAAAACATCATTGGATCTAGATAGGGTGTGTAATCGGGCTCCCGATACAATGGTTGTGGAGAGGGCGTGTAATCAGGCTGCTGATGAAGTGCTTCCGACTTGGTCTGGATATCTCCGAATGTAACAGTCCTCTGAAGGGTAGTACCGCTCGCAGGGTTGCCAGACAGAGAATTGACAGCACCTGACGCCAATCCACGTAAAAAGGGGGACATGACAGGAAGAGGTGGGAAATGGCTAGGAATTAGGTGTTCCCATGCATGAAGCCTTTGAGACAGCGTTCCAAAAGTTCCCGAAGCCACAAACTCCGGAGCCATTGGACTGAGTACAGTGCCAGTAGAAACTTTTGCTTGAAGTAACCGCACCTGTAGTGAAGCTGAAGACGGATAATTGGCATCCAGTCCTTGCGGATTATAAAAGTGGCAATCGTCATCTTCATCTTCGTCGTCGCGAAGAAGATATGGCAAGGAGCTTGGGAGTGTGCCAGAAGATTTTGGACCGCCTCTCACTCGTGGTGGGAAATTATTCAGAGCATACTTGGGATGGCTCGTAGCACCATTCAGAGTTTGGTTCGGGAGCCTTCTAGCATTGTCAACAGACATGTACGAAAGTGACCGGAAAACATCCTGAAGCTTTCTTTGGACTTCAGCATATCTGTGTGGGTTTCTAGCATGAAGCTACTTGATATCAGTATAGTCTTTATATTGAGGGGTTGAAGGGATTGCATATATTAGGACATATATTTGAGGTCATAGGGTTTCTTGCATACCTGTTCATTTGCTTGGACGAGAAACTTGATGCCTTTCCTGACGTTCTCAGAAACGTTTTGATTGTAGTCTTCCATTGCTAATGGTATCCAGAGGATTGCAGCTCTTTGAACAATATGCAAGATAGTTGTGATGTTTGCAAGTGTTGTTGAAAGTTCATGTACGCAAAAGTGAAAGAATAGGAAATTTGTGTGGGCGATATTGGGTTATTAACCCCCTTTTTACGGGGGTTCTCAAAACTATCGCCGACGAATCGTGACGATTGTTTACTCGTAACACCCTATAGCACGGTAACTAGACAAGACTTGAGTCAATCGTCGGTAGACAACTCTCTTAGTTTATAACCCACACTCTGGATATGATACTATAAAATATCTGCCAAGCTTGCGGAAGCCTCTTGTTCAGCCCCGATAAGTTTCCCTTCTATAATGCATTTTATCTTGATCTTGTGGGTGTTTTCAGCCAGAGAGACCAACTGTCTTTTTCGCCCTCCTCAAAAGCTCTACAACCATTGCGTTTCTACCTTCTCTCGTCCGTTTGACGGCATCCTTGTTCTCCTGCGCTCTCCGTAAAAGGTATTTCAAACATTCCCCAGTTGTTCCCCACACCAGATACTTGTAGGCTTTTGGGGCATCCAGCACTGATTTCTCATCTAGCTCTATCGATCTTGCAGCCTGTACGAGTTCGCAGCTTACTTCATCTGCCATCCCTTGCAGTTGCGCATATACCATATCAATACGTTCCTCGCCATTCTTCGCCTGCTCGTTTTGAATGGCTTGTGCCTTGCGGACAGACGTTATATTATGGCATGCGAGTGCAAGGTTTAGGGGAGCCAAGGGTTCTCCCTCTTCTCCGGTAGCTGGTTGCAACGTTGACCCATACGTCCTATGCAGGAGATTATCGACAAGACCATCGTACATTGCATCCGTATCTGCCTTAGTGTCATTGATGAGATGTCGAGGATCTGTCTCAATATAGGCACCTCTCACAAGCTTAACGCCAAGAGTAAAGTTCTCTTTCCTCGCAATGGCAAGATGTTCTGAGATAACTGATGGACAGGCCTTTAAGTAGGCTTGATATGTGCAATACACAACTGCCTTTCCTGGTGTTTCCTTGTTGTATCTTCGCATATAGTCTACCGTCCACCGGTTGATGCCACTTTGTAATGACGCTTGTTCAGCATCGAATACTAATCGGACTCCGCGAGACGATGCAAGATCACACACTTCGGTTATAGCCTGTTCAAGAGCTGGAGAAGGATCCATGTTACGAGAGAGGTTATATAAGGCTTGACTGCCAGCACCGGTAAACCTGGAGATATTAGTCATGATCTTATAAAAGTGGTTTTCGCTGGCATCCTTACTTCAGTGCCACAAAGTCGCCTGGTTCCGTCAATTTGACTGTCTCCAATGTCCCTTTCTTCCATGGTAATATCTCATTCTGTATGCTTGTTTCGGATCCGGCGCCCCCAGAAGCTTCTAGCTCTCGGGCTGCATTTTCGTCAAGAACAACTTCCTTGGCATAGCATAGCATAACTCCTTTGAAGCCCATATCCTTTAATCCCTTGGCAGTCCTTTGGACTTCTTGTTCGTTCTCTCCTGCGCAAAACTGGGCATAAAAGGTCTTCTTGAGAAGCCACCGGAGGAGGAAATTTCGGTCAGGATTTAGGAGTGAAGACTGAGAGTTCGCGAGGATAGACATGACTTTCAGTGATGGTGGCAATAGGATGGATGAGGACGACAAGGTGTTTATGGCCATACCTCTAAAAAGAGAGAGGAGCGGTAGAATAGAGAGAGGAGGCGGTTTCGGCAATGTTACTATGGGACTGGAGGTGACTGAGGGTGTGATTGAGAATTTATTTGGCGTGCCAGGGTGTGAGGAGGATAGTTGTGATTGTCTAGGCACAGTCTTTGAGGATATACATCTGGAGTGTGGTATTAAAGGTTTTATGCTCTGTGCGAACGTCGCCATCGTCACGTTCTTCGCCATAGTGAGCACAACGGACGAATTGGCGGGTTGGCGGGTGGAGCAGTAGAGTCGAGATAATGGACGCAGATGTTATGAGGTTCAATTGAGGGTATACGGGGAGTATTTGAACGCAGGCTCTCTGCGACTTCGGCGATGTGAGCTGGGTAACAAGCAAGAGGCCGCAAGAGGCCGCAAGAGGCCGGGCAATCGCGTTCCTAGTGATGTGATGCCTCGCCCCGGCGGACCCCAGCCAGCCTATCATGCACTTGCTGTTAAGCCGTAGATATCCGCGATAAGAGAGATTGGCGAGCGTCAAGCCCGCGCTAGTGCACGCAATCCCTGGCAACCACTGCAAAACGAGAGCTAAGCAGGTCATGTGATCCTGCGGGGCGGCTCCCTTCGGCGTCTCCAGAACGGGCAATGGGGAGGTGTATCGGAGCTCAACAGGATGCTTTCTGTACTTCTCTATGCTTAGGTAACATCTGCTTGTGCGCCGTCCGTCCTTCGCGTTCCTCCTCTGAGTAGAAAGTCCACATAACCAGGCCGCCGGCCCCTCAGAGCTCCCACAGCATCCTGTGCCAGTCCAAATGCAAGGCCGATAGCGAGTCCCGTCTTTGCCGTTCGTGCAGCTGTTATCACTGGGAATCGGTCTATGAGCCCCATTAGCCTTGACTTGGTCCCCTTCATACTGAAGAATCACTGACTCCATAAGCTGAATCCCCCAGCAACGGTCAGGCTGGCTACAACTGTGTTCAGGAAGTCTTTCTTTCCTCTGATTTCATCCCAGCAGTCTTCAATGGCAAAGAATGCTCCGACCCATACGCTTACTTTGGTGCCCATCTTGAGGCCTTCTTTGACTCCGCCGAGTGCCATATGGTAGTTCTTGCTCTTGTGATACAAGTACCAGCCCGTAGGCGTCTGCGGAAGGCGATGTGCATTCTCAGCACGGAAGCGCAGGCCAGCTGTTCGACTCCCATGAGACATACCAAGGCCCAAGCCGAGGAGGAAAGATGATCCTGTGGCGAGGATAATGCGGGTTGGCGTTGGTAGTGACAGGCGAGAGTCAGCGATAACTTTCGCTCTTCGTTCCTTATAGGTAGATCCCATAACGGGAGCAGGCTCAGGATCCGTCATTGTGCTAAGTGAACAACGTCCGAACTTTAGGAGATGTAGGTTGATGCGCCCTTTGAGTTGGTCAGCTGATATCGTGATTAGGACGCGAGATTTAGTTGCGCCTGAAGCATGAGGCATTTATCGATATCGGGGAAATCCATCCCCATCAAACTTAGTATTCCTAAGCCCACGACTGCCACCTTTATATACCTCCGATCAACATCTCTCGATAGTATAGTTACCGCATAAGATGGTTAGTCTAGCAGTCCTTTGCCTCGGCCGAGGCACAAGCGTCTCATATGCAGCTAACATATTCCGACTAGCCTATCGAAAACGAAGGCAGCGCTACAAACTGGACCTTGAGGTTCAAGCATGGCCGGCTTACAGTCCTCCTCTACACAGAGCCTCTCACACCATTCGCGACCTTGAAAACTGAACTCATTACCGTACTCCGCGAGCGCTATCCGAACGGTCTACCTAAAAATTCTCCTGTCGCAAACACATATATTCCCTTTCCCGAATTAACCCTCGAATTGACATTCGGCGTCCCTGTCGACGTCTACGATTTAAGCAAGGGATGGCGAGAGCTGGAGCTGGATAACAACGGCGAAGGTATCAAGAATAGTCCAAGAAGCTTGGGGATTAAGGATGGCGGCGTTGTGGCTTTCAGATTCAGGAGTGAGGATGGAGACAATGAAACCAGTGGCACAAACTTTGTAGTGGAATTGCCTAGTTATGATGAATCGTATGGAGACGTGGAGCCAACACTGGGTGTGGATCCTGTGTTGAAGGAAGATGACTTGAATGTGGATGGCTTGGATGAAAAAGCTTGAGATTTGTGAACAATATGTGGGATGGCGTTCTGGGCATGGCTGGCATCTTGGTATGATTTGGTGAGGCGAACCAAGGTACTCAAATTTCAGTTGAAGGATAATGATTTATTAAGTCATCCCAACAAAATATGGATACAAGGAGAGCAATCGTGGAATAAGGTACTCTATTGGGCCTCTAGAAGCTCTACATCAATGTCGATGTAGAAGCGCGTGTATAACTATTTCCAACATACCTATCACTAGGAGCGTAATCGAGCTCTCCGTGTGCGTCTTGTTCAATAATGGCGGTCTATACTGATATCTCATAGCCAGGTCTGTATCGATGCTCGTCTCTTCACGTGGCTTCTGTAGTTCCCTAAGCCGATGGAGAGGTTTGACTTGCTTTCAAAGCATTTACTATACCTTCGGAATCAGTAATTCTGTTCAATTTATCCTCCTTGTAAGGCCTATATGAATGGACTCTTCTAGAAAATATATCAAAAAGTGCTGTAATCTTAAAAGAAATGCTCAATAATTCATTAACAAACAACGCAGGTTTCATCAAGGTAGTTTAAATCGCAGTGATTCAATCGCCGATAGCTCAGGGATAGAAGAGAGTTGCATGTTAAATGCACAGCTGATGCTGACTTGCTTTGTTAGACGTTAAATATTTTGGGATTTGAATTTTAATATAATTTATATTTAAATTCAAATTAGATATTTTAGACAATAGACATTGAAGCTTTTATTTTTTTTATGCCCAGTTCTAGTCGCAGCTACAGCAAGCTGCAAAACTCGTGCGCTCTTCTTAGGTCTTCCATCACCTATACAAATTCAAATGCACGGTAGACTTTACATTGATATATCTGGTAATTTATCAACTGCAACATTTGCAGGTACAGTATTAGTCACATAATTTGGACATCTGCAATCCTTTCGCATGCTGTGAATCCTCCGAGCGAGTGGTCACAGCCGTGTCGTCAGCCTTGCGTTTGGGTCTTGCCGCTAAAAAAACATTAGCGTGACTTTACCGTTGCCAGGCCAGCGGCTTGCATCGAGACAAACAGCAAGTCGAATTCAGATCACCAGAAGAGCAAACAACGACGACTATCTCGACGAACATCCGGCAAAATCTTCTTCACCTTCAGCATCATCTCGATATCCGAAATCCACTGGGTTCTTCGCAAACCCGTTCGGAAGCCACAACAGACCTCGGGTCGCTTTGTTTATTAAGGGGGGTTGAGTGTAAGGCGTGGATGATAGCTAGCAATCGGCTCTTGACAATTTTACAATGGCTGTTCCAGCAGGAGCATCTTCTATCTCTGTTACTGGTATGTAATTGCAGGAGTGGCCGTAGTTCATGAGTTCGAACCCTCTACTAACAGGTGGTAGTTCGCGTCCGTCCCTTTACAATTAGAGAGGCAGCCCAATTGTGAGTTTGGCCAACATGTTCCGATCTACCAGGCTAACATCAAGAAAGACGAAAATGCGACGATGGCACTGTTTTCCTTGGAGATGGCTCGCTGGCAGGCCTTCCAACACCGAAGCTATCGAACAAAGGCATACACCCGGTTATTAAGGTTATTGACGACAAATGCCTGTATGTTCAACCCATCGCTGGCCGAGAACTTTCAGCTAACGTAACTGTAGTGTTTTTGACCCGCCAGAAGATAACGGGATGACAAAATACGCCAGAGGTGGCATCTCGAGCATGGGAAAGAGAGTCAAGGATCAAACCTTTGGATTCGATAGAGTCTTTGACGAGAACACTACACAAGACGATGTTTATGAGGCGACAACAAAAGGACTTCTCGATAGCGTTTTAGATGGCTATAACGCAACAGTATTCGCATACGGAGCAACAGGGTGCGGAAAGACCCATACAATCACGGGAACGGATAAAGACCCCGGCATCATCTTCCTTACCATGCAGGAGCTTTTTGAGAAGATTGCAGAGCGGAGTGACGAAAAGCACACGGATATATCATTATCTTACCTTGAGATCTACAATGAAACTATCCGCGACTTGCTCGTCCCAGGGGGGAGTAAGCAAGGCTTGATGCTTCGGGAGGACGCAAACCAGGCTGTCTCGGTGGCTGGTCTGTCGAGCCATCACCCCCAAAACGTAAAGGAAGTGATGGAGATAATTGTCCAAGGTAACGGGTACCGGACAATATCCCCAACAGAAGCCAACGCGACCTCGTCACGATCACATGCTGTTCTCCAGATCAACGTCGCACAAAAAGATAGGAATGCTGATGTCAATGAGCCACATACTATGGCTACTTTAAGCATTATTGATCTTGCTGGCAGCGAGCGTGCAAGCGTAACGAAAAATCGAGGTGATCGACTACTGGAAGGTGCAAACATTAATAAGTCACTTCTAGCCTTAGGAAGTTGTATCAATGCTCTCTGCGACCCGCGAAGAAACTGCCACGTTCCATACCGTAACTCCAAACTGACCCGTCTCTTGAAATTCTCACTTGGTGGTAATTGCAAGACGGTGATGATTGTTTGCGTCAGTCCTTCGAGTGCTCATTTCGACGAGACGCAGAATACACTCAGATATGCAAACCGCGCAAAGAATATCCAGACCAAGGTCACTCGAAATGTCTATAATGTCAATCGCCATGTCAAGGATTTCTTGGTAAAGATTGATGAGCAAATGGCCCTCATTAATGAGCTTAAGGCACAGCAGAAAGACTATGAAGCTGTTGCCTTTGCTAAATTCAAAAAGCAGGGCGACAAGAGAGAAGGCATTACTAAAGACGGTGTAGCCCGAATCCGTGCGGCATATGAAAATTCTGCTCCGGAGCGACAAGAGAAGTGCAACAGCATGAAGAAGTTACGACAGGTCGAAAAAAGAATTGGAATCCTTTCAGCTTGGATCGCTGCATTTGACGGTATTTGCGAGTCTCGTGAAGAGAATGATATGTCTCCGAGTCTGAACGCCATGAGAAAAACAGCACAAGGTATTCTCCTAGAACTTGAGAATAGTCGCCAGCACTTTCACCAGAGACTTCAGAAGAGCAATTGGGAGCGGGCCATCGACTCAGCGCTGCAGAATAGCATTCGCCAACTCATAGAGGCCGACGGAACAGACGATGGAACAGACGTTGCAAGTTTAACACGTGAGGTCGAGCTAATTAAGGCCAATGCCATGCGAGAAGCAACGCAGGAAGTTCTTGAATTGGAGAAAGGTGGCGAGTCGGGCGTTATGCAAGTGCTGCTCTCTGCCCATTTCGATACAATCTCCTCGCTCAGCGATATTCTATCAATGAACGAACACGATGCTGTACGACATGCAAAGTCCGTTTTGACTCGTCTACTGAATTCCTGCTCAACTGCCGCTTCTCAGGTGGTTAAGCCTGATGGCTCCCTCAACGAGACAATCGCTTTTCCGCCTACGAAACGTGGAACGCCAAAGCGCAAGAAGCATGTGAATATGCTAGATACCGAGCTCGCCGCCCCAATTCCGGCCATAGCTGCTGCTATACCCATAATCCCCGAGGTGTTTGCATCGCCAATGAAAGCTTCTCCCAGAAGACGAAAGGTAGTAGTAGGGAAGAAAGGATTATCATATACGCCGAAGAAGAAGTCGCCATCTAAGAGAAGCGTGAGATGGAGAGACGACACTGATTCTGGTGCTCTTGCAGAGTTTGAAAAGACTCCACAGAAGGTGCTATCGACTCCAGAGACCTCGTCGAACGATGAGAGCATCTCTCTGCCAACCCTACCAAACTACCTTGCAGTGGAAGGCGGTAATAATTCAACAGATTCCTCGCCTATTCCTGTGGCTCCTGAGCCATCTATAGATCTCAGAGCAAAGAATAATCGTTTCCAAGCAGGCTTTCTGTCCAAGAAGCCAGATGGGTCGCCGCCGCCACCAAAGCTCACCAGCCTTTCTTCGTCAGACAGCGAACAGTCACCATTGCGAACTATAAGTACTAGCAATGCCGTGAATCGGCCTTCGTTGAAGGTCAATGACCTAGCCTCTCGTGACAATATTCCCAATGACAGTGGCCATAATTCCTCTGATGGAGAGAATACTTCGTGGCAAGCCAACCCATCAGAGAGTGCCAAGATACGTACAGCTCTCAAGCGATCATCTTCCCGACCATCACACGCGCAGTCGACATCTGACTCAACCCTCCGCACCCAACGCCGCGCTCGAAGCCCTACTGCCGCAACTTTAGCTGGCTCACCTCCAAATGAAAATGCTATGTTCACAGCTGGCCAAGCACGGCGAATGGTGAATAGTCATAAAGATACTGCTTTCCAGACTAGTGTACTAAGTCCACGAACTGCGCCTATCTTGAAGAACAGCCGTCGAACAACGGTCGGGGATGGAAGACATGCCGGAGCTTTGTCTGCTACTCAGGCGATGCGACTGAGTGGAACTGTAGGTAGCACTCCTAAGTCCCGAGAAAGCGTTGTTGGAGTCATTAGCAAGGGAGGATGGAGATGATTTGTTAAATATTTGTACAGTCATGCATAATTTGTGTTCGCGTTGTTTTGTTCACGATAATGATTTCTCCTTTCTTAATCCTTTGTTCTGAATACTATCCCGGCACGGACGATGGATTGGCGTTTATGAGAAGGAGTACCGACGTGTATATGCTCTGCGGAGTGGTGCATTAGTCTCGGGTCGTTGAATGAGCTCACTTCAGCTATGGAAAATGTGCCATGAACCTTGACAATGTGATGAGATGTCTAACTTCTGCAGACAGGATGATCCATTAACTAAAATTTGTTCCATCGCACTGTGATATACTAACTGTATTGAGTCAAATCATCCTCTTCACCTATTTATCGAGACAGCTATGTGAATGTTATTAGTGTAGAGGACTCTTTTGAGGCATATTATTTCCATTTTAACAACCATAGATACTTGGTCAGTAAAAGCAGTCACACATACTGGCAGATGGCTATATATACAAAACCCATGGACAGAACTATGTGGCAATTCAGCAATCACGTAGAGAGGCTTTTCAACATCTCCGGCTCCGCACTCTCCATGATGATAGTTGTCTGGCCCGTATCTGTGCTCCGACGAGATGCTCTAACGTCGCAGCTCTTCAGAAGGCTAGCATTGAGTTCATCTTCGGCTCAATAGCTACTTGCGTAACCATCCAACTCCTCGAACAATGGAGTCACCCGAGAGTGAGTACGAGGAGTTTCGAGGAGCCGTGCAGAAGGTGATTGGCAGATCATCGAATATAGCACTTCAGTAAATCCAGTCACTTGGCAATTGCACAAAAATATGATGTAGAAAGCTCTCGAATTCCGGTCAAAATGCCAGGTATGACTATCTCAGCAAGAGCCAGATGTGTCCATTGTACACCAATATGTCCGATCCTTCCTCACAACCCATAGAACCACCAAAACTGCCAGTCGTTAGTTTCCCAAGCATGGCGAAATTGCGCTGATATCGTACCGAAAGTCCCATGACTTATCGCTGGATGCTTCCGCTCCATACGTTCTTCAACAGACCATCACGCTGTGCCAATCGGTTCAGGGAATCGTCGCTCTCGCCCATTGCTCGTACGAAGCCTGAAAGGGCGTAAACCTGGTTCTCGCCGGTGTATCTGCCGTTCTCATCAACCTTTCCAACTGAGATCTGGACGGATGCGTGGTCCTTGGCCTTGATGATGCGGTTGGTGGCGCTGCACTTGCGGGGGACGTAGCTATGAAGAAAGGTCAGTTTGGCCAGAGAGTTGCGATCGCACTCGCTGGACGTACAGGTCAACGAGCTCTCCCTTGTCGTTCTCCATATTTGCGGTTGTGAGGGGTTGTTTGGGGGTTGTAGGGGAAGTGGTGACGTTGAATGACTTTTAGGAGAGTATTGTCGCAATGTCGTTGCGGATCTCGAAATTGAGCTTGCCCTAAATTTTCGCGAGATTTTGGAATCAAAGTGGGTCACCTGATACAGAGACTTCTGAATCAGGTGATATCGTGTCTGTACCGCGCCTAACGGTATTCGGCATTTGTTGATTCGCGATTGCGATAGCGATTTGAAACTCCGGAAATGTGACCGCCTCGAAGAATAACAATGATTGTCTTTCTCCCCGAATCGATCTAATTCCGATACAACCGACACTGTCGTTCCTTCTTCAAACAGTATGCGCAAGGCGCAAAGTCTCGACGGTCTGCCTGTCAAAAATGGCGGCTTCAGAGCTTGTACTTCTGTCGTCCTCTCCACCACGAGTCTTCCAGCCAGATGGACTTATGTAGGTAGTGAAATTGAAAAAGAACAATATGAGTATCTTATTAAGGCGATAGCTAATCTGTGCTTTAGGTCCGGATTCCACACAATATTATCGTCTCCGGGATTCCCGTCTCCGAATAGTCTATTACAGAAAAAGACTCTGCTGCAAACTGGAAGCCGGGTGGCACCCGTACTGAAGAATGCATCGCTCACATTCACAAGTACATCAAGTTTTCAGTAAGTTCTAAAGGGGATAAAAGCGCTGTTGGATATTTATTAGAAGGATTTGCTGATTAGCGATTCTTCAATAGTAGCAAGTGCGCTGGTTCACGACAGCTTGAAGCAATAGAAACCATAGCATCAGCTAGCATGGAACACATAAATACATCTACAAACCAAATCAAGAAATCGAAGCCAGCCACGAAATGTCGGAAAGCTTCTGCGACAAAAGATGGAAACAGTGATGGGACGATAAAGAAGCCACGAAAGCCAAGGGCAAAAGAGGTGGGCATGGAATTAGGACAGGACGATGCTCCCAAGGAGAAGGCTACGCGAAAACCTAGAGCCAAGAAAGCAGATCCCGAAGGACAGACCAAGATACCCAAGGGCAAAGTGACGAAGACGGCGGCTTCCGCTGCTAGAAAGGTCGCTAGGAAAAAGGGCACAGTTGATATGTTAGATCCCGACGCACTTACCGCCAATGATTTGTTGTTACAAGAAGCCGTTAGGAGGCGTTCGGATTGGACCCCACCACGGATTACAACTATTGATACGCCGAACAATGGAAAAGACTCTTCTGATTACCCCCAAACGGCTTCTGCAAGCAATCAGAAGGCGTTTGCGGATCTATTTCAGACCTACGGTTACACCAGAGATGCTGCTACCCCTATTTCCGTGCGAACTGAAGATTACAATGCCACAAGGAAGAGAAAGCTTCCTATAGAACTGGTAAAGACGAATACTGCTACTACAATGGCGTCACCACAGCCAGTTAGAAAACCTAAAGTTTCGAAGAAGCCAAGAACGATTACAGAATTAGCAACATCGGCGTATGTTATTGAATATGATGAAGAGGCGACGCCAGGACCGGCTCCATTGTTGCAGTATTTCAAGAAAAGTTCAGAACCTTCTTTTCGCGTAGGAGCAACGGGCAATGCCTTCAAAGTACCTCGTAAGCCTCGGTCGAGGAGCCCCGTAAAGGCACAGAAAACAAAAAAAGGCGCACCCATAGAACCATTGCTTTCTCCTGAATCAGCACTCGACAAAGCAAGAGATCAGGATTTTGTCTTTGGGACCTCGAGTCAGCTTGCTCGGGAGGATTCGCCAACATTATTACGTGATCTACAACAAGCTATGCGATTATCAAACCAGATAGATGATGATCCTTTTGCAGATGTTGGTATGAGTCCAACCACATCAAGGCCAAGATTTATAGGCACTAGGTCCGCAGCTAAATCCAAACCGAGTCTTTGGGAGGCAGCATCGATGGTTGATGAAGGGGATATGCTGGATATTGAGGTCGTTGACTTGGCGCATTCGTCGCCCGTGTCTAGACCAATCGATGGTCAATCCCAACCAAATCATGCACATCAGGCAACTAGTAGCGATAAGTTTCACCTCGAAGCCGATACTTCCGCGCATATTGGGCCTATTGAAACAGCGATTCGACAGGAGTTGCTAAGCAGCCCAGAACGTGGGATGGATGCCGTTGCATCATGGATGCCAGCTTCGAAGGCAGCAATGAAAGATACTCAGCCACCCCCGAAGACTACAAGGCCACCAAGGAAAGAGATCAGCTCACAGAAACCAGAGTACCAATCTTATTCGACGTTACAGTTGTCAAAGGAACTGGCATCCTATCGATTTAAGACTATTAAAAGCCGTGACCAAATGATCTCACTGCTGGAGAAATGTTGGGAAGGCAAGCAAAGGGTAGCTTTAAATACGCTTGGAACCAACATGTCGACTGGTACCTCCCTAGTGAAAGCATCGCAGCAGACAGTAACCCCAACTGTAACCGTAGAATCACCAAAGAAACCGCGTGGCCGCCCAAGGAAGGATAGTATTACCTCAATACCCACATCGATAGATAAAAAGAAGGACTCGCCGGCAAGACTTATAAATGCGGCTGCAGGCTATACGTCCGATAGTACAACGCCACTTGTCTTACGTCAAACACCAAAGAAGCAACGGCGAAAAGCTACTCCAGTACATGAGGAAATCTCGGATTCAGACGCCCCAGTTACTCCATCTCCACCTCGCCGGCCCGCTTCCCAACCTCGTACACCACCGCTGCGTCTAAAACTATCTACAGACGAAGCATCGAATGATGTTAAAGCGCCTATCTCGCCAACTTCTCAGCAAATTCTCCTTCACAAGCATATCACACGTGCCATCAGGAGTGAGCCACGCACCAAAGACCCACGACACCCAAGCTGGCACGAGAAAATATTAATGTACGATCCAGTCGTCCTGGAGGATCTTACCACCTGGCTTAATACTGGCGCGCTGGAGAAGGTGGCGTGGGATGGAGAAGTGGAGCCTAAGGAGGTAAAAAAGTGGTGTTTAGATCGAAGCATCTGTTGTCTTTGGAGAGAGAATCTGAGGGGTGCCGCGAGGAGTCGGCTCTAAAACTTATTGCTTTAGATAACTAGGCGTTAGGGGGTTTGAAATTGTTAGCTTATGGTGTTGATTAGTTGAATGTTGATGAGCACTATATCCACCGAGCCGACTTGCAAACCGTGAATTCCGTACTATCGATATCAATCTTCTGCTGCTTAATCACCTCACTTTTTTTACGGTGATGATTTCCCGCTATTTCGCCCGAGTATAGTATAGTATTTGATTTTCAAAAGGTATCCAGCACCTACCCTATCATGGACGCTGACCTAATCATACAAATTACGTGTCACGGTTTACGCCGTATCCTTTGCCAAACCCTCCTTATATCTCGCCAAACATCTCTCCCTGGACTCCTTATGCTCCACAATCTGCCTTGGATACCCAGCCTCCTCCGCCTCCTTCGCCATGCCCCTCCCATACGGGTCATGAATCGCCTTTCCCTCCACGCCTCTCAGCTCGGGTATCCATTTCTTAATATAGACCCCCTCGGCATCAAACTTCTCGCTCTGGAGAAGGGGGTTAAAGATTCGGAAATAGGGTTGCGGATCAACGCCCGAGCTAGCACTGAAACCCCAGCCGCCGTTATTGGACGCGAAATCGCCGTCGATGAGATGTTCCATGAAATAGCGCTCGCCCATGCGCCAGTCGATGAGCAGGTCTTTGGCGAGGAAGCAGGCGACGATCATGCGGCAGCGGTTGTGCATCCAGCCTGTGTGGTTGAGCTGGCGCATTGCAGCGTCAACGATTGGGAAGCCGGTGTGTCCTGTACACCAAGCTTCGAAGTCGGGTTGGTGGTACGACCAGGTGATGTTGCTGTATTCGGGCTTGAATGGTTTGTTCATACTAGCATTTGTCAATATATGAGAGATGATCGGCAGCAAGGGGTTGCTGAGGCTTACCAGACATAGGGCCAATGGGCGAGGACATGTTTGTAGAAATCCCGCCAGGCAACCTCACTAATCCAGGTCATGATCCCTTGGTTCCCACCATCTAGCCTTTTGGTGCTATTGTTGTCTCTAGCTATACGGATTGCTGTCCTCGCGCTTAAGGTGCCACTGGCAAAGTGGACACTCAGAGATGCGGTTCCGTTCTCAGCAGGGAAGTTTCGATGTGCTTGGTATCCTTCTATTCTTTCTTTTACAAATTTTGCCAAACGTCCACGAGCTTCGCTCTCGCCTGGAGGCCACATGGATCTGAAACGTTGCTTTTCTTCATTGCTGAGCTTCTTGTTTTCTAAGGAATCCGGAATTTGACTTTCGAATATCGACGAAAACTTCTCCCGTGTACTTTGTGGATTCTTCACTGCAGGTTCGAAGAGATTTAGCAGCTGGAGATCGTTGTGAATGCATGATACCCATGACCGGAACCAAGGAGTATAGACTGAATACTGTCTCCCAGTTCCGGTTTCGAGCTTTCCTGGACTGACTACGCAGGTGTCTGGTACGACTTCCATAGCGATTCCTCTTTCTAAGCACCCTCTAACCATCTGCGCCTCTCGCCGTAGTTCATCAACCTCATACTCTGCGTTTGCGAATAGATGGCTCGCGCCCCATTTTTCCAGTAATTCCATAATTCTCTCGGGTATCATCTTCCGTTTCTCGACAGTCTCGACCCAAAGTGGAATGTCCAGTCTTGCCAAATCCTCCCGTAAGACCACTAAGGTCCTTAATATGAAATCAACGCGCACCGATGATGTCAGATGTGCCTCGAAATCCTGTGGACTAACAATATACATGCATATCAATGAAACGCCCTTCTCTTTCGCCTTCTCGCTAGCAAGATGCAGCGCATGGTTATCCTTTGTCCTCAAATCGCACTTATACCAATGCACTACAGCATCCTTAACCTGGATCTTGCTTCGTTCTTGTGCGGTTTCTTTCAACGCCAAGTCTAGAAGTTCGATTGGGCGTGGGAGATCATTCGAAATGTAGGCATGACAGCGGGCATTGTTCATTTCATGTGGATAGAACTTACGCAGCACGATACCGTTCTCTTCTGCTTCTTGGGAACTGGAATGAGGTTGGCGCAGTGGATCAGAAGAGGGGGGTGTGGCCTTGGACCTCTTGGGGCCATTGTCGTTGGAGGACTGGAAAGGAGGAGTTTTTCGTTTGCCATTTATCGCGGCAGATTTCTTGGGAGGCATCATGAGATGCGTAGAAGAGTTGAAATATGGTCTATAGGTTGAAGCGCGAAGATCTAATGCAAGATGCTTCTTAAGTACTACACCGGGTTGGAGTTGGCGCGCGAGAATGGGAGGCATACAAGAAGAGAACATGAATCACTACAAGGTGGAGGAATGGTAAGATCAAGGTTCACAAGGAGGACAACGCGACGTGCAGGGAATCACGTGCATGGAACAAGCAAATAGACTTCGCGACGTCACAAGTCCTCGAGTCCAGTACGTCACCATCTTCTTTGAACCCCCGGCATGTGCCCGGGGCGCTGTCAGCTGTAAGACGCAGGGACGATGTAGATCTCCACCCAACGATCTGAATCAGATTAGCGAACATTAGCGGCGATATACATACTTGGAGTGCGTGAGTGCCTCCAGCGTCACGTCAATCGCACTTCTTCAATACTAACGAGATCTCTGGTTGCGATGCTGCAGGAGCTATAGTCAAGCATAGACATGCTAATAAAGGAGATATGTCCATGATATTTCACTTGCTATTACCAAGGATCTACAATAAAAATCTATTAAGACTTTTCAGAATGGTCAGGTTGGACGATTATGAATTTATGATGCTATGTATAACGTATATATTAAGCAAAACGTGGTTTATGAAAGTTACTTGAATTATCAAATCTCTAAGCATGTACCCCTTCCCCCGTGCCTCAAATTCCTGATGCGAAGCTATTTACAGACTATACTGTGTAATTCATAATCACCCTGGTCCCAATTTCCTCCTCCCGTGCCCATAATTCATGTTATATCATACGCCAATGCTATGCGAAACAGTCTAACTAGCGCTCGAATCATATCCAACTCCCATATCCTGCTACAGGCGACTACCTCAGTCCGTTGATCGATAGAATTTCTTGTATATCAGGTGCAAGAATAGGTTAACGTTGAGCTTCAAGACGCCCTCAAACAAGTTCATGAACTGGTTGTTATTGAATTGCGCCGTCAGGCAATCCTCGAGCGGTACTTGTGCGCTAGCGCCCGGTATCTGGATGCTTCCCATGCTGCCTTCGACAAAGAACACGCCAACTTGATCGCAAGAAATTGTAATATTTATCTTTTCGTATTGCTTCTCCGAGTAGCCTTGCCACGAGACCAGTACCCCTCTGTCGTACAGATTGCGTGCTGAGTATTTGAAGGAGCCGAATTTGGGTTGTCGTCCAGCCTTTTGTAGTTCCCGTTCGTGATTGTATTGCTTGGTAAAGGGAAGTAAGAAGCGTTTTTTGCTGTAAAATGTTAGTAAATAGCCAGATATGTAACAGCATAGGAACATACCCTTTCTTCTGCAATGTCATCATAGCTTGTTCAATGTAATTATCGTAACTCTTCCTCTGAGATTCCAGCCAAACCGCCTTGTCATTCAGATTTCCAAGTGTGAGTCGTACACCTTCGAGTTCTCGCTGTCGCTGTATCCGTCTTCGGCTTTTTGTCCGAATATCTAAAGCTATTGCATTCAAAAGATCTTGGTAATGGTTGTGGCGAGATATCCGACCAAATTGAGTCTCCAGCCTCATAACATTCTCAAGGGCGGTCCGCTTCAGCTGGGAATAAGACATAGAAGTGATATCAATGACATTATTCGCATCAGAATATGCACCACGGGTGTTACTACCAGCTGCAAACTCTTCTTTGACAAGGGCTATCCATTTCTGATCGTCCTCACGGGTAATGGGTCGGACAAGAATATCCATGAGATTCGGACCTGACTGAACACGGATGATATACAGAATGCAGCGTTTAGTCTCCATGAAGAGAGCCTTGACCTCTGCTTCTGGGTCCTCAATGTCATGGAGTTTTGGATTCAGTGTCATCTGGATCTCAGCCGAAATTACACCGTGCCACTCGCTCTCGTTGTTCTTAGCACTTCCAAGTTCTTGTGCAATCTCTCGCAGCATGTCATCTCTGTTCGGGCAAATCTGAGGAAGCTCGGCGGCAATCAGATTATGGATTGCGAATATATCCGTCATTTTGATATACAGTGTTGGCTTCGTCTTTGAATACAAATCGTTAAATTCGTCGATATCAAACGTGCTCTCTGCATCCCTCACAGAAATGAGGTTAGAGAATATGAGACCCATTCGCTCAATTGCATCTCCTACGTAAGCATTGAGAGGTTGGAGATAGATGTTGTCGCCACCAAAGATCTTGCCGCTTGCCACTTGGGCCAAGACTTTGTTGACTTCCCCAAGGTTACGTTTCTGAAGTGGTGTCAATTGCCTCTCCACAACACCAACTTCTTGTGGGGCGATCAGGGCAGGCTGAAGATAAAAACGCCAGACCCAGTGGCCAACAGTTTGGAGGATGTATTGCTGCGGCTCCCGAGGGAAGCGCTCACACAAGGATTCAAATAATTGTTGGGAGATGTAGCGGATTCCATATGGCATCCTCTGCAATATATCTTCGAGTGCCAGAAGAAATTGATCTGAAATTTCGCGGAGGTCACGAAGATGGTCAATAAATAGGCCACGAGTTTCCTTATCCTTGATAGCAACTTCTCGTGGAACATCGAGAGGCCGTCGACTTGGCTGACCAGTTCTCAACTCCTCATTATTGATTGCAGAGAGGTAAATCTGCATTGGATCGGACTCAAGGTCGAGTGCGGGATCTTCGATGATGTTGTCTCGAATGAGTGGGCCTAGGAGTTCACGGAGGAATTTTCTGTCTCTGGGAGACCGCGTGTAGTTGGCGAGAAGCTTGCTCCAAAAGAAGTTTCCACGGAGGTAGTCATTAATCGAGGAACATCCATCAACTTCTTCTTTCACTGATCTTGCAATTAGTTTGAGTAGATAATATTCCTCGCGTCTTTTCTGCGCATAACCAAATAGTCCCATCATCAGCGTTTCGATCCGTTTGCATTCTTGTTCTGCAGTTCCTTGCTCTCGGACCCTCTTGAAAAGCCGTGCCAGGTACTGTGGTTGCGTTTGTAATGTGAAGAAGAGCTGCTGATATGAATCAAGCTTCTTCCGGGAATTCTTGTTGAGTGCTTTAAGATCAAAATGGTTGCCCGAAGACATCGAAGTATTGGTCAACAGGCTACTAGTGTGCCCGCCAAAGTTCCTTTGATGCTGCATAACATCATCAAGGGTGATCTTGTTCTTGACGAGTAGAGCTATCTTGATATCAAGTTGTTCGATATACAGTTCCGCCATCTCGTTTTGTCTGACTTGCTGTACAACAGTCTTTCTCAATCGCTCGAACTCAATTTCTTCATTAAAGTCAAAATCGCTATCGTTCAGTAAATGCACGAAGTTTTTAACAGTGTTGACTGGTGGGTTCTTGCCAGTGGTTAAGCTCTTGTAGGCTTCACCTTGCAAGCGGCCTCGCACAAAGCTTTGGATTTTTACAACTTTTTGCATATTCTCGTTGTAGAATTTTTGTTTTTCAGCGAACTTAGCTCGAACTAGGGAAGCTTGAGCAGCAGCCTGTAGTGTAATTATGGAATCTTCTTCGGCCTCTAGTTGTCCTAATAGAGTCCCAATCTCGTTTCGGAGAAGCATTGCTCTTGCAAGACCTTGGAGTTCAATGATTTCAGCAGAGTGGGCTCTTAGATCTCGAATTAGAATGTTATTGGCATTTCGTGCTAGGAAGGCCCTTGCGTAGCTCTGGAGGTTCGTGATCTTAGGTGTTTGGATAGCAATCGCTTCGTAGTCGGTTGCAATTCGCTTTCGAGACAGCATTCCTCGCATATTGGCTTGAAGTTCTAATAAGAAGGGCTCTTCGTGTTCAAGCTCCAATCTCGCAGTTGCGATGCTCCTTCTTACCGCGGCGGCACGGACCATAGCTTGTAGGGAAGAAATAGCTTGTGATTGGACCTTAAGCTCTTTCCGAGTAGATCCTAGCTGTGCTCGTAAAATATTTCCCCGCGACACAGCCTGTAAGGCTTTCCAGAGACCAACAGAGGCTTGGAGGGCTTGCTTTCGTTGGGAAACCTGGATTCTGGTTAGCAGGGCCCTGGAAGCAGCCTGTAATGCAATAATCGATAATTCGCCGCTCATCAGGGAGGCAATGTCATCCGCAAGACTTCTGCGGACCAGCATCCCCCTAATTGCGGCCTGAAGTCCTTTGACCGGGCCAGCCATGCGTTTCGTCGCTTTCCATTGATTTTCCATCTCTTTACGGGCAAGTAGGCCTCTAATAGCAGCTTGGACCTGCATCACTCCAAGCTCTTGATGTCGTAACTGGGATCTCGTCATGCATACCTCGTCTCGAGCTTTTTTCGCACGTATCAGGTTCTGTAGCTTTAGTACATCCACTTCTTTACTCTTCCAGAATGCCTCTCTGTTCAGCTGTCGTCTTCTAACCAAAAATCCACGCGCTGCACTCTGCAAGTTCGTAGCAAATCTTTGCATGTTCAGGCGATATTCGAAAATCTGCCGAGCAAAATCCCCTCGAATTCGTGATTGTAGTTCTATGAGAAGGTCCTCCGACACCCAGAGATTCTGCATCGTGTCACCGAGTCTCGTTCGTACAGCCGCACCGCGTATTTGAGCTTGCAAGTCAATGATAGCTATTTCGTTCTCATGCAGTTCGCGATCAATTCTGTCTTCTTCTGTCTCCACAGGCTCGGGTTCAGGCGTAGGTTCCACGCCAAAATCCGCGCCCATATTTCCAAAACTAGGCATACTAACACCGGCTTTATCGAGGCCTTTCTGCATTGCTTCTAATTCATGATGCTCAAATTCCAACTGGCCAACAAGATTCCCTATGCGAAAGTCGACGACTCCTTGTCTATACAGCAGCCAGCTCAATGCGTGAATACAGTAAATGACTTTCGGTATGTTCTTCTTCTCATACAAATCAATTAGTTCAAATCTGAACAAGTCCGGGAGCTCGGCCTCGCTCAAAAATCGAAAAAATATTGCAATATTGTCTGAGTGGCGGTACTGCAGTTTGGGAGACCTAAAGATTCGAAGTCGTCGTTCCGGATGCAAAGCTTCAACAATTTCAGCGAGCGTCACTCCATCCCGTAGCGCTTCTTCCAGCTGAATAATGGCAGGTATTGGTTTATGAATGATGTCTTCAATCCATTCTTTGGCTTCCCCAATGTGACAAAGATACTCATATGCTTGTAAGAATTGTCTCTGTTTGTCCATCCAATTACGCCCTTCCCAACTATACCCGCTGCCTCGTCCGCCTGCACTCCTACCATTGCCTGCTGCATCATTTCTTTGCAGCTTTCTTCGTCCGTGGAGACCCACAACTTCCTGTGCGGGTGTACTGATCGAAAATTCCTCAGGAGAGGCAGTCTGGGCAAATTTCGAGAGAGTGCGAAGGTGACCTGTAGATGACTTTTGCAAGCTTTCAAGGTCCGGGGCTGTTAAGGGCGAATGGGGGTGGGTATGCGATGAAGCTTGCGAACGGATTGAAGGAGATCCACGGCTAATGAAGTCCGCGCGACCAATTACCATAGAGTTAGGCCTTGTTGAAGATGTAGTTGGGATGTAGCTATCGTTATACGCCGGCTTCGCGACATCCAAGCTCTGGCCTCGGGAGTGTTGGTAACTGGGCTTCTGTGTTTGTTGTGGTGGTGAACTTGCAGGCGCCTGTGGAAGAGGTCGAAGTGATTGCCGGACATTCCTATTTGCGCTGTCCGGGCTTGATTCATAGCTTCTAGTATGACTTTTGTACACCGCTTCATTCGGGGAGACAGGCATTCCTCTAACTTCACTGAGCCCACGTTTGTGGCCAGTCTGTTGATAGGCACTAGAGGTCGCAGAAGATAACGTGCTCGTCCGGCTCAACCCAACCGCAGAGGATTGTTGTGAATAGCCTGATGAGATGGTGGATGCGTTAGAGGGCTGTCGCTTTGCGTAAGGAGTTGAGTAGTCCACTGTATGTGTCTCTTGCAGTGGATGTCTGTACGACATTACGACGTCAGGTATAATAACGGCAGTATCTCAGTTTGATCTATACCCGGCCACATATAACAGACCACATCAAAGCGTTGCGCATGAGATTGATAGCAGTTGACTTTAGGTTAGGACCAACGTCAACAATGGGAATTCGGTCTCCGGTCGGGCGAGGAGCTCCTTAAAGTATTAACAAAGGTTTTAGCGTACAGCGCAGATTTGAAGTCGATAGAGTATCACGATAGAGTGTGAGGAATGTTGCTTGAATCAACCGAGAAGGAGTAGGAGCCGCAGTATAAAGTGTGGAGGGGCGGTTTCCATGCGACTTTGATGTGTGGAAAGTAAACAAACAGGGATTCGAACCTTGTTTTCAAGGCATAAATCCATCCTAGGGCGATAAGATTATCGCGAAAATTGTTAGCGCGGCCCACGTATAAATTTCACGCGATTGATGGAGAATCCTTCTTTTCTTCTTTCTTGGGAGAAGGTCACTTCAACCCGTCGACAGTACTCTTTCCAACGTACCTGACGTCGTCAATTTCTTTTAATACACTACCCAATCTCACTTTTCTTTTCGCATTTCTCTTTTAGACAAAATGACACTCACAAACGGTGATGTGAAGGTTGGCTCATGGTTTGGTGACGAAAAGGACCTCTTGGACCCCAAAAAGGCTCATGATGTGCTCAAGACCGTTCAGGAACGTGATGGCCTAGATATTACAGAACTGCTCGATTCCAGGAAGAATGGCGGGCTCACATACAACGACTTCCTCGTTTTACCTGGCTACATTGGATTCCCCGCTTCGGAAGTTTCTCTCGAGTCTCCAGTCACAAAACGTATTACTTTGAAGACCCCATTCGTCTCCTCGCCGATGGACACTGTCACCGAGCATGAGATGGCTATCCACATTGCTCTTCAAGGTGGCCTTGGAGTTATCCACCACAACTGCTCCCCAGACGAGCAAGCTGAGATGGTTCAGAAAGTGAAACGATACGAGAACGGTTTCATCCTTGACCCAGTTGTCCTCAACACAAATACCACTGTTGGTGAAGTCAAGGCACTGAAGGAGAAGTGGGGATTTGGAGGTTTTCCAGTCACAGGTTAGCTCCATCCTCCTTAATCACTGTTCGCCACACTCCAATGATTATCAAACTTTTTAATATAACTTTCGTTCATCCGTATACGACCGCAAGGTCATGGGGAAACAAACTATGCTCTTTATGATGGTTCTATATAATCTATTTTGGTTCGTAATATACTTCGAAGATCCTAGCTGACAGCGTAATCTTCCAGAGAACGGCAAACTTGGGTCCAAGCTCGTAGGTATTGTTACGAACCGAGACATTCAGTTTGAGGCCGATCTCGACAAGCCTGTTTCGTCTGTTATGGTCACTGACTTGGTCACTGCTGTCGATGGCACCACACTGCTCGAGGCGAACTCAATCCTCGCAAAGTCGAAGAAGGGAAAGTTGCCAATCGTGGACAAAAATTTCAACCTCGTTTCTATGATCTCACGATCCGATTTGAACAAGAACCTACACTTCCCGTTTGCATCAAAGCTCCCGCACTCCAAGCAGTTGATCTGCGCAGCTGCTATCGGAACCCGATCGGAGGACAAGCTCCGCCTACAGAAGCTCGTTAATGCTGGTCTCGACATCGTCATTCTCGACAGCAGTCAGGGTCACAGTATGTATCAAGTTGAAATGATCAAATACATCAAGGAGACTTATCCTGGACTTGATGTTATTGCTGGCAACGTTGTTACCCGTGATCAAGCGGCCACTCTCATCGCAGCTGGCGCCGATGGTCTTCGTATCGGTATGGGCAGTGGAAGTGCTTGCATCACGCAGGAGGTTATGGCTGTTGGTCGGCCACAAGCAGCAGCCGTTTACAATGTTGCCTCTTTCGCAGCAAGATTCGGCGTTCCTTGTATGGCCGATGGTGGTATCCAAAATGTTGGACACATCGTCAAGGGTCTGGCACTAGGTGCTACTACCATTATGATGGGTGGGCTCCTTGCTGGAACCACCGAATCTCCTGGAACATCATTTGTAAGCCGAGAGGGCAAGTTGGTCAAGGCATACAGAGGAATGGGTAGCATCGATGCCATGCAAGATAAGAAGGCCGGTGCTGGTGGAAAGGACAGCCAGAAGAGCAATGCTGGCACAGCGCGTTACTTCTCAGAGGGCGACAGCGTCCTTGTTGCCCAGGGTGTCTCCGGCGCGGTTGCCCACCGAGGGTCCGTCACCAAGTTCGTGCCATACCTCGCAGCTGGCTTGAAGCACAGTCTCCAAGACATGGGCTCCACGAGCTTGGCCGAGCTACACAAGTCCGTCCAGTCTGGCAAGACCCGATTCGAGCTCCGCAGCGCGGCAGCCCAGGTCGAAGGCGGCATCCACATGGAGAACTACGAGAAGAAGCTCTACGCATAGAGCACATAAGCAGTGTGCAGTGCTTGCGCAAAAAAGGTCGATTCGGCGTGCACGGTGGGGATCACAATATCCCCCCTCCCCCCCCCCTGAACTGAAAACTGGAGTTTGGGCCTTATTTTAGCATAAATCTATTGAAACATATTTTCTCAAATGAAACATTCATCGACCTCCTCTGCTAGATGTGCTAAATCACGTGCACACTAATGCTGGCAGACCTTGAATCACCCTACCCCACGGGCTATCTTTCACTTTTGGTGGAAACCCGCGCGCTGCTCTTTGCTCCCGCAGGTTCCCTCTCTGCCCTTCTTCCGTCTCGTCGCTGTAAACGCACGCGGTCCTGTACTGTACTTGATCACGCGCGTCCGTGGTCGACGATCAGGCCGTTCCCCCCCCCCCCCCCTTTGGTCGTTTGGAGGCTCCCGCTCGAGTTTTTTCTCTACTCATCTATTTTCTCACATCATGCATGCCCTGTCAAAAAATTTGGTTGGAATAATATATCAATTTAGTCTCGCCTAAATTTTTTCCTGGGTATATAAGTAAGTATTTATGAATATAAATAACGTTATATAATTTGTAACATTTTCAACGATAAATCGATCTACTCGATTTCTCCCATCGCATTCAATATGCATCATTGGTCACAATCATAAAGAATCAAAAGATAATGTGTAAAACCATCAATTTATGCAAAGCTATCAACACAGAAGTCCCCGAGCCCCACTCCCTCAGATTTCCAATGATGGCGTCTGTCCCTTGACGCGGCCGATGACCTATAGAGAAGTTAAAATAAGACCCTGTGCGCTTAGTGGAGATGGGAGCCTACCTCAGATGGCGCGTATTTTGGTATCACCTCATCATCATGTAGCCTAGATGGATATTAGTAGAAAATTCTCGTGTCGAGCTGGTGAGGTTATTAGGCTTACATTTCAAATTCTTCTGTAGCATCACGGCCTAAAAGCTAGTCAGCAAGTATTCGTTTGAACACTGAGATGGAAGATTAGACATACCCATGAAGTTCATAATCGCCTGTGGTCCACCTGGATGCTCGTCTAGCCAGTTGGTAAGATCTAATACAACGCCCTTGACAACAACCCACAAATCTTCCTTCTTGTTGTGCTTTGCTACTTCCTCCATGGTGTACTCCTTCTCAGGAATAGAGAATTTGGCAGGCTTGCTTGCAGACGAGGTCTTTCCTTGGTCGGAAGAATCCGTTTCGCCCTTCGGAACTGGGGCAGCAGATGTTTGTGCCTGTTTGCTTCCAGTTCCACTAGACGATGAAGAGTCCCATTCAACAGAGATCTTTCCAGGTTGAGAAGGATCGATGTGCAGAGATATTTGACCAAGACGTTGGTTAGCTCCAGCAGTACCGGAGAGTGCTTGTTGGAATAAGTAGCTGCTAGCAGAGTCACCAGCAACACGTCCGTAGACAACACAGCCAAGAAGAGAAGATCCGCCGAGTCTGTTAGCACCGTGGACACCGCCTGCGAGCTCACCGCAAGCGAAAAGGCCTTCGAAAGGTTTTTCCTCGGAGTTAAGAATTTGTGCTTTATCGTTGATCTCGATACCACCCATGGTGAAATGAAGAACCGGTTCCATGATGGCGACGTGGAAGTCGTCGTCGATATCGACGGGGCCGTTTTTGAAGAACTTCTTGCCGTATGGGTCCTTGGCCTTGCCATCGGCGATATCGTTATACTTCTTGAAAGTATTCTGGAGATGTTCTGGTGTGCAGCCAATCTCCTTTGCAAGTTCCTTGCCAGTAATCTTCTTCATGAGCCCTCGGCCAGAGTAATGGCGAGTGTGGAAGTCGAGAACATTTGACGCTTTTGAGTTGAGCATCAGTCTGATTGGGAACTTTCCATTTGCCTTCTCCTTCCACATCTCTCCAGAGACGTAATCCCGGTGACCTAGCTCATCGCAGAATCGATCGCCATCTCCATTCAGAAGGAGACCACCCTCACCACGGAGCGCCTCGGCTGCCAAGAATTTCCATTTAGAGTTTGGATCTTTTGGATCGACAAGACCTGTTGGGTGAACCTGCACCTTGTCCATATCAATCCCATTACCACCAATGGCCATGACCATCTTCTGTCCATCACCGGTGGCATGAACACCGTTGGTAGAGGAGAGGTTGAAGGTATCAGGTCTCCATTTCTTAAGTAGAGAGGTTTCAGTGAAATCGGCAGCATATCCACCAGTAGCCAAAACAACGGGTCCATTGGCTACTGTGCTCTCTCCGCCGAATTCATATGTCACACCTGTGACGTGGTTGCCATCCTTGTTAATAGCAGTAACACGAGCCTTCTTAATGATTTGCACACGTTCTGGCTCAGTCTCCGCGAGATCTTCGAGGCGCTGCATCAGAGCGTATGTGATGGCCATACCGGGGAACTTGGCATCGTGACCACGATGCGTCCTTGGCTCGGAGTGGCCTCTGAAAATTTGTTAGAACTGGATCAAAAAGGTAGTGTAAGTCAAGGCCCACCCTAGCCGTGAAATGAGGGTCAGATCAAGGTTAAACTGGTCTTGGAGCCATTCAACAGCAGCGGCTGATTTGTATGTCAAGACCTTAATGAGATCTGGCCTCGCCTTGTCTCTCGCAGACTTCAAAGTATCGTCGTAGAACTTCTTGACGCTATCTGGGATACCGGCATCGACTTGTGTTCGCGTTAGCGCCCCGTTGATACCGGACGTTGCCTTCGTGGAATTTCTAGCGAGACACACGTTAGCATGGAACTAAAGCACGACAGTTGGTGTATTGTACCCTCCAAAGAAACCTTGCTTGTCCAGAACAAGCACATTGCCTCCGTTAAGGTAGATGGTGTGCGCAGCACTCAAGCCGGATACTGGACGGGACGTTAGCAAGAGCAACACCAGCATCGGCTCATGCGGGGAGCAACATACATCCGCCACCTACAACAATAACTCTTGGAGACATCTTGAATAGCTCTGTGATTGATACAGAGATGCAAAAGACGGATGCGAGGAGTAGGTCAGATAAAGGTGCTTTTGTAAGGGAGGAGGGAGGAGGAAGGCGCAGGATGGGGAAGAGGTGGAATGTGGAGTGGTTTGGTTGCTCGGCACTAAATAAATCTGGAGAAAGGCAACCTTATAGCGACGTGCGCTTGTCAGACGTGCTGGATAGCGAGGAGCAATGCCCCTACGGCTGACATCAGCCGAGGTCCGCTTGGTCCCCGAATAATGTACGGCCCTGATGCTGCTGATTCGGCCGGTACGACGAGCGAGGGCCAGGGAGCATGCAAATACTCCGGCCAAAGCCCCCGAGAGCGTGAGGGAGCAGATATAACGCGCACCCGGCAGTATTGTACAGTCTACAGAGTCTATTCTACCCCAGTGGGAAATGGCGACGACGGCATTGACCAGAAGGAAGTGTGGCGGAAGCACACCTGCTATCACGAATGTCGCATCTGTCGCATCTGTCGCATCCGTCGCTCTCTGCCTGGAAAACGGGGCTTGGAGCATTGATTTGGCGTTTGACGGTCACGAGCCAGTCAGTGTCGCCGGATTTCCATTGCTTTAGCATGTGAATCCGCTGCACACCCCACAAACACGGCGATTAGCGCTTCTCCAGACTTTTCTGGCACGGCGAGGAGCATCAGATGACCGGCACTCCGCCATCGAGCCCCGAGGAGCGGCGCGTTGACATGTGAACATCGCGCGGTGCGTTGAAAGGACACGTTGGTGCCGTGCTTGAATATTGGATATGTGCTTCTGCAGGCGGGGATTCGTGCCAACATGCATCGCTCTGGGTCGCTGAGTGCATCCCGGTCTTGCCAAGCCTCGACCGATCCCTCTCGCGCCCTCGGTGGAAAGAGAAGCGCGGGCGGCACAAGGGCCCATGTCACGTGACCATGCGGGAAACCAGACGAGGCATGGTGCCCTGAATGTAACACTTAGAAGAAGGCAACGATCAGTAAGTGGTACACTGAATTTGCAAGAACAGCAGGCTAGTTTTGAATGTCTAGACTATGTAAAAAATAAGCGTCCAGCCAGACAGTATTGCTAAGGGGTCATGTTTTACACAGACGCAGGTTGTTGTTCACGTGACACTTTTACAATTCTCTACTGTTGTCCCAGCGTGCAACCCAGATGTGAAAGCAAAGATGTAACCTCAGGGTTCTAAGGTCTGTTACTGTAAAACAGTAATCGCATTGCTGCGGTCGGTGATTGCGAAGTCAGCTGCAACACTTCTATCTCGGCATTACTATGTGGATTGGATGGACATCTTCCCCCAACATGTATCGTAATCCATTCATTTCTATTGATCGGAGCATCCCCTTGATCAGCGGAAACAAAAAATGGCCACCCTGGCTGTTATGCTATAGCAGGACGACATAGAGCATTCATTACATATCCCACACTCCATAAGACGCCGATCCGACCTGGGCATGATTCTTCAGGCGATTTCCTTTATATCCCTTAGCGCCAAACCGGCGAAAGCCATGGTTATTATTGCCTTATATTTCCTTACCGTCACAATCGAATTCATTCGTAATTAAGAGGGCTCTTCAAAATCCACACTTCGCCATTCGCAACCTTGCTGGCTATGCTGGTGATCTCGATATTGCCTGGCTGGATCTGAGCAAAGTTAGCAATTGCTACTAGACCTCCCTGATCACGATAGACTTACTATTTTCTTTCCACCTTTCGTCTCCCACCAGACCTTTCCTCCAGCCAGCGTTTCCACTTTCTCGCCCTCCGCGAAGGGAGACAATGGTACAGTATGCGCTTCGACAAAACGCCTCAAGTTTTTATGTGCTCTCTCTTCCCCCGATTCTCCTTCATATGCATCGACACCCAAATTCTTATAATCCTCAGGTGATTCCCAAGGTTTTCGAGGTAACGCCATGATTGCGCTGTTCAGTGGCGCCAAGACGGTCGTGTTTAGACTCTCATCTGAGAGACGTTTATCGATGGTATCTATATCGCGTGTGAAGCCGGCGAATATATTGATTGACCGGTCGCGGCCTAGAACATCACAGAGGATGACATTGTCACTGCCTGATGGACCCTCGGAGGAAGGTGGATCGGGGTTCGCGGGTGGCATAGCGGGGCCGAGATTATCCATAATTGGCTTTTGATTGTGGTAGGCCGATATTGGGTAGATGAGAGACGTTGTAAGCAACGGGTATAGAAGAGACGAGTATCGCATCCTGGTGTTGTTGAGTGAGTTCAGAGATGGCAGATTGGCTTTTGGTACGCCGTGTGATGTGATGCGATCGGATCAACGCGGCGATGACGAGGTTTCGGATGGAAAATCGTTTAGGCGCAAGGCTACCAAGGAGTTCCTTCAAAGCATCCACAGGAACATGACAGACTATAAGGGAGAAGAAAACGTAACAAATTGGGCAAAGAAATAGTACCGTACATACTATACATACAATAGATTTAAATAAGAGCTGCAAACAAACGTAAGGCCTTTTATTGAGGCGTTGTAAACATGTTTACAGCACGGCCGGGGAGACCTTTGACGGCCCTAGAAAGGACGGAACTTGCCGTGCGCGCAAACCGAAAGCTGCGATCTCCCTACAGCTTCTCACTCTTTGTCATGACTCCAAAGTAAACTTAAATAACAAGCACATGAACAAGATTGCCATCAGCAATGTCATTTACGACTTGATACCCGCGGTATCTTGCCGTACAATCCTCAAGCCTGCCGCGTGGAGATCCACCTCGTGGTCACAATCTCTGGCCGATCCACGACGAGATCAATTCACTTCCTCATCTCAAAACACCTCAGCCCTCCCTGTTGATTTGACTCATATCTTTATCGTCTAATCAGTCTCAGGGAACTTTTATTCCTTGATTCTTTCCGCCTCATCACCGATCAGTCACTCTATTATCAACGCGTTTCATCATGAACAACCAATCTCAGCAACCCGCCTCAGTTTTGGACCGAGAACGGGAGAGGGAGCTTGAAGAACAGCATATGAGAGAACGTCATATCCTCAGACAACAAGAAGAGATGGCACAGCGAGAACGAGAGCATAACGAACGAGAGCGACAGCATAGAGAGCAACAATACCAGTCTGTACCACAACATCAGAACAACACCGGCGCAATAACGATCCATCAGCCCGTGGCATCGCGTTTGCCCGGTGCTATACATAGTCCTGGAGGATTGCTCGCGAACCATGGCGGCTCTGCTCCATCTGGTCCTCTCGGAGCTCCAACCGGCCCGGGTAACGCTTTCGGCGGGCCCTTACACAACGAAGCCAGTCGATCGATTCAACAACACCCACAACAGAACGTTGTAGCTCAACAGCAACATCAGATGTTTGGCCCAAGCGTAATAAACCATGCGCCTGGCTCTGCAGCACCACATGGGCCTCAAGCAGCACCTGCAACTGTCTTTGGTGGTCCTCTGCAGCAGGATGCGGCAGCGCGGTCGATGCAGCAGATACCCTTTGGGGGTCCTGTGGCGCCGGGTCATCCAGGACAAGGTACTCCAGCCTTAGGGCAGGGACAGCAGCCTATCCTGAACGTAAGTCTACCCTTATTCTTGACGTAAAAGCTTGAACCCACACATCAGTTTGCAAAATGAGCTTTGCCCTAGCAAATGGCTTTTTTTGCAGGCTGGATCTGTATTCATTATTGTATCAACACTATCTGTGTTAAAACACCTATATGATATAATATGAATCCGAACAGACATATGCTATCGCAAGGTTTTCACTATCCGCAAGTGCGGATCTGCGAAGCAGAGATACCAGTGGCCATAAAATGCCGGCCATCCCACCTCTTGAACAAGCTCATCCTTTACATACAATATCTAAATTCAATTTATAGGACGCCTTGAGTTACCTCGATCAAGTAAAGGTACAGTTTTCCGAACAGCCTGATGTATACAACCGATTTCTCGACATTATGAAGGACTTCAAGAGCCAGGCGTGAGTTCCCTTCCTCCTTCCCTCGATCAGGACTTCTACCTAATGGTTTACCACCATACTAATATCTTATAGTATTGATACTCCAGGTGTGATCAACCGGGTCTCCGAGCTTTTTGCCGGCCATCCAAACCTTATACAAGGCTTCAATACCTTCCTTCCACCAGGATATCGTATCGAGTGTGGAGCGGGGAATGACCCAAATACTATCAGAGTAACGACCCCCATGGGAACGACGGTACAATCCATATCTGGGGGCCGTGCTCTGCCAGATGCCTCCCCTATGGGCCCAAATGGTAGTTATTACGCAGCCCAGCGAAGTGGTAACTGGCCACAACAGCCTCAACATTCGATTGAAAGCCCCGAAGGTGTATTCAGTCCCCAATCTCGCAATGGTGCTCCTGTCTATGGACAGAACCAACAAGCAAATGCAACTTATGAGGCACAACAAGCTGCTGCTGCTCACCAGCAGGAACAACGTGGAGTCTCACAACTTCAGAACGCCATCGCTACCGCCACTGGCCATCCTCCTAGAAATGCTTTGACGCCGACACCAAGTTCTCAAGGAGCTGGCATAAACGGTAATGGAGCGCAACAGCCCGGCATTGAAAAGCGAGGCCCTGTTGAATTCAACCATGCAATTAGTTATGTGAATAAGATCAAGGTATGACTGCTCCCCCCATGTAATGTTCTGTATTGGCACTAATACATCTTTCCTTCCCAGAACCGCTTCCAAGATAAACCTGAGATTTACAAGCAGTTTCTCGAAATCCTTCAAACATATCAACGAGAGTCGAAGCCCATCCAGGATGTTTACGCTCAAGTGACCACTTTATTTAATACAGCGCCAGATCTGCTTGAAGACTTCAAACAATTCCTACCCGAATCAGCTGCTCAGGCCAAGGCTGCCGCGAAGGCAGCAGAAGATGCGGCTGCTATGGGCTTGACTGGCGTATCTCATACCCCACAACCTTCCAACCGTGGCAATGAGAAGCTACCTCCTGTCGGCAACTTCCCGCCACCCAGCACCAGCAAGGAGGGCAAGAAGCGTGTGCGACCCTCTGCTACTACGACTGCCGTTGCTATGGGCTCCTTGGGTGAGGCCAGCGGTAGTAGGAATAGTATTGGGCAATCTGGCAACGTCAATAAGGTGAGTTCTATCATCATCCTCAATTTAACTATTGCAATCTTCGAAGCTATGATGTGGTTGATTACCCGATGGAAATATTCTGTTCCTAGTGGGACGCGAATATTCAGCCTTTATAAGAAACATATGCTTGAACGTGTATTAAGTGCCCATGGCATCTTGCATACCTGCACTGCTTGATGCGTGACATCTACAGAAATATACTACGACTGCGTGAAGAACTCAGCTAAGCCTTTAAAACTGTACAGCGTGCAAAGATTTCACATGGCGCAAGACCTGCAGCCGAAGAAGCGCCAGCAGTGTCTCCGACATTGACACCTCTAAAGCCTCAGCCGATGTCCCCTACGCTGATGCCTCCGTCGCAACAGGCCGAAGTTGCATTTTTCGATAAAGTCAAGAAATATCTCAGCAACAAGCAGACCTTTGCTGAATTTCTCAAATTATGCAACCTATTTTCGCAAGATCTAATTGACAAGAACGTTCTTGTACACAAAGTGAACAACTTTATAGGTACCAATCAGGAATTGATGGACTTCTTCAAGAACTTTGTCAAGTATACTGGTCCTGATGAGGTCATCGAGAACCGACCGCGTCCCCCAACTGAAAAGGTCTCTTTGAGCAATTGTAGGGGCTTGGGACCTAGTTATCGTTTACTTCCTAAGAGGGTACGTCTTTGAGCTTATTATCCCTATTGCTTTTCCTTGCTAGTAGTTAGTATTGTTGGTGTTTAATATTGTGTGGCGGTAAATTATGAGGGTGTAATCAACTCAGAGAAAACGCGGGGAACTGACAATGAACGAGAGGAACATGAAAGGCTAATTCAAAAACATCAGGAACGTTTGAAGGCATGCAGTGGCCGTGACGAAATGTGTTATTCCGTTCTCAATGATGATTGGGCATCTCATCCAACTTGGGCATCAGAAGACTCGGGATTTGTCGCTCACCGCAAGAACATCTTTGAGGAAGCTCTTCATAGAATTGAAGAGGAACGCCACGACTATGACTTCAACATTGAGGCAAATGCAAAGGTCATTCAGCTCCTCGAGCCTGTTGGCCATCAGATTCTTAATCTTCAACCGCATGAGATGGCCGGTTTCCGCATGCCAGCTGGCTTTGGCGGTCAAAGTCAGTCGATCTATAGGCGTATTTTCAAGAAGGTCTACGGAGCGGAGAAGGGTATTGAAGTCACCAACGACTTGTTCAAAGATCCAATAGCGGTTCTCCCTGTCGTACTTGCACGACTGAAGCAGAAGGATGAGGAGTGGCGCTTCACACAGGTAAGATAACTCTCCGGCTGCCCAAAATATGTCGCTGACCTTCCTCTAGCGGGAGTGGGAGAAAGTCTGGCACGCACAAACTCAAGCCATGTACATGAAGAGCCTTGACCATATGGGGATTCATGTGAAGCAGGCCGACAAGAAGAACTTTGGTGCGAAGCACATCGTAGATCTCATCAAGCTCAAGCACGAGGAACAGCGACGTCAAAGAAGCTTAAAAGGCAACGTGCCAAGGTATCAGTTCAAATACGATTTTGAAGACAAAGATGTTATTGTAGATGCGATAAGATTAGCCATACTATACATCACGAACGCCAACCAACACAGTGGCGGCGAGAGGGACAGGGTGGTTGACTTCTTCGAGGAGTTTGTTCCAATCTTCTTTGGTATCCCATCTCCCATTGTTGAAGATCGTGTCAAAGATATTTCGCGCAGCTCACCGGACGAGGAAATGGAAGATGCCCATCCGGCAGAACTTTCAAATGGACGTGGCAGACGTGCGCATGGCAGAAACGGACTCCTCCGAGGGGTACTTGACCGCGGTAGGAATGGCACCAAAGGTCGTGGTCACAAGGAGGATAGCGTAGCTTCTGGCAGCAAAGAATCTACCCCAGATGTTGGATCTGCTGGTGATGAAGATGATGTGGACGCTGCAGAAACCCTAGATGACGCAGCTGCTGATTCCCCACTGGAGCGCTGGATTACTAAAATCCCAAGCCCTGCTGCGGTAGAAGGCACCAAGCCACTTGAAGCTGCCGACTTGGAGTTAAAGGCCGACCAACCGTTCAAGCGCGACTGGTACAGACTTTACTCCAATACCCATATTCTAGTCTTCTTCACTCTTTTCGAGACAATATACCGACGCTTGAAGGGTCTTAAGGATAGTGAGGAAATGGTTACTGAGGCTGTCCGTCGCCAGAGAGCGCATAAGCCTGCGAAGGAGGTTGGATTGATTGATGAAAAGAACAATTGGTTCTCTGCTGGCTCCACAGAATCGTACTATACGCGGTCCCTCGTCGTCGTTGAGGAATTTGTTCTCGGCGACATTGATGAAGCTAGGTACCAAGATTTCCTTCGAACATACTACCTGAAGAAAGGATGGGCACTCTACACAATCTCGGAGTTGTTAAAGTCTTTGTGCCGAAACGCTACTATATGTGCGATTGGCGATTCCAAGGAAAAAACGCCTGATATTATTGCAAATTTCGAGAAAAATCGCGTAGTCGATGAGACTACCTATAATGTTGAAATTGAGCAGAGGAAAAAGGTAGAGAAGATTGTCAAGGATAATGATCTATTCCTCATTAGATATGTAAGTTCTCTTTAACCTCTATATATTGTCAATAATCAACTAACCGTGCATAGAATCCCAAACTTAGTCAAGCCACGACTCAGCTCATTCTTAAGGATGAAACAACCTTCGAACTCACCAATATGGAGCGTAGGGACCGCTGGAAGTATTATACGTCATCATTTGTTCGGATTGAACCTACTGAGGGTGTTCCCCGCGATCGTGTTCGGAAGTCAGTCCTTACCCGCAACATTCCAATTGGCGAGACCGACTCCGAAGATGGAACGACACAGCTACTCAGAAAGCCACTTCTCTGGAAGGAAGACCTTGTCATTCGAATCTGTGTAAACACTTACAAGATCACCTACAAGAACGGCACCTCAGAGTGGTTTGTCTATGCTGAGGGCAAAAATGATGGCGAATCCGACGCGGTTGCGCAGGCTAAAGAGGGTAGAACCAACCGCTTCAAGGAAAAATTTGATCTCAACAGCCCATGGAAGAAGGATTTAAGTCAAGGACAGGTGGAAAAGATCAATGAGGACTTCGATAAGTGGATCAAGGAAGGGGTCATTCCGACTATTGCTCGCACTGCTGCCTCTAGCTCTGCTGATATGGAGGAGTGAGCGAGTAAGTTGCGACTTTATGAGATGTGAATGACAAACTTCTGGCAGGCAGGGTATGGGAGGGCTTGGTCGCGTTTGATTTTTCTATCGACGATTGCTTTTCTATTATTCCGTTACGCTGGTTACAAAGAGTAAATTAAAGCAACGGAATCAGTTCGTCGTCTGAGGCGTTGCGAGATTTGCATGCATGAGCGTCACGGCCCTTTATTTAGCAGCTCATGGAAAACATTTTCTTTGTGCTTGAAACGAGGCTTTCACCCGGCTTGTAGAATTAGAGTAGCACAATAAAATCAAGAGTTTTGTCTTGTCATCTTGTCATTCATTTTCGGGATGTATCTATTTCGCGTATACTATCAAAAAAAGACATAATCAAGTCCCTCTCGCCTTTCTAATACCGAACTCGGGAAAACCTTCCCCCCCCCCCCCCTCAACTTCTCAGCTGGATCATGTCGGACATGAGAACCTCCTTCCAGAGTTCCAATATCCCGTTCCCGTTCTGAATGCCTGGTTCCTCGAATCTTGACAGGCCCGATCGATGAAGATCATATTACTGCACGGATTTAATCGAGCGTCTCATTATCGATTATTGAGACGACCCAGTGTTTTGAGTGATTTTGATAATAGTGTATGCACAGGAATTATAATAGGACATTCAACATTGCTATACTAAGTACACAGGGGGCTTAGAAAATTTTATACGACAACGGCCTAGCTTAGGAAAGAAACGCTTCAATCCATTAACATTCCCCATGAGGGTGTTTTGTTTGCTCCAGACGCCAGAATGTGATAAAAGAATAAATTTATGGCTTTTCGCAGAATCAGAGGTGTGTAGCTTAACCAATATTTGCATCTTTGTTCAATGCTTAGTGAGAATGTCCATCCTCCTCCAAATGGTCGTGCTGTGACTCGGCAGTGAGGGAGGACGAGCAACATCCCATTCCTTGACAGTCATCGACACACTCAAGGAGGCAGGAATCATCGTCCTTGGGACTTCGCGGCGAAGCCCCATCTAAGCTAGGCTCCTCAGCATGGTCATGGTCTTTATCGAGACAGAATTCTGGCTGAATAGTAGCGCTATGGATTCCGTATGCGTGCAAGCACTTCCGTGCTACCTTGGCAAGCTCCATATATCGCTCGCTACCGCCAGCTTCACTGATGGGGAAGGCAACTTGGATATGCATTGAAGCAATAATTTGGGAGTCACTGAGTTGCCAGATGTGGACGTGGTGGCAGCTGACTACACCATGAATATTTTGGATGTCCTCTTTGATATCATTGACGTCGATATGATCTGGCGTTGCTTGAAGGAGGATCTTTGCGGTGGCTGAGGTCAATGGAATAGTGGAATGGAGGATGATCATTGTAATGAAGAGAGAAACAGCTGGATCGGCGTAGAAACGTCCAGGCCATGGTGTCAGCCAGATAATCAGGGCAGATACTATGACGCCAACGTTGCCAAGAGCGTCGCCAATAACGTGGAGAACCATTGCTCGCATACCCATATCATCATGATTGTGACCGTGCCCGCCCTTTGATGGCTTCTTCGGCTTGTTATGATTGTGTTCAGCATGCTGAGAGTCGGGTCTTGGTCTTAAGGAAGTGAAGATTGATCTGGACGAGTGGTCATGCCCATGATCGTGGTCATGGTCGTGGTCGTGGTCGTGATTGTGGCCCCTAGCATTATTTCCATTCCCCCCTTTGTTGATCAATGGCGAGATCTCGGTTGGCACGACATCTGAGTCGTCAATAGCAGATTCGTTATCGGATGTGCTTGACCCTTCCTCATTCCCATCTGGCTGTGGCTTACTTGCGGCGATGATCTCTTCTCTTAGCCTTGCAGGGTGGATAGTAATCTCGTCCAATCCCAAACGACCATTTAAAATACTGCTTCTTCGTCTACGATGGCGACCTGACGAACCTCTGCTACTGGGCCTGTTAACAGAAGGGTCGCTGCCACGGGAGGTGCTCGCAGTCTCGTCGGAACTGGTGAATTTGATGTGTCTATGCATTTCTGGAGAAAGTTGCGAGGCTCCTGAGACAACACCTAAGAGAACATCAGTAACTTAACCCTCCTCGTCAGCAGTATAATTCGAGGGGTTAACAGTACCATCAGTGCTAGTTCCTTCCTCGGCTGCTTTAAGCTTATCGCCACCGGAGTGGTCGTGTTCCTCTCCACCGTGAGAATGCCCATGCCCTCCTAACACAAAGAAACCTGCCAGATTCGATGCGAGACCAAGGGAGCCAACTACGAGAATGAGCTTTGGATTACTGATCTCTGGTGGATCGATAAGTCGAGTAATTGCTTCAAGGACGATCGAAAGGCATAGAGCGATAAGGAAGACGGCATTGAAGAAAGCACCTAGTATCTCGGCTCTCAACCACTATCCAAGGAGTCAATAATAGCTTACATCTGGGTAATAGGGATACTGACACCAAAGGAGTATTTGTCCGAGGAAGACTTTTGGGCAGCCTTAACTGCCCATAAGCCCACAATCAAAGATATTATATCGTTCAACTGGAGGTCGTTAGCATGCCTCCAGCAGGAGAGGGAGGGTAGATCCTAACCATATGAAAAGCGTCTGCCATCAGGGCTAGAGAGCCAACAGCCAAACCAACTCCGAGCTCCAAGAAAAAGAATGCAACATCGATTACCAGCATGATGGTGATTCGGGTAGATTTGGACCACGCCATCTTTGTTTGGCGGCGCGTCTGCGCAGGACTGTCGATTGTGTAGAAGAGGGATGGGTAGAAGACACGACGTGTATTGTAGAGAGGACGAGGAGGATGTTTATCGAACACAGGCCAGACGCTCAAGGAATGCTAGACGGCAAACGTTGAGATAGGTAGGGCCGGGGATTGCCTAGCCTCCAGTGTAGGCTGCTGTCCATGCGGGGTTCGACGGCGACTGTTCAGAGAATTTCCGCTTCCAACGCAAATATGGAGTGGAGGGGCTGGCTATCAGCTGTATCTTTGGGAGAAGATGAAGGAGAACACGACGAAAACTGCTGAGGCTTAAAAAGGGGACAGGATCTCCGACGTCGCCGAAGCTGCGAGTTCGCGATGTCCCGATGGCGTAACCAAATTAACGGACAGTCTTCTCCTTACGCGTAAGGTTCTTGCGGGGGATCTAGTCCGATTGCGGCAGGCCAGCGTTGGCCAATCATACCACGCTACCGATTAGCGCGCGTTTATTTGTACGCAGGCGCACGGTAAGCACCTTTGGTAAGGAGGCAAGTGAGTTTGATAGATATGCTCAAGCACGTACTGTGCATCAAATCTTTTCAGAAAATACACCAAGTCACACGGCTTAGATCATGTGGCGGGCTCTAGTACAATGCACGGCTGCTCTTTCTCTCCTCCAGTTTGCAGAACGTCTTCCTCTAGACTTGCAATTACTCATGGAAGTCTATTACACGGCAGTTGAAAGTATATTCCCCTATAGTATACAGCATAAGGGGTTTTAGTATAAAGTATACCAAGCTGCCTAAACGTTCAGTCCTTACTGATGTCGACTGCTATCAGCAGGACAAAGAACATGAGAGTTATCTGACCAAGATTAGCTACCGGCAGGTAATTTGGATTGGAATCTAAACATACTACCAGAACGCCAAAGCCCAGCAGGACAATCTCAATACCTCCGGATAGAGCCTTGCCTCTAATGAGTGCGTTTTGATACCTCCAGGTCCTGAATGCCCCAAGTAAAAGAGCGTAGATCGCTGTGCCTTGGCAGATACACGCGAGCGGTTTGCCGAGGACGTAGTAGCCAAAGACAGCATTTGGCGTTGGAGAATGCTGGAGTCGAAACAGCTGAGCAACGACTATGCCAAGCATTGATATTGCCAGCGACGTCCTTAAGTAGCCGAGGAAGGTTCTTTCGAGTGCTAGAAGTGATGTTAGTGTGCTGTATTTACGTGGGCTAAGTAAGTATTCTATGCAACAGCTTCGATATTATCACCTAGAGCTACGGACAAAGGGAAGATTCGCGACGTACCAAGGTGATCACGACATGCCTCGTGCTCGACAACAACGCTTATCTGATGTCGCCAGAATTTTAAGATGTTATATCTTAAATGCCCAAGACCTCCTGTAGGCCTCGGAGACAGCGTTGGAGATCGCTGGCGATGCAGTTCAGACACGTGACCATATTGTCTCCTCAATCCCGCGAGCTCGGTAGCCTCAAGAGAAGCCGAGCGTTGATGCGCCGCAGGTGGTCTTTGTGGTTGTAGGTCGCCTTCAGTGCCTCTGGCTGGAACGCTGGTCATTGCGAGGAGATCAATAGGTGAAGTCTGGTTGCGCGGATCTAGAATTCGTGCATCGTTTGACTCAAGTGCGCTTGACGAACGGTAGACTGAGCTGAGGTAGCTGAGAATGTTGGTTAGGGAAGCTACATTCCATGTACTCCCATATCCTCAAAAGACCTTGCGTGCCTCCCTTTTGTTTGTGATTGAGGTATGAGGTAATTCTACTCTGAACTGCACTGTACTGTGTAGATAAGATAAGAAGATGGGCTTTATTCCTATCACTGTTCAAAAGTCCTATTGTATACCGCTCCGTCGCTCTGCCGGCACGACAATAGAGGGAGTCCCTGAATCATTCAATTGGAACTTAAAACTTCTATCCGGCGACGATACACTCGACTCTAGGTTTCACGGGCAGCATACTGGTTTTACAATTTTTAATGTTTCAGCCGGGTATGGGTTCTAATACTCTCAGTCCATTGTGCATATAGTGAGCCATCATAGGTGCTTTCTGAATGCAATTACCGACATAGCAAATGGCAAATACAACAGCGAGCATTATCTCAGAACCTTCGTAGAAACACGATCTGAGAGTTTCCTGGATCATGCATAATAGCCACCGGAGGTAATGTCGCTTCATAAGATATTGTCTCCAAAAGCATAGCTCGCTTCTCTCTCTACCGCGACCCCAGCGCCATGGCTGTGCTAAACCGCGTGCCGCGACGCCTCGCAATCCCTGAAACAATTTATGGATACCAACCCTCGCGGAGACGTGCAAGCTGTCAACTTCCATCTCTCACCATCCCAATGTCTGGTTACAGGCCATTAACTTAACCAAGTCGCCACAGACTCGGAATGGCTTACACTTCTTTCTGGAATCTACACACCCAAAATGGCTTATTATAGCAATGCCAATGCTCGATCCTCGACGCGCGACCACTTTGTCGAGCCTCCTTCTATGATCGATCGCCTTATTGCGGCACTTCCAGGTGGTCTACCAATCCTGATGCAGAAGCTTTGGGAGAAACAGAGCTATACGAGCACAAATTCGCCGCAGCTACCAAGAACGCTGCGCCAGAAGATCTGGGAGTTTAGCCTTCGAAAGCTCGTCAACCTGCCGAACCTGTGCATAGTTGTCTGGGTGCTGGTGCTCCTTTGGGGCGAAAGATGGATATTTAAGAGCAGTGTTGCTGATTGCGACTGGGCTAGTTGGGAGAGATGGGTGAGTGCATGAGATCTCAGGCAGCTTGACTGCGATAGTATTGGAACTGACGATGTAACTGGCAGCCAGCAGCGGCAACTCCTCATCACCTAGTCCTTCTTGCAGATCCGCAGTTAATTGATCCTCATACATATCCTGGCCGTCCATGGCCTCTATCGACACTCACAGAAGTATATACAGACCACTACCTAGAGCGGTCATACGAACAGCTACAAAAGGTGTTGCATCCAGACACGATATTCTTTCTTGGCGACCTCTTCGATGGAGGAAGAGAATGGGCAACAAGGCAACAGGATACATGGGACCCAGAGTGGGCCAAAAACCAGCGTCCTACGGAGGAGCGAAAGCTACTGAAATACTGGAAGACGCATTTCGGGGACAATTTCTGGCACCAAGAGTATATGCGGTTTGGAAACATATTCTTTAATCATTGGAATGATGGCGGCTACGATGCGGGCCTTGGACAGAGAGGGCGCAAGCTCATCACCAGCCTTCCGGGAAATCATGATTTAGGTTTTGGAGCGAACATAAAGATACCCGTACGCAACAGGTTTCAAGCATATTTTGGAGATACTAATAGAGTTGATGTGATTGGAAATCATACGGTTGTTTCGGTGGATTCGGTATCATTGAGCGCAGGATCGACAGACCAGACACAGTTAGATACACAGGCGCTTACTGGGCCTACTCGGGAGTTTTTGGACGCGATACAGCCCATCAAGCGTAAGGCTGTAGCGCGAGAGCTAGAATATCAGAGCGGAAGAGAGCTGGCCTTGCGTCAGGCACATAGGGCCATCGACCTGGAAGGGGCTGAGTTCAAGAACATGCCCTCGCTTGATCCTGGGGAAGGCCATCCTGGGTTTCCTACAATCCTACTTACACATGTCCCCCTTTATCGCGACCCTGGCACACCATGCGGCCCCCTTCGCGAGCACTGGCCACCGACACCACCGCCGAAAGGCCAGACTATGCCTGTCAGCCCTGATGAACGAAACGCCATCTCAATCTCAAGAGGTTATCAATATCAGAACGTCCTCAGCGAGAACGATTCGAACTATCTCATCGAATCAATTGGCGATGTCGTCTCTGTATTTTCAGGGGACGATCACGATTACTGCGAGATCGTCCACCCACTTACAAAGAATCGTGCTCGCGAAATTACTGTCAAAAGCATGTCTTGGGCAATGGGCGTTCGCCGTCCGGGGTTTCTGTTGGTGAGCTTATGGAACCCGGTGGATGCCAGGGGTGTTCCGCTCGGCACCCAGGGCGGCGGTCACGGGGCATCGGTCAGCGGCTCTCCGACTCTCGAAAGCCACCTCTGTCTCCTACCGGACCAAATCGGTATCTTCATCCGCTATCTCATCCTTCTGGTCCTCACCCTACTCGCCCTCGTTGGCCGCGCAATCCTCACACCCATTCTAAACCTCACACCTTTTGCCCCATATTCGCCGGCCTCCTTCTCAGGTACACCCGGCATCCCGCTCCTTCCTACCACAAACAAGGAAGTGCTCCGCAATCGCGAAGAATATTTTCAAGCCCGCAACTCGAACTCCTCGACGTCATCCACCGCCTCCAACGGCTCCACCCTCGCACCACGTTCTATAGCCGCCCGAGCACGGAGCATCAGTCCCGCTCCTGGCGGCTACGGCATCCCTCCCAGCCAAGCACGCTCCACCCCCCCGCCACCCTTCTCCAGTACGGGGCCCCGACCTAGAGCTACCTCAGATGCGGGGTATGGCGACAGCTGGAACGAGAACGCGAAATTCTTCTCGGCTCCCGACAGTGACGACTACGAAGGCGAGAAGGGCTCTGCCAAGAAGAGCGCGACTGCGAGGAGGAAGCTGTCGCATCTGCAGGTGACGCTCAGGGAAGCGTGGGCCAGTCTCTGGAGGGTTGCCTGGGTTGTCACTCCGTGGTATCTGTACCTTGCCCGCTATGGCTGAATTATATATATATATATATATATATATATATTATATTCGTTTTGTACACATAAGAAAATAAACCCTTTCTAACGCCATGTGCCTGCCTCCCACTGTAACCCCACGACCAGACACGAACCAGCCCCTCTAACCCTTGCCGAGCTAACTCCCTAAATGCCGACTTGGGGGGCGCCGCCCATAAAACGCTCCGCTCTCTTGGCGTCCCCTTAATGCGTCCTCGAGGCTGATATCCCACATTTTCATCATCATCATCCCGTTCCTGCAACAGCAGCAGCAGCAGCAGCAGCAGTAGCAGCAGCAATATACCCGAGCCCGCGACGTCTCGGCCGTGTAATTAGATTTCTAGCAACGCAGCTCGGCGCGACGTAGCGTAGCCGCTCCCGGGTGGTAGGTAGGTAGGCCTGTTCTGGCGCTGCTAATGCTAATCAGCGGATGGATGACTAGGCGGGATCAAAAGACAGGACGTGCTATTGGCGCACTTTTTTTTTTTTTTTTTTCAAGACATCGTGCCTTTCCCGCCTCGTTCGTTCGTTCGTTCTACAATATTATGTGTTTGAGGATATGCCGGCAGTCGCGGGATCGACGGCATTTCGGACCTGGTGAGTTAGCGCTCCGGTCCACGGTGCTCCGGTCTACAGCACAGCGGATCACTGATCCCCACTAACACACATGCACGAGTAGAGAATATATGAGACGATAGCCAGCCGATGTAGATTTTGGGGTTCTTTTAAGAGACTACATGGCCAAATTATGGTTATAAAAGATCATGGTAGATCACTATCTTCCATTCCATCCCAATTCCGAGATCCCAGACGAAACCAGACCGGACCAGACCCCTACTCCAGTCAATATGTTTTCCCCCGTCAAATCATCCCGAGATATCATAACCCGATAGATGGCACCACGGAACACCTTTGCACAAAACTCCAAATAATATCGACTCCGCGCTGAACAACTAAGCAAAAGACGTGGCACAGCCCTCACGGTGTGCATGATGGCAAATTATATACTAAAATCGACGTTACCAAGTGATGCGATGATTTTATCCTCATCTGTCATTGTTTGCGAGTCGGTTTGGGATAATGATGAGCTGCCGTTTTCGCTGTGGCTAATAGCATCACTATCACCACCCGCTGTATTTGCTTCTGCAGCAGTTCTCCTTCGGGCCTCTTCCCGGTCGGCGAGACTGACACCGCTAGCTACACCAGCTGTGGTTTCTTGACGGATGTCTTGGAAGCTCCAACTTGGTTGGAAGCCTCTCGATTGCCACGCATGTTCGACACGCTCATATAATTCATCAATCTGTTCAAGCGAGATCTTCGAGGTTTCGTAAATCATTGCGTATACAAAGACGAAGCCCATCACGCAGCATGATGCCCAGACGAAGAATACCTTCGACTGAAGGTCCGCATATCCTTCGCCTCGACCGACGAGATATGGGACGCTGTAGGCTATCGCCCAGTTGAGTAGCCAATTCGATGCCGTCGATATCGACATGGATTTAGCTCGGACTTTTAGAGGATATATCTCCGAGGTAACGACCCAGGTAACGGGACCCCAAGAGGAACTAAAGAAGAAGATGAATATGCATACAAATGCAATTAATACCCTGTTCCTAGTCTCCGTATCTCCGCTTACCATGCCCACGATAGCGACGATAAATTGCGAGATTGTCATGCCAGCGGCGCCAATAAGAAGTAAATGGCGACGACCCCAGGCTTCAACAAGAACCATCCCAGGAATATTACTCGCAACGTTTACTACGTTAATAATAAGGCTGACAACAAATGGCGCGGAGATGCCGGCAGAGTGGAAGTAGGTTATCCCATAATAGAACACAAAATTGATCCCAGTAAGCTGTTGGAGCATCTGAAGACCACAACCAGTAGCAAGGCGTCGACCGAGATGAGGAGAGCCGAGAAAGACATCTCGATATCTAGATGGACCGAGTGACATCTCGTAAGCATGGTTTGCCTCAATCTCCGCAAGTTCTTCGATCAAAGCAGGATGAGCGATATCGAGGCGGCGAATGCGTGAAAGAGACTCGGCGGCAGCGGTTTTACGTTCACGCTTGATTAGATATCGAGGCGTCTCGGGCAGAATGATTAGGCCGATGAATAGGATGCCTGCCCATACAAATTGTAACGCTATTGGTATGCGAAAGGATGCAGGGCCATTGATAAGTGAGGTGAAATTGTTTACTATGGCAGCGATGAGGAGACCGAAAGTGATAGCTAGTTGATAGGCGCACACTAAGGATCCACGAATCCATTTAGGTGCCATTTCAGACTGGTATAACGGAACGAGGACAGAGATGATGCCGACACCAAGGCCGGCGAAGAATCTACTATTATTAGTATCATTGCAGGACATGGGCCATTTGTTAACTCTTACCTTCCGGCAGTAAACAGAGGAATATCCATTGACGCTGTTTGAAGGATCACACCGAACGAGAAGACTATCAGGGCAATCATAAGTGATATACGGCGGCCAAGGTGGTCTCCAATTGGGGCAGCAAACAGAGCACCAAAGAATGTGCCCGCACTGAGGATAGAGACGATTTCGGCTTGTTGGCCAGGTGAGATGCCCACTTCTCCGGTGTCTTCATTGGTGATGTATCCTGTCGAGAACTGCTTGAGCCACCACTTCATCGCGATAATGCCGCTGATGGTTCTACAAGCCTGTGGTCAGCATAGAGCATCAAGATGGGAGGAAAGGCCGGGAGTTATATATCGTACCCTGTATCATATCCAAATAAAATCCCGCCGAACGCGACAAAGAGGCCGATCATTATAGCTGGTGCTGAAGACCCAGCAACGTTCTCCGGCTTGCGCCATGCGAACGAGTATGCCCTCGTCATCGTGGGTGGGATCGGCCGTCGACGGAGCTAGTATTATATGTTAGGACGTGCAGTGAATCTGCGTGTCTCAGTGGCGTTGCGGCAGTCTGGTCGCCGTCGCCGTCGTGTTGAGGTCGTCAGTAGATGATGTTCGGTGTCGAAGGTCATCAGGTTTAAGAGCACCATACAGCCTGTCATTGGGCGGCAGACACGGCTCGAGCAGCGGCTTGTCCTCAATGCAGTGCCTCTCTCACCAGGTCGGCGTTGAGTTGGCGCAGCTGGGAAGGTTGGAGGTTGGAGGTTGGAGGGAGGGAGAGGGCGACGAGAGTGTGGGGAGGACGTGGGCCAGGGAAGGGCAGGAGGGCGGTGGTCCCTCACAGCGAGAGGAGCTGGAGGCCGTGCGAGGCCGCCGTGGCTCTGTGGTTGGGTGGTTGGCTACGCCGGGGGGCGCAGGAAGAGGCGCTATAGTACCGGGAACCGGTCACATCCGACTGGACCGAGGAGCGCAGGCGGAGCTGGGTGATGCGGTCGACGGGTGCGATGTGATGGGGACAGACTGTAACGTGTGATCCGGGATGCAACATGCAACCTGCGAGATGCGAGATGCTGGCAGGCGTGGGAGGGTTGTGGCGGGTGCAGAGTGCGGCGTGCGGTGTGCGGTGTGCGGCGTGCGGCGTGCGGCGTGCTCTGCAGTATTGCGTGTCGTGTCCGCCGTAGATTTGCGTCGCATACCGTCCGTCACCCGTTTGCTCACGTGCCGCTGCCCGCTGCCCGCTGCCCGCTGCCCACTGCCCACCGCCCGCTTTTTGACGGCGCCGTTTTCCCCAGACAATCCAATTCTCACCCTTCCGTCTCGCCTATTGTCGCCGCCTCCGATATCAGGCACCCACAGCCAGCGTGTCTTGTCCCGCCGCCCGCCACCTCCATGTCGCGAGTCTCCATTCCATCCATCAGCCATATCTGTGCCATGCACCGGAATACCGGAGTGCCTACGGCTGGGACGGGACTTCGGTTCTTTGCAGATCTAAAGTGCAGGCAGCGCTCGCCTTGTTGCCGGCGTATATCTTGTGAGGATGCCATGATCTGTGTCTATCCTGCCAGCCTCGAGCTGCTCTTGAAGTAAAGGTCCGATGCGTGGCGGCCGGAGCAGAAGCTGCCCTGGACTGTCCGCTGCGGCCAATATCACTGTTGGTGGAGCTCTTTTTTGTTGTCTGGCTTCAGAGCTACATGCGGTTGTGGCATGGGAAGAAATAATGTGCTGCGATCCGAGCTGCAACAAAGCATGCCTGGTGTCTTGCGTGGACGCACACGCCCAGGTCACTATTCGTCCCGAAAGATGTTGAGATCCTTTCGGCCATCGCTGCTCTCGTTTCCGTTCGCGGCTCTCCTCGCATTGTTCTGCTCTAATGCTCTTGCTCGTTTCTGAATATCATAAATCCAGTTCCTTCGATTCCTTTGTTTGTCTGCCGCATCCGGCATGTGCGAGTGTTGAAGACAACACTCTTTGTCTTGATACAACAATGATAATCAGTTTCCACCTTCTCAAAAATATGCCTACCCCATATCTGAATTTATTCCTTCTATCGCAAGATACCATTCTCAACCTGCCTGTTCTATGCTCTCCTTAGCAATCGAAATGGCTCCTCGGACACCACATGATATGCGAACTAAACTCCTGTTTCATCCTTCGTACACGGCTCTAGATGAATATGTCAGATGGGATGAGTCTCCAGCACCAGATGGTGGACGGCATCCCCACAGCTCAAACCTGCTTAGTCATCTCGGTCACGTATACACCAATTACGGACGGGGCCCTTCAGTCCTCGACAAGGTCCTGGACATCCTGCGCACCCAATACGATCTCGAGCCTAACGCAGCATGGACCGCCAAACTCAGGCCTTGGAAATGTCGTTACGTACTGGGTAGGCTCGTCGGATCGGCCTTCAATAAAGCTTTTTGTGACAAGATCAGCATTTGTGTTGATTCATGCTACGAGGATGACAGAAACACATCTTCAAAGCTCGAAAGGTTTATTGATGGCTTTACAAGACATGTCCGTCGATCTCGATTAACCCCACAAACTAGTTGGGGTTTAAACCCGAATTCTATCAAAGAGGTGGCCTTTACGCAAGATCCGCTTGTTGACGGTCGATTTCGTCAGCAAATTCACGGAGAGGTTGAGCTACAGGTGATTGAGCACATATCGGCCAATGGTAACTATGCATATCCCGACAGAGAACAGCTCTCAGATTGGAGCGACCACACCGAAAATAGTAAGTTGGAATGGGACTTGCGCCTAAATGTAGACAAGGTACGACGTCGATGGTTGGGTATCCTAAAGGTGGTTCAGTCTCTGCAGAACTTAGAAGCTTTCAAGTAAGTCACAACATGTGGAATAAGGCTTAATGAAATACTGATTAAATAACAGCTGGGGATCTAATGTGCCAATCAGCGAACCGTTATTTGGAGTACTCGCATTGAATTGTCCAAAATTAAGCTCCCTATATCTTAATATCAACGGGCGCATGGTCGAATATGCACCAATAATGGCATTAAACGATGCAGTGCGGCAAACCGAAAAGCTGTCCTTACTGGAAAGGACACAGAAAGAGTGTGAGAAATTAAAGGTCAACGAACGATGCCAAGTCCAAATCGTATTAAATTTGAAGAACGATCAGGACGTCATCAAGGCCCTCTCTATAATCTCAAAATCCGGATACACCGAGTTGCTTTCGTTAACTATCGACAGAACTAAATCTGATCCGAGAGAGAGCCTTCTTTCGCAAGGGCCCAATTACATTCTAGGTGGGCAAGCAGACCAGGTAGAACCGCTTCTCGGTAATGAGCCTATTCTTCGAGTTCGGCATCTCGCCCTTTTAGCTGTTGGTAGCCTTTCAAAGCACATTGTGTCGGCCATTGATAAATCGTACCTAGTCAGCCTGGAAGTCAATAAATGCGAGCATCTACTCGCTGTTTATGGAGCACTTGTGCGTGAGGCTCATAGGCTGAGGTGGTTCAAAGTCAAATTCGGCGATCTGAGCAAAGCAAAGCTTCGTGGGTCAGCGTATTGGGACGCTTATGTTCAAGACCAGCGATATACCCTCGACTTCCTACGGCGCGGACTCTTTGAATTAGAGGTAATTGAGATTGAGGGGTGTGTCAACGATGATACACGAGCACCGAGACACCTCTCCCTCCTTAGCTCTGAGCTCTTCATGGCGATCCAAGCGCAAATGGAGTCTCTGGTACGACTGCAGGTATTGAATACCGGGATTGACTTCAGATACGAAGAGCTTGTGGAGATTGGTAAAGATGCGGAAAACCTTTCCCAGCTTGTTATCAGTTCTCATACAATGGGAGGAGACGAAGTTACAAAGGAAGACAACCAGGGCCTTGGCGTCAGTATTTTCATGCACATTTCAAATCATTTATCACTTCTTTCAATGAATATGTACTAACTTTTTTTTTTTTTACAACAGTGGTCTCTCGAGCGTGCCTTACCAGCTTTCAAAGACCGCCATAACCCCTTTTCTCTGTCGATAGTTCGTAATGGGGCAGTCGGGCCAAGCACAGATAACTCTATCGCTCAGGAGAACAGTTTCCTTCAAGCTTTACGCGCAGCCCAGGTAGCTATTGCTGAGGGGGTGCCTCTGTTTTCTTTTTCGTACTATGCAGATGCCATTGAGATTGGTGGCCATGATAGCCATCATATTTATGCCATTTCGAAAGCTCAAGCAGCACGTGCACAGGAGGGAAATGAGGTACCACTCCAACTTCAAGTCCAGCAGACGCATTATTCAAGCATAATTTCATCTCCGGTGAAGAACTATGACACGTTCTTGGCTGCCCAGAAACAATCTTTGAATGCGGCAGGTATTCGCGATCCTACGCCTATTCCTACCACCGCATGTATGGAAGTGGCTGAAGATAAATCTACCGAGGATGATAACGATACCAATTACAGGAAACGAAAGAGAACAAATGAACGAAGCAATGCCAGTTCCAAAAAGCAGAAAACGGGCGAAGTACTCAGAGAAATTTCACGGCGCGATTGCAATTCCCTTCAGCGATCTGGTGCTTATTTAGGCCATCCATACCGCAACGGCCCTCCAGATAACTTGTACCCTATTCCAACAACTGTCCCAGCACATGTCCAGCCATTACCATTCCCCTCGGGTAGAAAGCTGGTTCCAAAGGTCATGCACCCATCTCAAGTTAGAGCTGGATTTCCTACTGTACAGGAGCAGGTATCCTCGGCATGGCCAGTCGTCAACCCAACACTCACAAATGGATTGCAGGCAGAAGAATTCTCCGAGGGGCCAATGGTTCAGATCGGCAAAAAGAAATTCATGCTCGGCTTCGATGGCAGACTTTTGATCAACCGCAAGAAACGGTTTATTAAAAGCTGGGTCAATTTAAATGGAACCTGGGTCCCTGGAGGAGTGGATGATCCACGTGTCGCGGAATGGGACCGACGCATGTGTCAGCAGATTCAGGATAGTATTGATGCTGGTCTTACACATGAAGACTCAGAGGAGTTTGATCAGCTTCGAAGAAAGCTGCTTGCAGAGGGAAGGATTACATCAAATATCCTCATAGCCGAACGAAGGGAGGTATGCAAGGTCACTAAGGCGGGGCCACGTACTACTAGATTTGGGCGTTTGATGTCTAAGATTTTTGGGTTAGGCACTGTTTCTTAATTTGGAGTTATGAAAGGTACAATTAATAGATTAAAAGTATTTTTTGGATTGAAATCTAGTTCTACACGTGTTTATTAAGGGCTTAAGCTTTTATGTCCAACTTTAAACTTAAAAGTCTTCAATTGGTAGGATGGAATAATAGTGTGGTACTAGTATTTAACTGGTGCGGATGTAACTCTATAACTTGACTGGCGCCGCCTACAGGTGACAGACAATATATATATTATGCGCACTCCGGGTGTGTGAGGATCAAGAATCATGCGCTTTTGTATTTCTCTGAATGTAGCTTCATTTTTATCAAAAGCCGTATTATTCAAAAACAAACAGAAATCATAAGGAACCGTACAATATATCCCTTCCGTAAAAATTCACATGGAATATATGCCAACTTGTGACTCACCCCTTCATGTTTGTTCGTAGGTCAGAGTCGCCGGATAACGAAGCCTCGGCTCATGAGCCGACCGAAATGTCAATGACCAACCACCTCTGCTAGGAATCTATCGAGACAATTTGGCAAAAATTCTGCTCCCATTGACGTGATCATATTCTTTATATGCACAGACAAAATCATTTTAGAATAGCCTATGTCTCTTGTGCTTACGTCGAACATCGGTCAAATGCAATCACGACGCTAAACCCCGCAAAACTAGCTTTTGCCGCACTCATGAGATCTCCACTCCTCATCAACCCATCCTCATCAACGATAAGATCATCTTGAGCGAGGTACGCCACATACATACAGGAAGGTTGTCGAGATGGCTACAGTGAGCCCGCCGAAACCATGGGAACGGCAGAACGGCGCAGTAGGCGCAAGCAGTGGTAAGTGGGCCTCAGTTACCCGATTGCGCATTATCCAATACGGTCGGACAATCTACTTACATCTCATATTGGTGGATAGCACTCCCAACTTCCAGCTCCATCACATCTGGTAGCTCTCCTCTAGGCATAGGCAATTCTGCCACCTCTTCTACCCTCGCGACAACATCACCAGGTGCACCGGCCATCCCGGAACGACCATCAACACTCACAGCCGCCGTAAACCGAAACGCGTCAGCATACTCTCCATATGGTGCGAATCGACTAGGAACTTCCCCTTACGGTGGAATTGGCTCCTCCTACTCTTCACCGTACTCTAGGATGGGAGGCATGGGCGGCTACGGTGGATACGGCTCAAGCATGTACGGAGGGATGGGAGGCATGGGTGGGATGTATGGCAGCATGGGAGGTGGATATGGTGGTATGGGTGGTGGGATGTATGGAGGAATGGGTGGCATGGGTGGGATGCCTGGTGATCCAAATGACCCGAATAGCTTGACGAACAGCTTCAGCAATAGCACACAAGCTACGTTCCAAATCATCGAAAGTATCGTCGGTGCATTCGGTGGATTTGCCCAGATGCTGGAAAGCACATATATGGCCACGCATTCAAGTTTCTTTGGTATGTTCAGACAAGTCTTGATATCAAGATGGCGATGATCCTGGATTAAAAACTAACATCAATAGCTATGGTATCGGTGGCTGAACAGTTCGGCAACCTTCGAAATACCCTCGGGTCAATATTGGGGATCTTTACCATCCTCCGATGGCTGCGTACACTCTTTGCGAAAGTCACAGGTCGTCCACCACCAGCCGACGCAACTGCACTGACACCAACGGCCTTTGCTCGCTTTGAAGGCCGTACTACTCTGCCTGACGGCACTCCAACTGCACCAGCCCGACTATCAAAGAAGCCATTCCTTGTATTCCTCGCCGCCGCCTTTGGTCTCCCATACTTGATGGGCAAGCTGATTAAGGCCTTAGCTGCCTCCCAAGAAGCAGCTGAGAGGGAGCGTATGGCTGCATCTGGTATCCAGTTCGGACCAGACGGTCAACCAATTCTCCAGAATCCTTTAGACCCAAGCAAACTCGACTTTTGCAGAGTCCTTTATGACTTCACACCAGAGAGTGGAGCAGCAGTCCAGGGTGTAGATCTAGAGGTAAAGAAGGGCGACTTAGTAGCTGTGCTCAGCAAGAGTGATCCCATGGGAAGCCCCAGTGAGTGGTGGCGATGTAGAGCGCGAGATGGAAGGGTAGGATATCTACCAGGTGTCTATCTCACCGAAGCGAGAAAACCAGGCCAAACCGTGGCCCAGATCAAGAGCGCAAGCCAAAGCGGAAGTCGCACGAGCAGCTTGACCAGCCAAAGCACAATCGCTCCAGTTGTCGAAGGGAAGGCAGGCGACATCAGCGCGGAGAGTTTTCAAAAGAGCCAGTTCTATTCATAGGCCTCACGTATTTCAAAGCTTGTATCTAAGGCGGCGGGGGAGGGGGTTGCTGGTTGGGTCAGTCAGGTTAGAACCGGAGCATTGGCGTCTCGGTGCTTTTTTAAACACGGGTCCAAGGCCTCGAGCGATAGCGTATATATATATATATATATATATACTTACTTTTTATTTCTCCCCATCATGATCCCTCCCTCCTGACCAAGGAAAACCATGCAGGCCAGACTGCCTGCATCCACCTCTCCACATCCACGACCTGCCAGGAGTCCCGCATCCCCTGTCCCAGCGTAGCGTAGCATGCCGAGACAACGACACGACACGCCGCGCCGCGCCGCGACAGATCCCTACCCGCGACAGAAGCCTGGTCGGCAGGAGAGTTCCCAGCCGCGACAGGTCCCTACCCGCGACAGAAGCCTGGTCGGCAGGAGAGTTCTCAGCCGCGACAGATCCTACCCGCGACAGAAGCCAGGTCGGCAGGAGAGTTCCCGGCCGCGACAGGTCCCCTCGGCGACAGCTGTGCCGACGGCGGCGAGGACGTTTTCCTGTCGTCGTCGGGCCTTTGAATGTAGCCGTAGAGGACATAGCACCCGAGCGCGGACGGGAGGCACCGAACGGGTAATTGACGGCTACGTCCGGAGATCCTGGCTTATTTTTCGTCGATGGAAGGGGAAGAGGGGGGGGAGGGGGAGGGCTAGTTATTCTCACGGTAGGAGGTTTCGGCAGGCCTGGAAAGGGGGTGTAGATGGTGGTTTTTTGAGGTATTATTGTTATAGTTTCTATATATATATATTTCTGGATATCGCACCTCTCGATCCCGAACCGGTGACCATCTCGTACTTGAAATTTTCATTTTCTCTCTCTCGAAGCTTTCGAAGCAGAGCTGTTTGCTGGCTGCTAACTACTAGCTATATATCTACATCTCGGTATCGAGACCAATGACGCATTCTATGCTTCTCGTATAATATTTGGAGTATAGGGGCACCGACGAGTTAGAGCTTCGACTTGCTATAACAGTACTGGACCAGAAGGGAGGTATAGCAGAGACTCTGCTCGTTATAAAAGAGCAATCTCATGTCAGGTAATACTATGGCATTGCAACAAAGACAATCCTAGAAGAGTAATGCCAGCATGTGCTTCGGCAGTAACTTGAGACGTGATATAAAAGCGTCAGTTCGCTCCTATCCAGCGGAAGTCCCGTGCAGCAACCCTCGACGTTGCTTAGTCGTCGAGATGCTTAGTCGTCGGCCCACAAACAATTTATTTTGAATATTTATTCGCACTGCCGTGACTGTTCCCCTCCCTCCAACATCACTCCTCGCTCGTCGATGTCGGGAAGACATCACCACTCTAAGCTTTACTAGCATCCCTTCAACAGCTCATTAGTTCCCAAACAGATACCTAACAAGCATCACAAGCTAAACATCAGTAAGTAGATTGCCTTTCCTCACTGCGTCCGTCGTTTATGGAGTCTGACGTGTAGGCTCCACACAGCCATGTCGGAACCCAACCCTCCAGATGGCTCTTGCTCCAAAGAGGATGCCAACAGTAAAGTTGCAGTGAAGGTTACCAAGAAGATGTCTTCCACCGCCATTAAAGCCATCTTGCAAAAGGTAAGTAAACTTCTATTAGTCACTTCCATAGTATGCTAACCTGCCAGTGTCTCAACAAGTGGTCCAAGGTCATCAAGAAAGGCCCTGTAGCTGACAAGACCAAGCCAGTAAGTTGTATTCCTTATCCTATCTGTCCCTAGATTATGCTGATATTTTAGATCTTTGAGGTCCCCTCGAAGTCAGACATGCCAGCAGGTAGGTCATCCAACTGTCCTTTGAAAGAGATACAAGTAAAGAGTTGACGAGTTAACGTTGTCACTTACAGAGGGTGTCCCTTCTTCTTCCACTGGAGTCAATCTCAAGTCGGTAAGTCAAAGAGCTTTCTTCATTGTCATCAGTCCTTCCATATTTTGACCCTATCTGGTCTCTTGACTCTAAGAGATCAAACATACTCACCTTTAATGACCAGACGCTCTCCAAGAAATCGGGCCAGCCAAGTGGCGCACCCGATTATGCTTGGAACTGGAGCGCTCTCACTCGCGAGGCTGTGTCAACCTTGGCTAGAGCAAGCCAACACCTTTCCCGGTGGTTGCCAGACGAAAGCCAGGAGACATCCCGTAAATCAAACAGAGGCAAGATACCAACTGACGCCGACACTCAGGATATCCTAGAGGGGCCCGAGTACTTGGACTACAAGAATCTTGAGCAGCCTTCCCTTTTGCAGGAGACCTTCATCACTCGCGAGGAGCGTGACAAGTACCTCTCTGCAGAGCGATTCCCTCCTGACAAGATGTTCATCTTCGAGATCATCGTCGAGACAACAGGCCGCATCTTGGTGTTTGCCATCAAGATCGATAGCTCCCTCATCTCCACGGTCGAGAAAGGCATGAAGATGTTGGCATTGTTGCAGCCGTCGGGATTGGAACTCCGCTACGAGGGGAAGTTTCTTCTTCCTTCTGACACGCCCTCCAGCGTAAGTAGCACTCCCGAAATGCCCAAATATCCCGGGATTGCATCCTTGCTGGAAACTTCGCGTTGCTAACACGTCCTGCGCAGCTCGGCTTGCCGAATGGAACCCGCCTTGAAGTTGTCACCAAGATGCATCCCGCCACTTGGAAGACAGCTCACCCGATCATCTCTCCAATCAAGCTGATGGGCGAGAAGCCATATACTCTGGTATATGAGATCGAGCAAAAGCTTTAGAGGGGATGGCTTCAACGTGCAGTTTCACAGCCTTTGAGGAACGCACCAGATTTGGTTGTTGCCAGCGTATAGTAGTGACTGCTCAATAAAGACACTCACATTCATCGAGTCAACGAGTCCCATGAAAAGTGATTTCCAATGTAGAATACAAGTGTGGATGTTTTAAATGGTGAAGATGTCCGAGTTGCAGTAGATCTGATGACAGCACCGGAAAAACATTTCCGCGACCCTCCGTTCAATGCCACTTCTCAATAGCCACAGCAAGAGCCTACTCTCCCCTGCCGTCTAACATTGTCCACCGGATTAACAACACCGATAGTACCAGGGTAGCTTCTTAGTAACACCGGCCGGAACAACTCTAACTCAACTCCAACGGAGTAATCCATCCAGCGGTACCGGAATAACATCCCCCCTCCCCCCTGCTCAACACCACTTCTCAATAGCTACAGCAAGACGCAGGCCTCCTCTGCCATCTCACATTATCCACCGGATTAACACCACAGTCCCGGAACAACCTAAGTATCGGAGCAGCCTCAGCGCCGGACTAACATCCCCCCTCCCCCCCTGCTCAACACCGCTTCTCAATAGCCGCAGCAAGCTGCTCCTCCCCTCCGCCATCTACCATTATCCAGCGGATCAACACCGTGGTCCCGAAACAAACCAAGCAAGGTATATATCTACCAGCCGGACCAACATCCGCCTCCGTATCAGCTCCGCAATCTCACCTCCGTCTATCGCAGCGCCGGAAAGACAAATCCCGCGACCGCCCCCCCCGGTTCAATAAGCTGCTCTCGATAGCCCTCTGCTGCACCGGATCAGAGCACGCCGCCCCGTCCTCCTCGCCGCGCCGGCGCAGCCAGTCTGACAGCGCGTCGGCACCCGCGTCGGCAGCATCCTCCTCTCCGGATCAACCCCCGACAGCACGGGACCGGAATAACGTTCCCACGAGACCTCGTTCAATAGAGTCGCTCAATGGCGCACGGCGAAGAACGATCGCTATACCGCTATCCCAGCTTTTGGTATTGTTTGCGCCGGATTAATTATATCACGCAGCTGTAAGAGTGAAGCAACGTGCATACATCTAGATGTATGTGGCTTCTCGCTCCTTGAGTGCAACTGTTTCTTCAGCATAGATGGCAAGGATCATGAGAGGAATTCTTAGGATTTTCAATCTATCTATCTATCTATTAAATTTGTAGCACAAACCTACCCAAGTCTCCAGAACAAGAACTGCTAGTTACCCAATTGAAAGCAGAAAGTAGCAAGCCATCAGATGATGCCCGACGACATTTTCTCATAAGCCCATTCGCCTGCACTTTACTCCATGATTCGTCATCCTCATCTAAAATGCACCTCGATAACAACGCTGTCTAATAACAGGAGAGAAACTATGCACAGAATTAAGCCGCTACAGCTCTATACTGCCGATTCCATTATCCCGAGTCTCATATGAAATCCGTGCCATTCTGTAAAATGGATCGAATAGTCATAACGAGTGATATGTGAATTCATGGCAACATGACGTGTAACGACGTCCGACTATCGAGCTTGGCGGTAGGCAATAGTCGGAAAAGAAGAGAACAAAAGAAACTTTTCAGCTAAGATGAGACGACGAAGACAGATAATTCGGTTCCTGAAGACTCGGTCATGAACGCTTCAACTTCCGCGCTCGTCAGGCTTGTTGGGAAGGTTGTGCTACTATCCAGAACCTGGATTTGCAGAATCGACGAACTGGAACTGAAGATTACAGCAATCTTTATCGTCTCCGTCGTTGGGCGCACAATGTAATCCGAGTCACCTCCAGGAGTGTTGGTATGCAGAGTAGACTTGCAGTACGTCAAGCCAGAAGTAAGCACCTCGGCAATGTCAAACTCGCCGCATCCAGTGTCCCAGCATGAGCAGAGCGCATTTCCGTATTGCAGAGTGCGGGGAATCTGTGCATTTAATAACCAGATTGCGGGCATGTCACCGTTGGTGCCGGTATCGCCGTCTAGGGGCATTTCAAATTCGAAAAGGAAGACCTTGTCAGCGCCATCGAAGCCGTCTGTTGTGGGGGTTAGTTATAATATATATATATATATGTATACTTTCGAAGGACTTACGATAAGCGACTGTTCCAGGTCTATAATATCCACAAGAGTCGCCATCGGCACATGCAGTATCAGTCATAATAATGACCTCACTATCAGACGGTATTGTGACATCTGCTAAAATCTGCGCGGATGCTGCACCTGTCGTTCCGCTAGAATCAACATAGGCGAGAGAGTTTCCGTATGTGCTATTGTGTTGTCAGTATCTGCCTGATGCTCCCATTAAAGTATAGCTTACCTATCCCAGACTCCAGATCCTATTCCACCATAGTTACCGAGAAACGTTAAACCGTCAACAGTTTGAGACGCAGAGTCATAGTACCCAATTCTAGAATAAGTTCCACTGCTGACAGTTCCTGATGTAGAAGAAGACTCTGCTGCCGTAGTAGTAGACACAGAAGCTGCAGGAGATGGTTGTATGGCAGTAGAGGAGGACGCCACAGCTAGAGGAGAAGACTGTTCAACCGCCGAGGAAGCTAATGAAGCTACAGGAGTAGTCTCTTCGGTTGTAGAAGAAAGCTCGACAGGAGCAGCGGACGACTCGACAGGAGCAGCAGAGGTATCAGTAGTGCCAACCGCACTAGTTGCAGCCGCAGAAGTTGCAACAGCAGATGAAGCACCATCTGTGTAGGTTGTCACCGCGTCTCCAAAATAGTCGTTCTCCCATGACACTACCTTTCCGTCGATTGTGGCAATGACCATATCCCGCTGCCCCACGTTTTCAACGTGTCCCCCAATCGCAGCTCTGCTCTGGATTTGGATATCACGATCGTGGAAATACTGATGCCCGTGTTGGCGGCGATGGTTCTGTGGTACAGAAAATTCTCGCTTCTTCTTGGACGAGGATGAGAGCGTATAGGCCGCGAATTGCTTTATATTGATAGGACCGCGGAAATGCAACGAGACCTATGTAAAGTCAATGGTGATTAAGTGATTGAGAATCAGATCTCGGGTGAGTGACTTACCTCTTCGTCCAACGGAGACATAGGCCCACTGAAGGCTGTAGCATTGGAAGTACATGTTCCATCGGTGGCCATATTGGTGACCCTGTTATACGTCCCAGCAGTTCCAACATTCTGATATTGAATTGCGTCGACTGGCTGGCAATACCAGTTGCCACCAACTTCTTCTGTTCCCAGAGAGCACTGGTCAGCGACGACGCCAATACCGAGCGTGAGAATGGCCGCAGCCAATCTCATTGTGAGTTGCATTGTGTCTGATATCGATCAACGATGGCAGGCTGATGCTTTTTCCTAGGTACTGTCGAGTATTTCTATATTATTCAGATAAGAGCAAAGTATCGTAGTTCGAGAGATTACGTCTGCAAGGTAAGGTCTCTGTAGGCAATCTGGAGGAAACTTAGATTTTTCGGTGAATGAGTCGCTGTAGTATGCATGCAGTGATTCGAAGACGCCGCTGATGCGTTATTAAGGAACGTGGTGGACGTTGAACCGTCTAGTGGAAGCAGGTACGAAAATGAGTGTCTAAAGGAGGGCTAACGACAGCAGCTACTTCGGGGTTGGTATAAGGAATGCAAAAGAAGACGTTGTGGAGAAATGAGGATATAAAGCAGAAGAAGCAGGAGAAGCACGAGAAGCACGAGGGCCAGCGACCGAGAGACGAGGCCGACGGCAGGGAGCCAGGCAGATGCCTGGCCAATCAGATCGCGCATTCCGCACAGTGGCTGAAATAAACTTGGGGGGCGGCTGCCGCAAATGGCTAGACACACGTATGCTGGTGCGTTCCCGCGACGCTAGTGGTTGCCATGCTGGAAGGTGGAGCAACACTCCGCCGGCCAGGGTCGATGCCAGTGTCGATGCCAGGGTCGATGCCAGTGTCAACTGTCCATGCCGGGACCACGAGCGTGGGAAAAGGGAACAAAGAAAGAAGAAAAAGAAAAGATGCGAGACCCTCCAGCCAGCTGGATGCTGAACCGCCGTCAGGCCAGCCCCGCCCATTGCTGGCGATGAGAACAGATGAAAGGCCACGCTTCGGGATCCTGGAAGGCATGTATGTCATTGATTGAGTGCGCGCTCGCCGAGTATTCGTGGTCAAAGAAACGCCGGTGGCTGTTGACGAATGCATCCGCCGGACGGACGCACCGGCGGACCTGCTGGCAAAGAACGAGCTTGCCAGCTTGCGTAATGAGGGCTGCGTACAAGTGCTGCCGAAGGCTCAGAGACAGCACGTAGCAAGTCGCGGCGCTGTGGCCAGGCTGAAGCTGGGCGGCAGAGGCAGCGGCCAGATGAGCCCAGAAGTCGCATTGGTGGAGGCGGGATTTCGTTTTCAGTCATGGCATTTGGGCTGGGCACTCCTCCAAGGAAGCACCCAGGCACCCCAATCACCTCCCACCACGGACGACAATGACAATTCTTTGTGCCTCTGCATTCCCTGGAACAGCTGTTTTCGACCACGGACGGAGCGAGTGTTCGTGTGCGAGTGAGATCAGGATGGCCGAAGAGAGCATAGCCAGCAAGTGTCGTTGCGACGACAACCTAATCGGCTCGAACCACTGGTAAAAGCGGTACGCTAGCCCGTTCATTCCAGCGCAACGGTAATCTAGTGCCCACAGCCACACATTCCTCCTGCTGGCCCGTAACTGCCATCGCATCTCCAGTACAACCACAGCCTCCGCAGACGGCGACGTCGGATTTCATTCAGCAGAGACGAGATGATGCGTACCTTTCCTTGTGTTTGCAAGACGTAGATGAGTACAAGGCGACAGAAGAAAACATCGTCCTGCGCGGCAATACCGCACTGGAGATCTTGAAAATCTTCATTCCAGATCGTGCATCCACACATGCTAGCCATATGTTCAAGGGCTCACTGAGGGATGCCACAAGAGGAGGACGGGGTCCTCCATCTGGCAATTCCTGGCTATGACAAATACCTCAAAGACCCTTTGACGAAACCCAAGATAATGCGTATGATTTGAGTGTGTAGAAAGTAACATTATCTGCAGACATCAGAAACCACGCAGACGGTAAAATGACCTTCGCAAGAGACGGTGTACACACCCGACAAGCCCCACAGCCAGAACCGGAGTTATGGAAACCCCGACAGCTGCAGAGGCTGCCTGGGACAAGAAGATTGCCCTACAGAATACGTGCATGTCCGCGCTGTGGACCTGCGGATCGACTGCATAGGGCGGCAACGTGGCTGCATGTCGACAGGACGTGAAGAGTTTGCAGGAACGGGAGCTTTTCAAGACGCAGCGTAGATAACGGCGTCCCGATGCTATCGGGAACCGTGAACCGGCCTGGCCTGGCCTGCCTCTCTTATCGATACCGCACGTCAGTTTTGCTGTGCGCGCAAGGAGGTGCTCGGTCCATGCTTGCTGAATCCGTCATCGATATGATAGTGTGTGCGGCGTCGATATCGTGAAGTCTCACGCAGCTCGATCTGTCGTGCTTCCGTGTTTCCGGGAAGCGATGCTTGATATCAACAGCCTCGCAGCCTCGCAGCCTCGGGGAGGTATGACAACATGTAACACTGATCTTGGATCTTACTTATCGTTGCTTTGTAGATACAATGTTGTGGTTGTCGATTGTTGAGGGTAGAGATGGTAGCAGCCGTAAGAGGGACAACTTGGTAAATTGTATAAATCTTTGCTCTATTCTTCACTATATCTTTGATCTACCAGAAATATACACCTATTAGCTCCTGTCCCCTGGTGACTCAAATGCTCCATATGTAACAGAGCATGCATGGCTTTCGCTATCTACCGAGACTTCAACTTTGTCCACCCACTGGTACCCGGCTTCCTCTCCCCAATCCAATCGCCGCCTAGCCCTTCACTGACGACCTCAACTGCGTCCATTACAGTCCGCATGCTCATGAAGCTCTGTGCTATTCCTCCGCCCCATCTTTCTCCGCCATTCCCACCCCTCCTTCCCGGCAGATTACTACCTCTCCGCGCGCCAACCATCACTCCATCATCTTCTGCATCACCTTCTCCCGCGGCATCATCCGCCCAAGCTTCCTGATCTACGACTTCCCACTCGGCACTCGCAACTTCCGAAAGTAATTGTCCCTTTAACTGGTCAGAGAGTTTGGCAGGCGAGAGAAGCTTGAATGTACGAAGAAACTCATGGCCCTCTAAGCTGTTGAGAGATGTGTGAGCCGTGCCGTGGGAAAACTGGCCAACTAACGCCCCAGACTCAACGGCGCCTTTATCCTTTCCCACAATTTCGGATTCGGCTACTTCCGACTCTGGTATATTTCTGGAGGCTGGCTTGGCTTTGGTAGGGGTAGATTGTGCAGAGGAGACGCGGCTCATCGGGCTGGACCGTGGTTGTGCGCCAATTAAGAGGTTGAAGAGATTCCGCCCTAGAGCGCAAATATCTTCGAAGCTCGTCGTAGAGGAGCTAACCGTACCAACAGGAATTCCTTGCGATTTGCACACCCACGCAATGTTATACGCAAGCAGCGTAGCACCTTCAATGAATAATGCGTACGTGCTTGGGTCCTCTTTAGCGAGTATTGGAAGCGGCTTTGTGATAAAGAGCGTCCGGGGACGAGGGAGATGGGAGGTCTCATGTCGCGACTCTGTAGGGCTGTTGGATGACGACTGTGGTGGTGTGCTTCCTGGAAATGGCAGATTGCTGAACTTATGTGAATCTGAAGGTTTTAGAATCGTTGGCAGCGGATAGTCACGATGCGGGAGTATCACTTCGGCAGGTAGTCGGAGGCCAAGGTAATGGGATGCAAGAACGAGGAGATGCGTGACATGGGAAAGAGAAGTGGTGACTTGTACGGCACTGGCGCTGTTCATAAGCCGCAGGTCGATTATATTTGTCCCCGCGATACTATACTCGTCTAACCCAGTATCACTGTCTCTGAGACGCTGGAGTCCATAAAGTTTTGCAGCTTCTCCACAGAGAATAGCTCGTGATTGTGCTGTCATCGCGTGTAACTGGTTCCACTTGTATTTAATCATCTTGGTCTTCTTCTCGATATCTTCGACTTGTCTAATCCTCCGGGCCTCGAGTCCATTCTGTGCAGATGCAAGTTCGGACTTCCGGCGTCCGAGAATGGTTTTCCTGCGGGCTATTTCTGCTCTCGCGCCTTCAATTTTAAAGCGCAACTCGTCCGCATGAGCTATGATTTGCTCCGTCCTGTCGAGGGTCAAGTCTTTTTCTGCGAGGGTTCTATCAACATCCCAGCGTGTTATGTTCTTTTCAGCATCATCTTGCGACACGTCAGAATTGACCGAACTATGTGCTGCGGTTATAGCAGTGATTTCTTTATCGAGTGCGTCTTTCTCGAGGAGGACTTGAGCATGGGAAAGCCGGGGTTCGTAGAGTTGGTTCCGCGCGTCAGTAGGGCAGAGGAAAGGCAGCTTATAGCCGCCCGTACGGAAGCAAATATCACATTGCATCCTGGATCGGAGACGGCGGGAGCAATAGGATAATGTGGCGGTGAGGTGTCGTGTAGAGCTGAAGGAAGGGAGGATACCATAAGGCTGAGGCGGTACCTGAGATGAGAGCTGCAGGCATCGTGTATCAGGCAGTTTGGACTATGGATAGTGCTGTATGCTCATGAGATACATCGTAGTTTTCTATGAGGTCTAAGGTTACTGTGTAGAGAAGCTAGAGCAAAGGGTGGTATCGAGATCGAGGCAGCCAGCCGTTGGTCACAATCTTAGCCTTATCCATGTCTTATCATCACGTGCCTCTGCGACGATTGATACGATCGCGCCCTACACAGCTTCCATCACCTAATAAAATCTTGAGGGACTCTACACTTTGCTACGTGACGGTCACGCCCGGATCAACTCAAATCCAGATCATATTAAAGTTACCCAAGCTGGCTATGTCTCCAACTACTAGGTCCACTACGCCTGAACCTCCGTCTACACCTGTTAATGTCGCTGTGCGGAACGATACCCTAGGATCACTAAAACAGTCTCAGCACGGGTTACTAGGTGTGAGTAGAAGTGGTGCAATGTCTCCTCCAAAGAAACTCCCTCTTCGTGGGGACGTAGGAGAAACTCAAGTGCCTGCGACGCATCCACCCCTATCCGTTGATGATCAGAAAGCCGGATCGGATACCGTGGATCAACTTGAAAAAGATGATGATGAACATGAACTGGAAAATCCACATGATGAACATGAACTGGAAAATCCACATGATCTTGCTCCATTTGATTGGCATGACTTTGAGGCACGATATGTTGCCGCTATGGCTGAGGCTAGTGCGGAAGAAGATGCAATTCTCCAAAGCTTTGAGGCTTTGTCCCAGGTAAGAATGTTCGAATCGGGTTGTCTTTGTTTTCTAATGCCTGCAGTATTTTGGATCTTGGGCAACAGCATCCATTCAATATGATGATGAGAGGTCTTTGAAGCGGTCCGTTCTAGAAGCCTCCCTCAACCTGATATGGTGACTAACTCACCATAGACTGAAGACCCGTGAGGTGTACATACAGCTTGCGGAGAATTCATTAGAGAAAAAGAAGCAGCATTGTAAGTCGAGTCCAAACCCAACGTCTCCACACTTACTCACAGACTTTTTTCTAGATATACAAGTCGTAGAAGCGTTCAAGAATGCGCTTGCTCTTCTCGGAGGAGCGTGAGGGTATCCTTTCAATTCTTATCGAGATGATATCTAATCCCGTCGCCCAAGAGGCTGCAATATACATGAACAAGCCGGAATCATTGAGTTCTTTTAAGCACGTCCATATGCCAAGATATGGTACTTTTGGGTTGGCGATGGCTATGCATTATTCGTCTATGCAATAAGTGAGTTTTTTATGAACTTGTAGCATTATAGTGATAGCTGACACAGAGATTAGACCAAGCAAGTCTGCAAGTACAGAAGCTTGACCGATGTGAAATGGGTATCATTTATCGCTCTTATAATCACAGGTGATATGAGAAAACTAAGGTAGCTGTCACTACTTATGTGTAATTGAAGCAGAAAGCATGACGTCCTGCATCCTTACCTTTGTATATGGGTGTGGTGTCATAATGTTTTAGGACTCAAGGTGTTATCAAAGGGCAAGAGTTAGCGCGAAACTCCATCTCTCAATTATCAACCGAGGTATTAGAATGAAGCTGAATAATATTAGGTTATTTCATCTAGCTAGGTGCCAAACCATTTTTCTGTCTGTTCCTTTTCTGAAATATGTCCGCGTTGCATAATTCCAAGCAGCATATAGAAATTTCACCTGGGTGGTGGTAACTGCTCCTTGCAGTGTGCCAAGTAGCTATGGCGACTATAATGGACAAAGCACCAATGATACAGGCGAGTATACCGAAACTTATGTTGATAGTATTCTCCGGAGAGTTCGACGATGGAAATGCTGGGCCGTTGGCTTTGTGTCTGAAAACAGCTGGAGAAACGACGATGGAGCTACAATGCAGACTGGTTAGTGTAAGTTGATACAAGGCTGAGAAAGAGCTGCTTCGTACCCGTCATGAGCCAAGTGAGCAGCATCCGTATTTACTTAGTTGTCAGATGAGATAGAAATAGATTAGATAAGGCAGCCTTGCGTGCCTCGGACGTAGAATCGTTTGTTGAGAGAGAGCACATTACCGAATCAACGGAAAGCATAAACTGCTCCCGATTAGTGGCGGAACGATTGCTGTCTGCAAGCTGGCACTTAAATCTACTTGGTTGCCAGCTCACCAAAACTGCCTTATTACCCATGTGCTGCCGGCACCCTTGCAGAAGAAAACGTGAGACAAGGCTGTTTAGTATCAATCGGAAATCTCTAAACGAATCTAAAGTAGTCCGACACAAAAAGCCATGCGTAGTATCATGGCAGGCAGACCATTCGCATATAAGGACCTTCGTCCCTCTAGTAGTCTTGTTGATGATTCACAAACCTCCTAATACACAAGCAAAGCAAACGCTCTTAAAAGCTTCATTCTGCATCATGTTTAACGGAGATAACATGCTAAACCCCTATATAATAGTGTCAATGAACATCTATAGCTGCTCAATCCATAAATGTTTTCTTATAACATCCTCTCGTCGGCTTGTTATACTCAGTGCCGCTGAAACGGCTCTGGCTGGTTGCCGGTCGAGGCAATACTCTCACCAATTAGATAGCTGCAGTCTAGTTAGGTTTCTGGAGTATATCAAGGGAGCATCGAACCGTCGTTTAGAGAGAACTGGAGAACAGAAGCTCAGACCAGCGAGGATGGCCATATTAATTGGTTCAGCGATCAATTAAACCTGAAGAAGCAGCCAAAGACTTGCCGTCGGCGTAAGGATAAAAAATATATATATATTCTCATATTAGACGTAAGTCATGCAATACAATATACCAAAAACTCAAATGGCAGTAATAGTGGATCTGATCTTATTTGGTTCGATTGTACTGTACAATACCCAGGGATATCTGTTAAACGACCGTTCAAACAAGCAAACAACCCAAATTCTCTCAAAAATGCTCCTTCCAGAACGAAAAGTTGACCTCGGGCACCGTGGCTTGTTTGCAAGCAACCTTGATGCTTCTAGCAGCAGCGTTAGGACCTGGACGACTATCAGTAAGTGCTTCGATGGTCAAAAGAACTCGCAGGGACACATACCGCAGAAATATACTCCGACGTTTGTCTTGATGTTACCCTCTAGTCCGCTCAGGTACGTCCTATCCATGATCCCGTCACGCATCCCCGTGAGCAGTCTCGTGAAATCCGGTCTTCCGAAATTCGTGCGCGACTTGAGTTCGGTAAGGGGATCTACAGCAGCGCCGACACTATTCAGCACAATATTTTGTGCTGTGTCTGCGTCAAGCTTCTGAGTAAGGTAAGTATGGATACGCAAGAACTCGGAATTGCCGTCGCCGGGACGGCCTGCAGCCTGGAAGCTCTGAGCTTCGAGAGACGAGAGAAGAGTTTGGAACCATTCGAAGGATGTAGTGTCCTTGCAGACCCAGATGAACTCTACACGGCGTAGACGAGTGGGAGGGTTGGGTCCGTTGCGCATGTGCCAGATGTTCTTGAGGATAGAAGCCCAGGGAGTGACACCGATACCGGTACCGATGAGGACTGCGATTTCGTTGTCGAAAACATCCTCGGCAGGTGCTCCGTATGGGCCGTCAATTCTCAGGGCAGGCATTGTTTGGCCGTTTTGGAGTGCCACTTCGTACATGCCACTTTGATCAACGCCATCGTAGAACTTTGCTTGTGCAGGTCCTGCACCGAGCGCATCTCCAAGAGCTCTGGTGAAGTCACCAACTTGGCGGACGTGGACTGAGATATAAGGATCAAATGGACAAGATGTGATAGTAAATGGGTGCCATTGTTCCCTGGAGACTGAGGGAACGTTGAGGAATAGCCATTGTCCTGCCTTGTATTTCATCGATGGCTTCTTGAACTGGATTTCCATGGCATCTGTTTCTGTATCAGCATAATGTCTGGTTACAGACATGAGAAGGAACTTACCATATGGATGTCTGACGACACGGACAATCTCTGTTTCTCTTCGAGAGCGAATCTCACGATACAAGCGCTCAATCAGGTACAGTCCACCACCCCACAACTCCCATCTCCAGCCTTCATAACCAAGGCAGTGATCCCAAAAGTCGGCACCAGCAAAAGGAGAAACGGGGTCCGTGGTATCCCGAACAAAGCATCCAGTCGCGTGTGTGTATAATCCGAGCATGAACGGGACGAATAGGTGGTGGGTATACCAGAAGGTCTCGAATGACTGTTGGCGAATTTTGGCATGCGCAGTGGTGTACATGAGGAGCATACATAAAAGCATGATATGGCCTGTAACGCCACCAGCTTCGGTATAGTGGATCTGGATAGCGGTAACTGCCCGGATCTGTGTCTTCTCGACATTGAAGAAACTAAAGCTGTTAGCAAGATTTCCAATACAGCTATATAAGAGACTTACTTCACGTAATGTCCACACACGTGTACAATAGTCCAGAACAACATTGCGTATGCTACTTGGCGATGGAACCATTGTGATTCATCCAGCGGCAGAAATTTCATCTTTGGTCTGACCCATCTCAAGATGTTCCTACACATTGGTAGGAGGATCATTGCCCCATCGACTGACAAGGCGAGACCAGCACCTCGCGATATCCAAACCGAAAATGTCAAAGTGTTGAGACCAGCTAGCCTTGTATCATCTTCCTGCTTTTTCCTATATCTATAGTCAGTACGGATGATTACATTACTTGCTGCCCAGCAAAGTTGCCATACCATCCTAGAGCAAAAAGCCCAACATGACCTCCATGGAAAATCAAGTTGAACAACAATTTCGAACCCCATAGCTGGTTCTTCATCTCGGCTACGAACCCCATGATGATACTGATGATCCCCAATAACTTCGAGTTCCCTTCGTATTAATGTCGGCCTGCGACGTTTCCGACGATCGATGTCGAGAGTCGTGATAAATGGCAACCGATGAACGAGTGAGATGCCGGTTGGACAAAGAACAGCGGCTATGTTGTAAGTGTCTTCTCTGCACAAGAGCAAGACGTCCACCAGAGAAAGAGAGAAAATCTGAACCAGCAGGACCAAGTGATTTGGTTAAGAAGAGAAAATCTAAATCTCGGCCACGCCAACTTCACACAAATAAAGGTGACCAGGGGATGTCGAGGATGAGTGGAGGTAATAAAGGTTCGCTCTCGAGGCTTTGGCCTAACGACAGGGGCTTTATCGTAGTGGCTCAGGCTACAGACTACCGTGATATGCGGGTTAGCTGATTACCGTTGGATGCTGAAGGGTCCATGAAACTCGATAATCGTCCGTACTAAGCTTAAAGAACCAGCCTTGGATCTTCCGCCAGAGGTACAGAGCTTTCCAAAACTGGCACGTTATGTCATATTACTAGGACTGGAGCGGTAAATGTCACTGAAAACCAGCGGTGGTGTCTATTTTGGAGATCAGACGTCCCAGAGTTTTGTGGTGGGCAGGCTGTGTGTCAGATCTATCTGGTATCGAGGTAACCAGACAGAGGTGGAGAGGGCCGACGGGGAGATCAATGTTCTCGAGGACAATGCTGCGACACTTCGTGTATGAGCTTCCGGGCTGACACCCAGCCGAGCCGTGCCAAGTCGCAGAAATGATGCTTTATGTTTTCCTGGAGTAGTCGGTGCTCGAGATATATGGGAACGGCGACTGAGATCGTAAGATGCAACATCCGACGGCGAGATACAAGGACTGTTATGTAGGAAACTGAGAGGAAAGGGCTCAAAAGACATCTTGGAGGGCGGTGGCTATCGCCTTGGATTATGTGGTGTTCTGGCGGTTTTGATGCTGCAGGTCAATGCGACGCCTCGCCAGACATACCAGGGGTCCGGCGCTTCGCCCCTGCGACGATTCGCTGAGACGGGTGCGACAGCACTCGCGTGGCTACCACTTATGCAGGTGAAGGACGGAGGGATCAATCAAAAGCTTCATTCTCGTCCTATACAATACACCTCGCCTCTGTGACGAGAATCGACGGTCGACGGTTGACGGCTGACGGTCGAGAGTCGATGGCCGATGGAGGTTTATCACGAACCTGTAGTGATATTCCCCACTATGACCGACATGTGCTTCTCACCGAGCATTGATGCTATTGCAACCTAGGAGCCTTTGGAGGGAAAGACGACAATCTCATCCGAACTGATGTACGAACTGAAGTGTATTTGATGCCGTCTGTCCTTTGCGAAATCATAGCCGAGGGGGCTCCGTCACTCCGTGCTTCTGGAACGCCGAACTACGAACCTCGGACGCAGGAACAGGCCTAATTACAGCAACGGCCATAGGGTACCCACAAGTACTGCAATATCCTATTTGAACCTCAATATCAGCTCGGGGTTTGCAGAATACTTCATGTTTGTTTATGTTGGCACTGGATGGTTGAAGCAAGTACCCATCGAGTGACTACTCGCCCACTATCTTCGTATCTGCCTACAAGTATAGACGGAGTTTATTTTCGGCATCTAGGATCCTTGGCCTGTTGGTCCCTGAGATCTGTCATCCGGGCGCTATCTCCTGCCATTGGCTTCTGGGTATAGGGCTTTAGGGCCTGAGTGATGGAGTGATGGGTTGGATGGGATGGCGAGGAGTTCAGTCTTGATCAATCTTGGCTATGCTATCTTTCCCTTTTTCATTTTCATTTCCCTTTCCCTTTCCCTTTCCTTGCGGCTGGAGTCGGCAGTCCTCGTTCCGTGCTCGGCTGTTTGATTTGTTTCGTACTTTTATATGGACGACTTCCTCCTGCTTACCTGCGACTCAACCTTTTAACATCTGCCTTTGAACGGCGATCTCCAACTGCTGGTTCGCATGTGACAAGGCTGAATGACTTCAACTCAGACTCTTTGGAGGTTCCCGAGGCAGGGCGAGAAGTACAGGAGTGCTTTATTTGGTCATGCTAAAGAGTAACTTCAAGTACTTATCAAGATAACATAAAGACGTTTAATCTGGAGTAATCATCCCGGAGGTTGCCTGCCCAGCTGTCTATTGATCGACTTTCCAATATGACAATATATCTAATATGTACCCAATATATCTGGTACGGCGGCATAGTGGTACTTCATCACTCATATGACTTGGCCTTCTCGCATTCGCGTCGAGTAAAGAAAGACAGCGCATACAACGTGTATTCAAGTGACCAGCGGCCAGAGGCCATTCACCCATATATTAGGGATCTGTGTTCTTTTCCCTTGTTCTAGTATATTTGGACTCAGCACCGTTTGATCGAAAGCCTTTTACTCCCCCAAGTTTCTGTATCATAGCCCAGTTAGGCTGTTGACGGCGGCGTTCGTGAATGCGCGTTCCCGCTGTGGCGGAGCCTTCACGCCTTCTTGCCACGCCTTGCTATCACCGGAACATGCCGCTGTAGGCGATCTATGGACCATGACGAATGTCGCCCTCAAATTAATAGACATCTTGCTTCGAAACCTCACATTGTGATCTCTGGATTTGACAACCACGCATCGCGCATGCTTTCTTGTATTGGCTGATTGCTCTTGTCTATTGCAGTACTGGAATCGTCTGGTTGTCACGTTGGACGCCGGCGCATCTTATCACCCAGTGCGAAAGTTGACCGGACAGCGGCAACATGGTATGAGCGGCTCCGCGGTTACTCTGCGCTTCACACAAGAATACTCTTGACTGACTTGTTCTGAAACTTAGGGTATCAGTCGACGACCTAAGGGGGATAAGTCCACCAGCAATGCGCACTCTGGCGGGCGGGGCGCTGCATCTGGCGGGGCTAAGGCAAACGTCAAGAAGGCGGCATTCGACACGACGAAGAAGAAGGAGGTTGGAGTTTCCGATCTGACTCTGATTAGCAAAGTATCCAATGAGGCTATCAATGATAACTTGAAGAAACGATTCGAGAATGGAGAAATCTACGTATGTGTCAGGCGTCGCAAAGCCTTGTGTTTACCCAACTGGACAAATCACTGATAACGCGCCAACAGACATACATCGGCCATGTGCTGGTATCCGTCAATCCTTTCAGAGATTGTAAGTCCCCTTTCCATGGTTGATTCCGGTCGGTATTGACTGAAGTAGTGGGCATCTATACCGAGGAGGTCCTTGACAGCTACAAGGGAAAGAACAGATTAGAGGTATGTTTCTAAAATTAGTTTCTGTTTATGAATACTAAATGTTCTAGATGTCTCCTCATGTTTTTGCAGTTGCAGAGTCCTCATATTACAACATGAATGCCTATAAGGACAACCAATGTGTCATTATATCCGGAGAATCAGGGGCTGGAAAGACGGAGGCAGCAAAGCGTATCATGCAATACATCGCGAACGTTTCTGGTGGCAAGGATTCTTCCATCCAGCAGGTGAAGGACATGGTCCTGGCGACTAACCCTCTCCTGGAATCTTTTGGGAATGCAAAGACGCTCCGAAACAACAATTCATCACGATTCGGAAAATACCTTCAGCTTCAATTCAATTCTGCGGGCGAACCCGTTGGCGCGGACATCACAAATTATCTACTTGAAAAGTCAAGAGTGGTTGGCCAAATCGTCAACGAACGAAACTTCCACATCTTCTACCAATTCACGAAAGGTGCCTCCCAGAAATACAGGGAGATATATGGCGTTCAGAAGCCTGAATCCTATGTTTACACGAGCCGGTCAAAATGCTTCAATGTTGATGGTATTGATGATCTTGCGGAATGGCAGGAAACCTTGAATGCGATGAAGATTATTGGACTCACTCAAGGGGAACAGGATGAAATTTTCCGGATATTAGCAGCAATTCTATGGACCGGGAACATTCAGTTCGTCGAAGATAAAGATGGATATGCGGCTGTTGCCGATCAGTCGGTTGTCGATTTCCTAGCATACCTTCTCGAGGTCGACCCAGCCCACGTCGTTCAAGCCATCACAATTCGAATCCTAACACCGAGGAATGGAGAGGTTATCGAGTCTCCCGCGAATCCGGCCCAAGCAACAGCTACACGAGATGCTCTCGCCAAGGCACTCTACAACAACCTCTTCGATTGGATTGTGGAACGAGTGAACGTGTCTCTGAAAGCACGCGGCACCACTGCGAACTCCATCGGAATATTAGATATCTACGGGTTTGAAATTTTCGAGAAGAATAGTTTCGAGCAGCTTTGTATCAATTATGTCAACGAGAAGCTCCAGCAGATCTTCATTCAGTTGACGTTGAAAACAGAGCAGGAAGAGTATGCTCGCGAGCAAATTAAGTGGACGCCCATCACTTACTTCGATAATAAAATTGTCTGTGATTTGATTGAGGCAACAAAACCACCCGGAATCTTTTCTGCCATGAAAGATGCCACGAAGACGGCCCATGCAGATCCAGCTGCTTGTGACAGAACCTTCATGCAAAGTATCAACGGAATGTCGAACCCTCATTTGACTCCTCGGCAAGGTAATTTCATCGTGAAGCACTACGCTGGAGATGTTACGTACAGTGTGGAAGGAATTACAGATAAGAACAAAGACCTGTTATTAAAGGGATTACTGAACCTCTTCAGCCAGAGCTCAAACCAGTTCGTACACACGCTGTTTCCCAACGAGGTCAATCAAGATGATAGGCGACAGCCTCCTTCTGCGGGTGATAAGATCAAGGCTTCAGCAAACGACTTGGTAGCCACATTAATGAAGGCTACGCCGTCGTACATTCGTACAATCAAGCCGAATGAGAACAAGTCAGCTAGCGAATACAATGTTCACAATGTCCTGCATCAAATCAAGTATCTTGGTCTACAGGAGAACGTTCGTATTCGACGTGCTGGTTTCGCGTACCGTCAGACTTTTGAAAGATTCGTTGAGCGGTTCTATCTCCTCTCGCCACAGTGTTCTTATGCTGGTGAATTCACATGGACTGGGGATTACAAGTCAGGAGCAAAGCAAATCTTAAAAGATACTAGTATCCCTCCTGAAGAATATCAGATGGGTGTGACAAAGGCATTCATCAAGGCTCCGGAAACTCTTTTCGCGCTTGAGCACATGCGAGATAGATATTGGCATAACATGGCCATCCGTATTCAGAGAGTATGGCGAGCTTATCTCAGAATCCGTTCTGAAGCAGCGACCCGCATCCAAAGGATGTGGCGGAAGAAGCGTGTAGGAGCAGAATTCTTGGAGATGAGGGAAAGAGGACACAAGTTATTGCAAGGCCGGAAAGAGAGACGACGCATGAGTCTGTTGGGGTCACGACGTTTTATGGGCGACTATCTCGGCTGTGGAGCTAGTGCGGGACCAGGTGCACACATTCGCAGCTCAATTAATGCTGGTAACGAGATGGTTATCTTCTCATGTCGCGGGGAACTTCTAGAATCTAAATTTGGCCGGTCCAGCAAGCCTAGCCCACGGATATTCGTCTTGACAAAAAACAAGTTCTACATCGTTTTACAGTCTATGGTTAACAGGCAGCCAACAATCACTGCTGAAAGGGCTATTCCGCTTGGTGCTATCAAGTTCATTGGTACTTCGACTTGCCGTGACGATTGGTTCTCATTTGGTGTTGGCTCACATCAAGAAGCCGATCCCTTGCTCAACTGTGTCTTCAAAACAGAACTATTTACTCACTTACAGCGTTATATGCCTAGCGGAGGATTCAATCTCAAAATCTCTGATTCCATCGAGTACGCCAAGAAACCTGGCAAGACGAGTATAATCAAGGTAATCAAGGACTCAACTCAACGCGAAGACTTCTATAAGAGTAGTGCTATCCACACAAGCCAAGGAGAGCCGCCAAACTCGGTTTCAAGGCCACTGCCCAAAGGCAAGCCCATTCCCGCAAAGCCATTCACGAAAGGCCGACTCATTCGGCCTGGTGGTCCAGGTGGGCGTCCTTCAAAGCTCGCGAATAATGCGCGTCAGACAAAGCCCATTCGCTCCCATACGCCTGCTGCGACACACTCCCAAAATATTCCTCAGCAACCAATTGCTATGGCTATTCCAACCCATACCCGCAACCAGTCTTCTGTCTCGTCAGCTCGCTCTGTGCCTCCTCCGGCACCACCAGCGGCACCTCCAGCAAAAGCGAAGGAGCCGTTGTTCCGTGCTATCTACGATTTCGAAGGACAAAGTGCTAACGAACTGACCTTGAAGAAAGACGACCTCGTGATTATTTTGCAGAAGGAAGGCAATGGTAAGACTTTCCATGCATTAAAACGGCTTTCCCGTTCCTCACGTCTGCTTACTAACATCTTTATAGGATGGTGGCTTGCCAAGAACGGTTCCGTACAAGGATGGGCTCCCTCAGCATATCTTAAAGAAGAAGCACCTCCTGCTCCTCCGCCCGTCATTCGCCACCACGCACCTCCACCTCCTCCAGTACAGGTAAAGGCATCGCATACAAATGGCGTGAATGGCGCAGCTATACGTTCCAAGCCAACCCCACCAGCGCCACCAGCGAAGCGCCCAGCAGCAGGAAGGAAACCAGCACAACCGCCAGCACCCAGGGATTCGGGAATGAGCCTAAACGGGAGCGGCAGCGGTACAGACAGCGGCAGAAACACACCAAGTCTGGCAGGTGGGCTGGCAGAGGCGCTGAAGGCTAGGCAGAGCGCGATGCAGAAGGGTAAAGACGATGAGGACGATTGGTGAATGATGATTTTTCTTTTCTGGCGGCAAAAGCTATGTCGAGCGTCCGTCTGGGACGATCGCCCCTATACTTTGATATTGATGGTTGCGGTTACGTCCATGGTAGCGACGAGTCAGCGTCAGCGTCGTCGTCTCATGAGCATGAGCATGAAACGGGCCGGTGGATCGGATCGGATCGGATCGGATCAGACGGAGATGGGGGACCGCTAGTTCGGTCTCGTTTCTCTCTTTTGTGGTAGATGATTAGATAGAGAGTTGAGAATGAAGGCGGTTCTGAAATGAGAGGACTAAAGACAGACGGCTGTTGCGTTTTCGTACTTTTGACAGATTGCCTCTGATTACACTGCGTGATTGCTCGCGGTATGGTTTCTATTCTAGGCGCTTTACTTTCAAGAGTATATTCATTCCCCTTCTGACGGTCCGGTGGTCTATTTGTTCACTCAAACTGTGTTCACGGGCCATGAAGGTACTATACTAAATACCGAAGCTATTTTATCAGTTAGTAAGCACAGAATAGACAGACAGGACACATGAGATAGATAGTATTAAAGAGATGAACGCTGTATATATGCTTTGTATAATATAACGCCACATGCCTCAGGGGGTATGATAAAAGAACACAAAAGAACCAGGGCTAGCGAGCTACAAGAGCTACTTAAAATGCCATTAAACGCCGTTCGCGCACTATTCCGTCCCCGAGAAATGACCCCAAGATCCTACACTTTGCTATTTTATTACTGCCGAGCTCCGCTTCTTAAATTTCCTATTCTGATTACTTTACTACCCTTCGATTTTTGGCCTTTTGGCATCTCCGCCCGTTTCATCGCTCTCTGGTGATTTCCTTTTCACCGGTGTGTTATCTTCTCGCAAGAAGCTAGGTCCTGACCCTATGATCGGCGTTGCAAAGTTCAACGGGCTAGGCAACGTGTTTGAGTCGGAACCACGAAAGTTCCACTCTGGATAGAAGCTGGAAGGTGAAGGCAGAAATTCATTTGTCATGAATCTGCTAGGGAGAGCAGATACTGGTGTGTCGATAGTGTTGCTGTTAGATTGAGATGGTTGAGATGGAGGGTGTGGACGCGCGAAAGGATTAGGTGGCCCTGAAGCACCAGCACTAAGCAATGCACTCGCACTCGGAGAAGGAGGTGGTAAGACAACGCCAGAAGAGTGAGAGCCATCTGTTCCAGCTTTCCGAGAGGTATGACTGCCTGTTATGTCTGATTCCCGTGGCGAAGACCCTCCGGTTCCACTACCACCATCAGAAGGCTCATCGGGAATCTGGACTTTTAATCTTGGACGTTTGGCACCTAGTTGGGCACTGTTTGTCCGGGATGGAGGCGTGAAGCTATCTGGAACAGATGACATTGATGTGTTCCGATCTCTAACGTGTGACTGCGCACGAGGTAGTGGTGGTGGTGACGGTGCTGCGCCATTCTTCCGTGACATACTTCCAACATCTACTGACTGAGATCTGTTTGTTGTGGCAACCTCAATTCTGGTCATCTCTGCAGCAGATGTAGAGCTTGCCCAGTGCTGTGAAAGTATAGACCTGCTCTCATCTATTGGTGTAAAGATACTTCGGGATTTAACAGACGCTCGCTTGACGGGTTCAGCCATTTGTTGCTGCTGCGGTTGCTGTTGTTGTTGTTGTTGTTGCGATTGTTGTGGAGGCGGTTGATGATGATGTTGCTGTTGCTGTTGCTGTTGTTGGTGCTGGTCTAGTTGTTGTTGTGGCAGTGGTGGTAACGGTGGCATTGGCTGTTGATGTTGATGTTGTTGGTGCTGCTGTGGTAATTGCTGGTTATGGGGCCGCGGTGGTGTGGCCCCTGTTTGGGAAGCAGGGCGCTCCTGCTGGGGAAATGCTGGTGGCATAGATGCTCTCCGCTGCTCTTCTATATAGACCTGTTGAAGTTGGTGTTGTTGAGGTGTGGGACCTGGATATTGAAACGGCGGAGGTTGCTGATGTTGCTGCGGGATTTGTTGTGGATGGCCATGTGGAGGCATAATAGGACCGTTATGAGGATTATATAATTGAGGTTGAGGTATGTAAGTAACATACCCATTAGGGGGTTGCTGAGTTTGAGGAGGTTGGCCCATATGCTGTTGCACAAGATTAGAACTCGTTCTGCGTGCTGCGTTCCTAGATGATGGACGAGATCCAATCTGTGGTTGCGGTGTATGTTGGCGCTGTTGTACATGGTTGAATGGGACTCCATTCGGTATTGGTGGAGATGCTGAAGGTGTATGATGTCGAACATGTTGGAAAGCCGGCTGGTTCTGAAATTGAGGAGGCATCATTGGCGGTTCTTGAGAATGATGAGAGATGGGAGGAGATCCTCCTATATCATCGTCATCGTCATCATCGTCGAGATCTTTCTTTCCGTTGAAGTCCGCAGGGCCTTTATGCTCGTTTGCACCGCCATACTAGATGATATTAGCTTGAAATAATTGATTATTATGAGGACCACTAACGAAGTGGTATCGTTGCAAGATCTCTCCGATATCACCGGAGGAGTACTCATAAAGCTTCTTGTTGTTTCCGAAAATTATAACAGCGACGTCGACGGAACAGAGGACGGAAAGCTCATGCGCCTTCTTGAAAAGACCTCCTTTGCGCTTCAGAAACGTTCTGCAACAGCAGTCGCATCAGTATAGGTCCCAAGACCTCGAGCGAAGGAATACATACACTGAGCGATTCCTATCATCCTTGATAGCCTTGATCTCGATTTTCCGTCTGCCCATAGCGAATGCGACCCGAATGTACCGAGTCCTTTGCGGGCCCGTTTTCTCGACCGGACGGCCCTCCTTTGCTAGATGCAGATCAATTGACGTGTAGGATTGAATTCAATCAACCGATAGACTCGTATCGTCGTAAATCATAGGCAGGCAAGGTACGTAGGTCTTGACCGGTGCAACGGACACGGCCGACGGTATAATGATTAGTGACGATGTCGTGGTTAAAAACGACGGGGTGGACTGGGAGACAAAGCAGAGATTGCGACGGCGGGAATCACAGCTCCACCACGTCTCATGAAACAAATACGAAGCTGCGGCGGGTATTGCCGAGCAGGAATCGCAGGCGACGAGGTTGTGATATAGGGATCTGGCGATAGGGCTTGCCGCGATGCAAGAGACCTGGATTGCCTGATGCTGTGGTGTATCCGTACCTGGAGGTAAGGAAGGTAGTCTGATAGAAGGATGGTGATGCTAATAATAGAGAAGGTCTGTGGCGGACGGAGGATGGGAGGGTGTGGAGAGGTTGTTTGCTCGGCGGACGGAGGCCGGAGGACGGGCGATAGAAAGGCGCTGGCGCGCTTGCTCGCTCGCCGTTGGGGCTGCTGGCACTACGTAGGGGGAGGGAGGTCGACGGATAATACAGTAGAACACAGAAACAGAAATACCCAACCTGGCAATACAGACATCGATACTGGAGATACAGCACAAGGACACGTACTTTACCGACGACCTCATTTGTCTCGACTGTCGCATCCTCGCACTTTTATGAGCTCGTCCTTGAGCACTCGCCCTCCAGACTTCCTTGTCTTGTCGTCTACAGAGTACTATCCCAGAGCACTGCTGTAGAGATGCTACAGTCGCTCATACGGCCATGCGTGCTGGCGTGCTGACGGGCTGTATGTAGGGGCGGGAGCATGCGTACTGTGCCTGCCGAGTCCCTACTGCTAGCAGCTTCTTCTCTCTCCCTCTCCTTCTTTCTCTAAGCGCCGGTGTCCCTGCTCGCCCTGCTCGGCACAGCTTCTTTCTAGAAGGGGTGCCCCGTTAACAAGGGCGTTAATGCCCTTTGTTCCCGCAATTGGCTGCAGCTATCTGTACGTACCGTCCCCGTTTCATGCGGGAAATGCTCCTTAAAATAACTCCTTCCCGCACGTTTATCTACTCTGAGCACGCTTACCGATGACATCAACAGCTAATTTATCCAGATTATCCAGATTACCTTTGGTGAAGTCATCAAGTCTCCACGAGGCTGGTGCGGAGGCTGAGGCTGAAAGCCAAAGTACCTGCTCGACCTTGCCAGGATTCGACTCCTCGCGCACAGTGATACCTACAGTGTTGGTTCTACAGTCCGCCGAGATTGCTATGCGCTCGGCCATGCAATGCAGAAGAATGCGTCTAATCGGACACTTCTACGGATATATACGCTGACACGCATCTAGCATGGCGCAGGTACTCTTTAAGAAATAGATATCCCCAACACCTGCTTGATTTGTGCTGGAGTCCGGAGATTACAAAGAAACTTCGCCCACTTCCTGTGCCATCAGGTATGAATACATCTTACGGCTTGGCAATGCAAGGCACGAGGTCTCCATCTCTTGGCCATCCAAGCCACGAGGCTGTCAATTATCAGCAAAGATACCAGGGCCATGAATCAAGCTTTAATGTTCTTGTACTAATGTTTCTCTGACACTTCCATGGCATTTCCATCGCTTCGCCATCCCGCGAAATCCATAGCATAGCAGTGCGACAAATCCGGGATCCCATCAGCAGCTGCGCAAAACCTCCCAGAAAAAAGCCAACAGGAAAGTCACACAGATTAAGGTGTAACAAAGTACGGCATCTCCAGCGATGCGACATCGAGTCAGTGTCATACGGTAGAACAGCTTGCAAGCACAAGCATTTCTCGGAATCGCGGCTCTCCACAAGGTTCATGCATGCGTTGCTATTTATAACCGGTACATCTGATATCGCATTCCACTCAATGTTCCATCTGCGTATGTGCTTATCGCCAAAGCACTGCATGTATCTTAGTCATACGTAGGGATAATGTGATTGCAGCACAAGCAGGGGCAGTGCAGCGGCTATTGTGACGGGGCTGCGGTCGTGATTCGGCCGCGCGGTTCTCCAAGTGTGCCGCGTCTGTTTGAGAGCCCATGCAGACGATGACCGGGGCAGTCTGCGGAGGTGGACTTGAATAGACAGGAGTCTCGAGGGGGGGCTTGGTCGAATTTGTGTCTGTCGAGGCCATGGATAGTCAACTGCTACGAGCTAATGCAGGTCATTCTTGAAGGATGCCGCTGCATGGGTACGATGCACTTGGATATAAACGTCTATTTAACCATGACAGGTGCACGGCAAGCGCGTAGCGGCTGCCATGTGCGGTATCCTTATGTGCGTGCCTTGTACAGCTCGGAAACTTGTCCAATCATGATATTGAAGGAGATATTTGTGAGAGAGACGACTTTTGTTATCTCATTGACCGAGGTTTAAGTTCGGAATTGGATGTACAACTTGGTAACTTTTCGCAGAGCACGGCACGGTTGAGCTTCCCCAAATCGGTACAGAGATAGAACTACTTCTCCTAAAAGTTTCTAAAAATTCCCTGTGTCGTGGTGCTACTTTCCCATCAGAAACATGTCTATCTTTGGTGTTCACAGGTATATGTTCAAGTTTGAAAGCAGCCTTGCATAGATGCTCGCGAGGGCTATTCAACGATTATTTTATTATGCTGTAGAAGTTACTCTGTCGAACACATCCAGAGTATGTACCCAAACCTTTTTATCTGTTCCGTCCGTGGTATACTGGTCATATACCGCATTAACACCCACCGGGTCCTCCTTCTCGTTAAGCCTGTAAAAGTTCGTCCCTCCCTCGTGGACTGCAAGCTTCTCAGTCGTTGCAGCATATAGAAACCTCTCGCCGGCCTCCGCAAGCGACATGCTGAAGAGCCTCACGATCGGCAGCACGACCCACGTCGCCAGAGTGCCTAAGATTACCCACAACCCCTTCATCTTCCCAAACGCGGAGTTGAGAATACCCGTGTTCACCACGCCAGGATACACGTATACAAAACTGACATTTGGATGAGACTTTGCCAGCTCGAACATGTAGAGAGACATCATTGTAGCGTGGTGTACAGCTTCCGTCGTCAACGAATAGTTGCCTTTGACCCTCAGTTCCAAATCTTCGAGTTTGAGTTTGCCCTCTAGGCCGGCTGCGAGAACGCTGACTATCCGTGGAGATGGGGCGTTGGACAGCAAGGGAAGGAGGTTGGACATAAAGCGAGCCCGGGAGTAATATGAGACTGCAAGCACGACGTCGAGCCCTTCCGGTGTCTCGCTCCGGCCTGATACTGAGAGAGCACCAGCAGATAAGAACAAAAGATCTAGGTGGGATTCTTTTGATTTGATCTCCTCCGAGACTCTGTCGACGTCTTTGAGAAGTGATACTTGCGCCTGGATGAAGATGAAGGTCCCTTTAGGGTTGATGCTCTCAAGCTGGTTCTTCAGAGGCGTTGAGGATTCTAGAGAGCGCGTTACGATGTAGACTTTAGGTGCATTCAAGTTGGCTGCTAGAGCCAGGAGCGTGCCCAAGCCAATGCCACTTGTGCCGCCGACGAAGAGGGCGGTAATGCTTGGTGAACTGGCCTTGAGGCCGGCGTTGGCGGCACGGATGTCCTTGATGGCAACCATTGCTGGACTTGACCGTATGATGAGAAGAGGAGACTACGTGTGGAATTGTTCTTTAAACTGTGGGAGACAACTTGATGGCAAGCAGAGGGAACGGAAATCAACACGGCTCCAGGTCTGTCGAGGGACAGCACACCCTCTATATATGCTTGCCCATGATCCATGGACGCCATCCTTGGTTCTGGACGCAGGCAGCACAGTGCAGCGTGTCTTTGGCATTTTGACCAAACAAGGTAACTGCTCATGCCCTTTTAACTTTATTATATACATCGACTTGCCTCATGGGGCCATAGCTGGCGGTGTCGTTCCTGCGATTGGCCACAGGCCGTTGGACGGGCATTTGGCGTTTAAACGCCGAAGCCCGAACGGCCGAGGCTTTGTAATCTGGTCTGCCGCTGGCCTGGGAGCCTTGTGGCCTTGTGGCCTTGTGGCCTTGTGGCCTCGTGGCCTGGGGGCGCGGTGGCCTTACTTTTCGGCCTCGGCGCCCTCCTCGCTGCCCCTCAGGATCGTCGCTGCTCCCTCCCAGAAACTCGTGCGCAACATTTCTGATGCGACGAATCGATCCATCAGCGGGCGTTGCAAGATATGATTCAGGCTTGCTTCGGTTTTGGTCTCCCTTCTGCCAAGTCCTCTCACACGTGATTTTGACGTACCTGTACCTGAGATTCTTGATATGATAATGCCGATGTACTTGGACCTAGGTAACTAAGCAGTGCAGCTAAGGAGAATCGCACGTCATATCTCGCGGGGTCGAGGCGTGTGTGCTTATGAGACCATTCTACCCTTATAGCACGCAGCAGATATAAATTGAACGCCCATAACCGTTTTTCCCTCCCATTAACAGCCAGCCATTTTTCAGAAACAACAGCTCTTTTACTCACAATGGCCCTCGCACCCAAATTCGCCGGACAGAAGCTGTCTGCATTATCCCCGCCTCGCACCGTCCATACTGTCGAGCTCTATCTCGACTATGTCTGCCCCTTCAGCGCGAAGCTATTCAAGACAGTCTACAGCAGCGTGTTCCCGCTAGTCGAGAAGAACTATCCCGACCAAGTTGAATTCATCTTCCGTCAACAAATCCAGCCGTGGCACCCATCCAGCACCCTGGTGCACGAAGCAGCTCTCGCTGTGCTCAAGGTCGACCCTTCGAAGTTCTGGCCATTCTCTGCTGCTCTTTTCAACGACCAGCAAGCGTACTTCGATGTCAATGTCGTGAACGAGACACGCAACAGCACCTACGCTCGCCTTGCGAAGCTTGCAGCATCGGTTGGTGTGGATGAGTCGAGTGTGCTGGATCTCTTGAAGATCAGCGACAAGCCGGGCAAAGATGGAAGTCTAAACATTGGGAACGAGGTGACAAATGATCTCAAGTTGCTGGTCAAGGCGGCGAGGTTGGTTGGTGTGCATGTTAGTCCCACGGTCATCGTCGATGGCATTGTGGAAAACAACGTCAGCAGCGGGTGGACAAAGGAGCAGTGGAAGGAATTCTTGGAGAGCAAGGTTGGCTCGAGCTCTAAATAGTGATATATGAAAAAGGTTGGATTAAAGGTGTTCTTTGAAAGGGGGGTTTGGACCATTAAATGAGTGGATTATAGCTCGATGATTATAATGTGCAATAATATACACCTTTCTCCCTAGTCACCTTTCCACGCTCTGCAACATTGACAGATGATTGAGTTATAAGAGATCCTAAACGGGTCGCATAGTGCGTCAGTAGATACTATACCGAATCCCACAACGGTCACAGCGCAACGTTCTGAAAAATTTCCAGCCACAATCACACCTAGCACACCTAGCACACCTATCCCCCCCCCAAGATCATAAGCCGTCAATCAAACACTAAGGATAAGGGGTAAAAGACAGAGTTATGTCATTTGGTGAGTACTGCCTTAAGAAACCAAGTCACAGGTCAATCGTCACCAATACAGAACTTATAGTGCACCGACACAGAAATAGAATTCTTTGTCTATGGGACTAACGCCGGGTAACTAGCCTACAACAAAGCCCAGTGACGCCCTATAGATGGGGATCCAGTACGCCTGTAATGCACATCGCTACAAACGCCGGTCGACGCTACCAAATCATCGGCCCCCAATAGGACCCTGCTTCTTCATTTGCAGCCGGCGAAGCACCAGCTGCATGCTCCGCGCGTCATATGTTCTGGTCTTTGGATCCCATGCGGCCTTGACGTCGATTACGAGCCACGCCCTTGGGGCGTCAAGTTCTATGAGACCGGAAACGAGAATACTTCCCCGTGGGGGATAATTAGGAGCAGGCTTCCATGTCTGCGCCAGTTTACTTCTGAAGGCAGCGTATGCATGAAGGGTGTGCATCTTCAAGCCTAATAGATATGTATTCCCTTTTACTGTTGGATCAAAAGGTTTGTCTCCAGTCAGGGATGGAGCACCGGCAATTCCATCCTTCGAGCCCTTCCGCTGCATATCTTCAAGCCTCCGCTTAGCATCCTCTATTTTCTGGGTCGTCTCATCAAGTTTTTGCTTCAGCTCTTTTACTTGCTCAACCTCATCATGGGTCAGACGCCTCGTAGGTGAATTACCTTCAAGGGGTTCTTCTGCTTTTGGAGACTCAGTTGGTGGCCTCTTGGAGTGTTTGGCAAGTATTTCGTCTAAAGAGGGTTGCCCATTGCTCTCAGTGGGGAAGCTTCCGGTCAACGTCCTATTGTTGTCTTGTGTTGTGAGGAGAACTTTGGACCAGCTCCACAAAGATTGTGTCAGAGCTGAAGGCCATAGTGCTTGCCGAATACGGAAAACTGTCAGAGAATCTACAGGCATGGTCGTCCACGCGATGTAATCATCTGCGATTTCAATCCTAGGTACTTGTCAACATCGTCCTGGAGCATATATACATATATCTTTAACATACCCTGATCTCTCAAATTCAGGGGGTGGGCTAGTCGGAAAATCGACATCGAGCCAATATCTCCTCAGCTTGATATCTTTACCACAACGTATAGCCAATACTGGAGATTTTTCGCACACTCCCCTGATATAATGCGCCAGTTCATCTGCTATCTGTTAGTACTTTCGTCCCTGACTTTGCGAATCCCACTGTACAAACCTCGGATACTTTTTCCAAGCGCGGGGTTCTTGCTGAACTTGACAAACTCCTGCCACTCCGGATCACTGCCACGGTATGGACGGGGCTTGATCTGCTTCGTGGTTCCAGGAAATGGTATAAAAAGAGGTTGATCCACTTCCATTAGTTCCCTCTTTGTCTGCTCGTCCATCCTATTTTCCATCTCATCGGCGGCCTTGTCTAGCGGTCCAATAACAGTGTGTGTGAAAATTTGGTACAAGATTATGCTAGTAATAGCCGTTGTCACGATGACCCTGGATTTGCAATGTCAGCTATTGAGAAGACGTCTGAGACGTGGGAAGCGCATACTTTGGACGAAGACGTCGCCTGAATCGTACTGGCTGGATAGTAATAGCATCCTGATGCACATGCGAGTGCACACGCAAAGGCAGCCGACTCAAGGAGAGTATGCCGCCTCGAGCCCGCAATATCTTGAACATCGGGACAGGCCAAGGCCCGCCTTCAAGGCTGGCGAGCCTTGCAGGATAATATTTAGAGATCGGGTGGGCAGTAATGTAAGCGCGCAGTATCTAGTACTAGCACTGCAACGATGCGCTTTATACAATGCCGATAAAAGCTTCTAGAGGAAGATGCCTAACAGGAATTACTTTTTTTTTGCCGTCTCGAAGTTTATTTCATGTGAAGCAGCTGCCGTGGTGCAAGCGTAGGGGCGGTGAATTGTTCAGGTATGCAGAGACGGCAGAATCAGAAGGGGCCTAGTGCAATTCGGATCCATTTCGTAGAGCTCCGTATCTACGCCATCAAGGACAAGCCTCGTACAGGGCATCCAAGCTTCACGACTCTATCGCAGCTTCACTAGCAACAATGAGGCTATCGATATGCTTGTTATTACCTGCTATCGTAGGCTCAGCTCGCGCTGCTTCTGAGTCGGCGAAAGTCTATATATTTCAAGGGTCAGACCAACAGATCACAGCGGAACACCCAATTCTTACCCCAGAACAAGCCCGACTTGTCCTTGCTCAACGACTTGATGTCTCGCAATACCACAAAGTGAGCGATGCCAGCCACGAAACACTTGCATACATCAACGATTTTGGTGGCCGGCGGCACGAGCTATTCGCCAACGACGCCCGTGATGATCAGCCCTCTCAGCTTGTGATCGTGGTAAACGGCGTCACATCAAAAAATACACAGTCATTGATAAATGCGTGGGGCAAAGCCGAGCCAGCATTCGAGATAGTCAATCCACCATCGAGCACTGCGACTCTTCAACTTGTCCGCGATCTCAATACCCAGGGGTCGACAACTTCGTCCAAAGGATGTACGATGCATGATAACATCAATCCATTCATGGAGGACTGCTGGGCTGGTAGAAATAAGGTGTTGCACATAGACACAAAAGAGGCAAGTCATAACCTGCAGTCTTTGTTGTATCAAACCATGCTAATGGAGAATTAGAACGGAGCAGTAGATGAACTTGCCCAAGAACAAGCCACCATGCTTCGGTTTATAGCGAGGGAAGTTCTGGATGTTATTATTATCATGATGCCCGAATCAAGCCGAAGTGTAAAGCATGGATCAAAACCATACGGAACTTATGACATGCCATCCCAATCACTCAAAGCTCGCCAACAACCAGTTGAAGAGCCTATGACAGAATCTCCAGCGGTTTCGTCATCCTCTAGGCCTTCCAGCCCTATTGCAGCACAGAATTCCTCCTCTACTCCGAGAGGTATAATTCCACTTTGCCACTCATCCGAGGAGTCATGTACTGCAGCAACGAATGGCTGTTCCGGCCACGGTTCGTGCTTCCTTAAATATGGCTCGGTTGGTAAAGATGGTGCAACAGGCTCAGCGTGCTTTACTTGCCAGTGCCAGCCAACTGTGGTTGAACTAGAGACAGGCAGTACGCTTACTACCCACTGGGGTGGCTCGGCTTGCTCGAAAAAGGATATCAGTCCACAATTCTGGCTTTTGGCAGGTTTCTCCGTCTTGCTTATGGGACTCGTCACTTGGGCAATCGGCATGATGTTCAGTATCGGCCAGGAGAAGCTACCTGGTGTGATTGGTGCTGGTGTATCAGGACCGAAGGCGAGATAAGGGTATCAGTGTCCGGATTAAGTTTTGCTTATTGAGTGTCCTAAACTTATGACTGGCGTCTAGTAGAAACTGCACACGTATCACTATGGATATCGTGTACTATCGGGAAATAGCTAGTCCAGTATATCGTGCAATTAACCACAAATTCTCACGCTTGGACTTTTGCTTTTGAATTCAGAAAACAATGAATTCGTGGGTTGTACCTGGGCACAAATTATATATTATGGTATCATTGAATCTAATTTTCTATCATCCGACATCTTCCACTTCAGGGCGGCCGACTGGTGTATTTCCAAAACTCTCCAATCCCCTATCCATAGCCAGTGGATTAGCAAGTCCGTTTTGGCCTTCGGCCATTGTCCTCGGATCAACAGCAGGCAAACCAGTATCCGCCCTCATCGCCGAATAGCGATCCCCAGCCTCCTTCAGCAGACGCTGAACTTCTTGTTCTCTTGAGAGTATCTCTCTCTTCTCCTGCTGCAGCTCTGCCATTCTCTTGGATCTCTTTGCCAATTCCTGCTCCATTCCACTTAAAGTCATTTGTAGTCTCGACAAGCATTCCGATAAGTTTGGCAGCGGTGTGATCTTTGGAGGAATTTGCGGCAGCGGTGCCTGTGCGTCGGGCTTTGACAAGCCATCCATGCCCGCGCGAGTCTGAGCTGCTTCGTATGCTGCATGTCGTTCTGCCTCGGAGTCGTCGGACTCGTCAGAGGAACTGCCCTCGGCTTCGTGGATCATATCTGCCATTTGAGCACGCTGGCGACGCTTTGCTTCCCTCTCAGCCTTTTTACCAAGTGATATTCTTCCATCGTCAACAAATTCATCGAACCCTTCTCCTAGATCCTCATCCTCTCGCACTAATCGTGTCTCCGCCTTCTTCTTGCGTGGCAGTAGTGAAATTTGCTGCCCACGGTCGCTATCATCGTCATTCAATGATATGAAATCCTTCTCATGTGCCAATCGGGCCCTACGTTCTTTCTTCTCTCTGATCTCCGCTTCTGTAGGTATAATAGGTGCTGATGATGTGACGGACTTGTCAGGCATATCTACGATCATGGCTCCATCCAACTCTGACTCATCTAGGCCTTCGTCGTCATCCACGATCACGGAAAAGTCACGTAGATCTTTTGGCGTGCTTGGAGTTGAGCTTTTGAGCTCATTCAGATAGTCTTTGCTATATGTCGGACGTTCCTCATCATCTTCCACTCCTCGAATTGGGATCTGGTAAGCTGGGAGGCTCTTCCGTAGGGTATTCGACTCGATTGCGCGGCGGCCTAAGCCAGATTTTTTCGGCGTGAATAATTCATTGTCCTCTAATGCTTCTGCCGCATCTCCAGATATAATCTCCCCTGGCCCAAAGGATAACCTCGAAGACAGTGCCTTCTTTTTCTTATTTGTAGAACCTGAACGTCCCAATGAGGGTCTTGATAATGATATACTACCACTACCGTTTGTTCCTTCAGCAGGCCTTTGTCGTTTAGGTTCGGTCAAACCGATGTTGGGTTCTTCAGCGTCGTCATCAAATGCGATAGTTTGTCGCAAAGAAGACTTTTTGAACGCCTTGCGCCCTGTTATATTCGATGTTACGCCTAAGTTACCTATGTTTTCCTGTCAGCGAAATTTCTTTCATCAGCCAGGAGATGCACTGCGGGGGATGTCTGCGTACCTGTGCTTATAGGCTCTGTAGAAGCCGGCTCGCCACCTTCTTCATCCTCATCCACCTGGATTTTACGCGCCTTCCGCTTAGATCCAAAGGTCGACTTCATTGCAGCCTCCTACTCCAGAAATAGTAACATCTACACTCCCTGTATTGTAATTTTGACAGGTATTCTTTGCGCGCGGCCCGATATTGAATGTTACTGATTCTTCGCGCGATAGAAGAGGTTGGGACTCTTATCAGCACGTGACACTAAAAGAATCAACGTCGACCTGCATCGCGATTTACAGCCCTGACCTCAAGTTCATCCCACCTCGAAGTAAACCCAACTTCAACCATCAACATGCCTCAAGCTCAGCCAGAGCTTAAGAAAGTGAGTGCGACTTACCTAGACCTTACTTCACGCCTCAGAACTCCTTGATCTATCCTCACTGCGCGCAACAAAATGCGGCGCAAGACTCCTTGAGACCTAAAGCGCAAAACTAACTGTGTATATAGTACCTCGACAAGAGGCTCTTTGTACAACTCAACGGGAGCCGCAAAGTCATCGGTGTTCTGAGAGGTTACGATGTTAGTTCCCCCAACGCAATGCAACATGCTAGGCCTGTAACTGATGGCAAATATAGGTCTTCCTTAATATTGTGTTGGATGATGCAGTCGAGGAGAAGGACGGAGGGGAGAAAGTAAGACTAGGCATGGTGGTATGTTAGAATCTATTCATACATTAATGTAATCGCTGATCGAGAAACTAGGTCATTCGAGGAAACTCCGTTGTTATGCTCGAAGCGTTGGAGAGAATAGGTGGAGGAGACAGGCAGCAGCAAAACAGAGATTGAATAATGGTGGAAAGAGGGCTATAGATTATGTCAAAAGTCTTCCAGGGGATTTGCACGTAGGAAAAGGCTGCATTGTGATTCGAGGCGTACAGGCTACAAGGTCATCAACTCCATAGGCATATGGAAATACCTGATATCCAAAATCAAACCAAGTTGGCCATGCAATCTCCTTCCGCACATATTTACTAAGAGCTCAATCTACGAAATATTATTATTTATGACACAGAGGTAATTATATGCATGCAGTTAGGGAAAGTGCAAGAGACTCCCGTGATGGTTCTCATAAGAGGCTATTGCCGATAACTAACAAATGTGCTTTTTTGAGATAGCTGCATCAACTATCTGCATATATATTGTATGCAGGAAACCCATCTGCGCTCGCCGGCGGCTATTTGTGTGAGGAAAAAGAACAAGGAGGTTCACAAACGAGCTGTGGTAAAATTGTTAGAAAAGGTCTTATCTCAATGATGTAGATTAGTTTCAGACTGTAACGACTCTATATTAGTTAGGTAAAACTATCTTATCTAAGTCTTATTGTATTCAATTATGGGACACTTTGATGACAACCTTTCCAAAATGCCCTCCCTTGAACAGATACTGAAGGGCGTCCTTTGCCTCGTCAAAGGTAAAAACTTTATCAATCACCGGTTTGATCTTCTTCTCCTCAAACAATCCTAACATTTCTTCAAACCTCTCTTTGGGGCCATTCAACAATCCTTTTAACGTAACATTTCTCTTCAATGCAAGAACATTTGTGTTGGTCCGGTCTTCGGGGTCATCTGTCTTTCCAGAGAGGTAACCAATACAGTTGATTAATCCTCCAAAAGCTACACACTCGAATGACTGCCGCAGTGTCTTTGCACCGCCGTTTTCAAATATTATATCTGCACCCTCATTATTGGTGAGCGATAGCACGGCATCTTCCCACTTTGGTGTAGTCCGGTAGTTGATAAGATGGTCAGCGCCGAGAGCTTCAGCTTTCCGGAGCTTCTCATCAGAAGATGAAGTAATGATAACTGTAGATAGAAATCAGTGCCTCTTCCAAGTAGAACCCATATAACATACCTTCAGCTCCACTAGCCTTAGCAATCAACAGTCCGTTAATCGCCACACCTCCCGTTCCTTGAATTAGGACAACTTCGCCCTTCCCGCCAGGCTGTCCCAGCGGCCTCATTCCGTTAATCGCCATCCACGCCGTAACACCTGCAATTGGTAGTGTACACGCCTCCTCATCAGTCAAATACTCTGGTGCCTTGACCAATGCTTTCTCATCAAAGGCCCGATATTCACACAGGACGCCAGGAAGCGGGAGTCCTAGGCCGCTTTTCATATCCGCTGCTTTAACTTGTCCTTTCAGATGTGTCTGATTGAAAATACTGAGAACACGGTCCCCAACTTTCCAGTAAGAGGAATCAGGAGCAGAGACGATAGTCCCGCACATGTCTGAGCATGGGACAAGTATGGGAGATGGGCCGCCCGTTGTTTTGTGGTGGTTATAGAGCCCCATTATCACCTCTGTATCTCGATAATTGATTGAAATGGCTTTGATCTTGACTAGCACCTCGCCGGGACCAGCTATAGGCAAGGGAGATGTAGTCTCTTTGAGGTTTTCGAGGCCATCTTGAGAGGTTTCCCATTGCTTGATCGTGGATGGAAGAGACATTTTGAGGCTTTAATAGATTCAGCGTGGGAGTGAAAGGTCAGTGTCGGTTTTAATTTATCAACAGAGTGATATATGATACATCTAAAAACTTAAGTTTTATAGGATATCTGGGGAGGACATTTATAGCGGTACCTTAATGTTAGAGTGATGTTAGATTGTTTGTTGCGACAGATAAACGGAGATCCGAAATAGTGGATGTTCAAAACTCGGCCGCGGGTATACCGACCGGTCGGTACACAAGTTTAGGTGACTTTAGGACAAATATAAAACTTATCGCATTTTCATTGTCAGTCACTTGAAATAGAATTTGATTTAAGCACTGCATCTTCAGAAGTCTTGAGGGGAAAGAACAAGCCTGCTAAAGTCTCCTGAAGACTCGGTAGTCTACAGAATTGAGTTTCCACTGTACCCCATCTCGGAACGAAAATAAATCACAACTTGATCGCCATGCTCGAAACATTCAGATATCTACAAATTATCAAGATATCACGAGAGTATATGGAGAGGTTAGATACCGCCCAAATAAACTAGGGATATATTACGCCTCCCTATGCGATGCCAAAGGTGCCACCAGACCATTTTTTACACATGACGCCTTATTCCTCAGCTTCAAACTTATTAGCCAGGTCCTTATTCTCATCCTCATAAACTGTATCCTCCTGATCTGTCTCTTCAAGCACAGGTAGAGGCTCTGCAGCTTCTGGCAGACCCTGTTCAGCACGCAACTGATTTACCTTCGCATTCGTCATATCATACACATATTGCCCGAGATGCTCAACTCCTTCCATAACAGATTCACCGGGAATCTCTTTCTTTCCTTCTTCCTTTGAAATGATCCTCTTCGAAGGCCACAGTTCACCGGTAGCCAACATCAGCTTGTCCGGCCTTCGGAGCAAGATATCGAAGGCTTGTCGAAGTTCAAAGCATGATTCAAATACCTCGCGACGCCCGAGGATATAAAGACCAAGACGGGCACGAGACAGGGCTACAGTCAGACGCCTAACATCACGCAAGTACCCAACTCGTGAAGTGCGCGTTAATGACAGGATAACATCTAAGTTGTGGGTCGTTAGTGGTGCCTTCTAAGTAGATATAAAAAACTTACAATCGTTTTGCTCGCCTTGGTACTTATCCACTGTAACGACAATCTTGGGCAACCCAAACAAAGGGTTCTTCGCGCAACGATGTGCCAGAACATCCTTTATTAATGCACGCTGACCAGCATAAGTAGTCAATATACTAATTTTCTCTGCGGGGTATCCAAGCAATCGCATATACTGGAATATGGCTACCGCATATTCTGCTTCACCCAAGTTTTGGATGAAATGGGGTGTTGGTTCTGATTCTCCTCGCCCCTTGTAGTCGGGCACGTTGATGAATTGATATTCATACTTGAACCCAGCATTTGCAATCTGAAACTCAGAGGAAGTCTCAACGAGCGGTAAATTACCAAGATGTGGGTATCTCCACTGATACAGCTCAGCAATTGAAGGACGGGCACGGCCCTGACGATCTAGATTGATTGTCGGGACACCTAGACGGACCAGACGAGAGAAGAGGGATTGCTCGAGATTAGCGTATTGTCGGAAAGCGAGATTCTGCACGACTGGCGAGTTCTGAAGATGGTCTCCACACAAGACAACCCGCTGTAGCGGCGTCAAGCCTTCCTTGGCGTTTTGCAAGGCCAGGGGTATAAAGTTCTCGATTTCTGTGATCTGAGCGGCTTCCTCCATAATGACATTGTCATAGTGGAAGCCAAGGGAGGCAATCTCACGTCTTCGCATCGCTGCATGAGTAGATGTCATCGCTATAATGCGCGCTTCGTTCGTTAAAAGGTAGTTGGCCTTATCACGGTCTCGTCTAAGAATTTCGAATGGCCTTACATCAGCCAGCTCAGTGAAGATCTTTGAGATGTGATGGTAGCATCCATTTGCAATATCTATTAACATCTCCTTGTCTGCTCCAGGTGGGAAAAGTGGCTGAGGCGCATTCGAAAAGTAGTAGTGAAAGGGAAAGGCTTTCACAAGAGCCTCGGGAGATGCTTCAGGCGACTTCAGAATCTCTTGGAACCTTGTCCATGCAGGTTCGACGTAAACAGAATTGAAATACCCTGCCGTCTCCGCAGAACTGCCATGAGCACCTGGTGCTCCAAGGTTCGCGGCCAAGCGATCTACTTCTAGTAGATAGCGGTCCCTATTTTCAAGGAAAGACTCTACACGACCGTGTTTGCTAAAGTTACTTTCGGTATCTAGGTCCTCTTCGCCGTGCCCAAGTCGTAGGAGATGCCTTTCATCTATGTCCAGGGCGACAATTTTTTGAAACAGCTGATTAAGTGCTTGATTGCTATGAGCAATAAGTAGTGTCCTCTGCTTTGGAAAGTTGTGATATATATTATTAATGATTTGTGTCGCAACATCTGTCTTGCCCGTTCCAGGAGGACCAACAATCACGGTCAATCCTGGCTGCGTGCCTGAAATAATTGCGTCTATCTGAGCAGGCGTGAAGCGAACATGATTGAGCTTGGGTGCATCAAATGGATAAGGTCCAGTGTTTGGAGGCTTGTAGGTAGATATTTTGAAGCCGGGTGGGGCGACAGCTTGTGCAGGCTCAACTTGATCCCGCCGACGCTTCTTTGACGGCTTTGCGGGCACAACTTCAGCAGCCTTTTCCACCGTCTGCAAAACATAAGGTGGGCCAGGAGTGCTTTCGGCTTCCTCGCTTGGTTCAACTGTCGTTCCAGGTAAACTTTCCACCAGATGCTGCCAATCCAAAAAGGTGTCTCGGAAATCTACCTCCTTGATCCTATTGGAAAGATGGGTATACGTTGCCCCGGCAGGGTTGCCGTAGCCCAGGAATACTTCGTGGAGCCATGGAGCCAGAGGAACGTCCGATAGAGTCAAACTCTGAATTGATTCTAGAATCGACTTGAAGTTGTTCTCGCGCCCTTGTCTTCGTACAACAACATTAATAGTCTCATAGATGTCAGGCTTTCCGTTTGCAACTCTTTCCATGTCCTGCTTATACATAGCTGCGTCAAGTTTGATATGGAGTCGCCGCAAATGTGGTCTTCCACGACCGTTCATTTGTCCATTTGATTCTCTGACTGGCTTGCCATTTTCATCTAGCACTTGGGTAACTTCGGCTGCCCGAACAAATCTTAAGCCTAGCTTGTCAGAGTCCGATTGCCCTGCACCACCGTTGGTTATCATTTTTGTGTCATCAACAGCTACAACGGACAACAAAAATATTACATCATCCGGTCGTAATGAATCCCAATCCCGGCGTATGTTATCAGCAAGGCGATTAACGTCCAGCGTGATCTCTGCTCGTACCACCGCAGGTTTGTCCTCGCCAACAAGTGGTGGAACTGTCTCTAAGATAGCAGGCTTTGAAATCGGTAGTGCCATTTTTGAGAAGCCTTCGAACCTTGTCTCCCCATTTCTACCAGTCTGTGGGCGAAGACGTTTGACGGTATCCTCAATATCTTTCCGAATTGCAAAGAAGGATTCGCATCGGTGAAGGATGAATGACCGCCATAAGAAATCACCAACAGTGAGATATTGCAGATTGAGCTTAGGTAATGCTAATGGTTGAGAACCATTATATGTCTCATTCCTCAATAACGTTGGCTCAAACAAGGTTTCCTCTGTTGGCAGTATGCTGAGATCCCGTGCCGTCTCTTGGAATGTTTTGCGCTTCTCAAAGGCAGAAAACAGAACCTCCAGTAAGAAGGCGCGGTCTGCAGTAACGTCGGTAGTGTCCGGGTATGAAGTTCGAAAATCAAGCAAATCGCATAGCTGAACAATTTCTTCATCAGTCAATGTTTCCAAATGACTTCCAAGCAGGTCGCGTTTGTCAATTGAGCCATAATTAGAAAGGGCTAGAATTGTGAGCTTCGATTTGAAGTTCTTCAGGGCTATACGCTGCAAATTTGCCAACCTAGCACAGTGTTGCTCGTATGCTTCGGTTCGAGAGTGTTGGATTCCGGTATGATCATCTATTGAGAAGTAGGTGTAATGCTTTAAAAGAGCGTAAAGATCCCTAAGGAGGCCATTCTCCTCTACGTTAAATAGGGGCGAAAGTCTTATAGCTGGAAGAATATGTAAATCTTGCAATAGTGTGTTCACGTAGCGGCGCGTGGGCAATTGGCTTTGCAAGTCTGATAAGAACTCGATGAAGCGCTCACAGTAGCGCAAATTTTCTGTAGGTGAGATGTCAATAATCTGTGCAGCCCCAGTTTTCTGTGTCTGAACATACCTGTTTTACTTTTTGCACCGTACAGTTGATTGAGGAAGTCAAGTAGCAGTGTATAGAGCCACGAGCGCTCAAAACGGAGCCGAGATTTAACTGTTTCGTCGGCAGCATCGTATCGCTTTGCTGCTGCTCTCCAAGCTTTTCTCAATTGTATAGTTTGATCCAACTTGGTCTCTCGTTTTCTCTCAGTCGATAAATTGTGCCATGTGGAAATCGATACCAGAGGTGCGCATTCTTTACGGACAATGCCGCTATCCAAAGATTGGAAGGCGCTTATGATGAAAGAAAGCAGATGTGTGCGAATCGTTAGGGATAAAGTGGAATCTAGTGTCATCGAAAGGATTCGACGGAAAAGGGATGAGAAATCGGATGGATTATCCAAGTATATGTCTACTTCAATCAGTACTATTCGGGGCGCATCTTGATGAATTTAGCCCAAACTTACTCCATGTTGGCAGATGCTCCCGGCTCCTAACGTTCGTAATCAAAACGATCAGCAACACATGATAATTAGATGAATCCTCAGAGTATCCAGGCCAAAGGTAACTGTGAAAGAAATTAGCATGATTCCAAGGGCAAAGCCGTCGTCTGCGTACCTTTCAAGGAGCTGCAAATTCTCTAATACCAGCAGTGCTCTGTATGCAAAATCGTCCTTCTCAAGTACATCCCATATCTCCTTCTTCAGTACTTCTGGCTTCACCTTGACCTTCGTTGGCTTTTTGGAAGTCTTCAGCCAGTATTTCTTCGCAAGTTGCGCGAACGGGTTATCGCCTTGTAAGTCTGCCACTGTCGGTCGGCCATCGTCGACTTCCTTTAAAACCTCCCTCTGAACATCGACATTGCCCCTCGTCCTAGGCGCCATTGTTAATGTGAATGGTGCGCTGTTGTTGCGCCTGAACTTCAGTAGACCGTTTAGAGAATCGGAAACAATTTCAACGCGTTGATGCATGACACTCGTTATTGGGTGAATTAAAGTTTAGCTCCCGTCGCCTTAGTGCAGTTTTCAGAACTTCAGCATGTTCAGATCGCGAAGCCTCACTACATAGAGCAGTACAGCCAACAAGCCAGCTATCCTCACAAACGACAAGAGGCGACGAATGCGCGCATAACGACCCTGCTATAGTCACTATCTCAGTGCATGCGATCAGCATGGTGACTTACAATGTGGAGGCCGTAGAGGTATTTGGAAGGCTTCTGAGGAATATGCTTGTCAAGGCTGGTGCAACAAAGCAAACACATACGATAGAACCTCCACTACTCAAGTCTGATTTCGCAGAGTTTCTGCCGCAACTACAATCTATTGAGGGGTTTTCAAACTTGCAGGAATCAAAGAAGTCAGTCCAATATGCTGTCATCGAGACAGCTGTCCGAGATGTCTTCAACACGCTTTTGGTGAGCAGTTCACCAACCTCGAGAAGGGACCAATCTGACCAGACTTAGGCCTCCGCGGCGATCGATCAACCCGAATTCGTACAAGTATGGAACTTGCTGGATATTGTATCCATTCTCTCGGATGATGAACAATGCGATCCAGCCCTGCTATTTTGGCTAGTCGAGGAGCTTTTAGACAGCCAGACGATTGCTGGCTGTCGTCAGGTCTTCGATTACCTAGAAGCTCGTAGAGAACGCATTACTGCAAAGCACTTCAAGCAAAAGAATTTAGTCATCCTAAGAAGCGGTAACGAGCTCCTGCGACGACTTTCCCGAGCCGAAGACACAGCGTTTTGCGGTCGGGTCTTTATATTTATGTTTCAGAGCTTTCCCTTGGGGGATAAGAGCTCTGTAAATCTACGTGGCGAGTACCACGTTGAAAACGTCACAGCCTTCGATGAAATCCCTGCAAAAGCAGAAAGCTCGCCGGAACAGATGGAAGTGGACGTTGAAATTAAACCTACCCCTACAGCACCAGCTGCGGAAACCAGACCAACACCTACTGGTCCTTCAAATTCTACCAAAACTGCGGACGAATCTAGAGGCGCGACAAAGTCTGTCACATTCAATGCAAATAACGCTGCGCCTCCGGAGAAGCCACTTGATCCAGATACCTTATACCCTATATTCTGGTCTCTGCAGCAGAGCTTCAGCCAACCGAAGAAGTTGTTTGACCAAGAGAAATTCGCAGAGTTCAAAAGAGGCCTAGAGGCCACAATAGTGATGTTCAAGTCGGTTCGGAACGATCAAACTGGACGGGGGGCACCTAAGTCCGTCGAGGATGGTAAAAGAGGTACAAAGCGAAAGCGTGGACAAGGTGATGATGATTTGGCGAACGCATTTAATCCAAAATACCTGACTAGCAGAGACCTTTTTGAGTTAGAGGTAACCGTTATCCGCCAGCCCCATCTTTGGAGATTGCTAATACGTGCATTCAAAGATTAGTGACCTCTCATTTAGACGGCATATACTTGTGCAAGCTCTTATAATTATGGATTTTCTCCTCTCACTTAGTGCTAAGGCAAAAGAGAAGCTCGTCGCACTCACAGCTCAAAATAAGTCGGTCATGTACCAGGACCAGTTGCTCAGCGACGACGATGTGAGTTGTAAATTTAAATTTGTATATTCATCAATACTCATGATCGCATAGGCAAAATGGGCAAATGATACCAAAAAATCAATTGCCGAATACTTGAAACAAGGCTACGAAGGGCCATTTTTCTATAGAATGGTTGAGACAGTCTTATCACGAGACAAAAACTGGGTTCGCTGGAAGATTGAAAACTGTCCCTCTATCGAGCGACCAGCGATATCATCCGAGGAATACATTACAGCGAAAGCTGCGGCACGCAAAGCGACGACAAATAAGCGATTACGTGCTAAGCCTTTGGGCTCTTTGGATCTGAACTTTCTTACAGAAGCTGATGGGCCTGGAGGTATGGAAAAGTTGAAGAATCCGGCGAAGTACCAGGTTCCAACATTGGACAGCTTCAAGAATAAAATTGAACTTGACGACATGGACATCGAATTGTCAGCCAGCGATGAGGCTAAGGATGCTGCGATTTACAGTAAAGCCACTAAAAGCTGGCGTGCACTTAGAATTGCGAGCAAGACCAAGCTAGCCAGCTTTGACAAAATTGATGATTCTGAGAAAATCCACATCATCTTTGAAGATGATCCAGTGGAGCCACTTAAGGAGAATAGCGAAGACGGGATGGATGTCGAGGATACGGCTCCTCCTTTAGACCGACGGCCGATAGTTATTTCAGGGCCCAGTGGAGCCGGCAAAAGCACCCTTATGCATATGCTCATTGAAAAGTATCCAAAGGTTTTTGGCAAGAAGGTCTCTCATACGACTCGCCCGCCTCGCCAAGGAGAGGTTGATGGCCAGCACCATTATTTCGTGAATTCAGAGACGTACAACATGATGCGGGATGGAGACCAGTTCTTGGAAGTCAGCAACTACAATAGTAGTGGTTATGGAACGAGTCGAAAGACTGTGGAAGGCATAGTTGCTGCAGGGAAACTACCTATCATGGAGATGGACTATCAAGGTATTCAACAGCTTAAAGATCAAAGCTATTCTGCAAAGTTTATACTGCTATCCGCACCGAGCATGGAGGAGCTCGAGAGGCGGTTACGAGGTAAAGGGGCAGAGCCCAATAATGAAATCCAGGAAAGGTTACTGGCAGCCAAGGAGGAGGTCCAAAACGCCGAGATGGAAGGCTTCTACGACCGGGTCATCGTCAACGATGACCTGAACAAGGCTTTCGCAGAGCTGGAGGAGTATGTGTTTGGGAAAGGACCGAAGGATGAGCCCGTCTCGGATGACGAAGCCAGCGATAACCAAGATTCGTCCATGGAGGTTACTGTAGAAGAACCGGAAAGCAAAGCGGACGTCCCTGCCGTTGAGACGGCTGATGTTCAAATGGCGGAGAATGACACCGAGGCTGCAGCTGCCGGTGAAACAGTGACGGAATAGTCGGGAGCAGAAGAGGTAATAATACCTGGAACCAGGCCATTGTGTTGTACCCCCCATACTGTACTATATTGCAACCTCGGGACATCCCTTTAGAAGACGTGCCTCGCGCCGGGCAAAGGCTGATGATCGGTGACATGTCAGATACTCCATAAGAATTAAATTGGCGTGTGTGTGCTCTATACTATTATCCAAGATATCCGAATCGTTCAAGTCGGCACAACGTGAAATAATCAAATATTGCATTACCATTAATGTAAATTGGCTACTGAATCCTTAGGTTTAGCATCTGTACGAGTATCATCGCATTTCCGAACCAAAGATTCAGCGACTACGCTCAAAGACGTTCATATTAAGCCCTCTAACTACCTATCGATGCCCCTCTTTTCCTTCTCCTCTCCATTAACACAGGCTTTTTGATTTCCACAATCCCTTCATTTTGCTTCTGAAAATCCCATTCCAGGTTTCCCTTACCATGTCATAATCATGCATTAAAGCCGTGCAAGTAGGCAAGCCAAGGGAGGCCAGAGCATTAATCGTCCCTCTATGCAAAGACAGTGGCCCCGTTGATACGTTTCAGAAACTCGAAATTACTAAACGCCATAATGCACCGCGTGTATTGGTCGTGCTCCGAGATATCATCTTGTCTGAATTCACCTTTTCCATCTTCGCGTTTGATAAAGTGGTATGGTTGGTTCTAGCTGTCTTGGAGTACGAAATCGACCCACGTCCGACATAATGTGGAGGCTTCGCCATGGCCATAAGGTGGAATAAGGCTCTCCTGCCATCCGACAGCCTCCCACTGCTTGCGATTTGTACTGCGCTCGGCATTGGAAATGCTCCTGCTTTCGCGAGCCTTGGTGCGTCTCTTCTCGCGTTCTTCAACGACGGCGTACATGACGTTTTGTCGCAGTGTTGTAGTTGCCCAGCCGTGAACGTTACCAAGACGGGAAGACTCCAGCACGTATTTCAGCAGCTGGAAGGGCAGGTTGAGAAGGACCTTTGAAAGGGTGTAGGTAGTTGGGTTGCTTGAGGAACGAATAGTATCTTCGCTAGGATGGTCGCCGAATTTGATCGAGCTGAGACGAGGGTTGGATGGTGCTGGACGGGTATCTTTGACGAGAGGCAAACGACGGTTATGTGCTGGCTCGGGAGCTGTGATATCTAGTTCAAAGTTGGGAGGGAAAGTTGTAGTTATGAAGTTAAGTGCACTGTTAATGAGCATGTTGACAGCAGGGCCATATGTACTCTGAAAAGGAGCAACTTGGTTGTCTTCCAGCGTCCACTGCGAGTCTAAACCCCCCTCGAGTGCGAAGTCAAGCGCCTTTTCCAGTGACAACCAGCTGATGAAATGGCTAGCAATGTCAATGCCTCGATTGACGACAGGTGGTATCTGAAGGACATGGCCAGCAGCAGCGTATCCAAGGGCAAGATCAAATCGATCGGCGGGAGTGCCTGGTGTAGCAGACGAAATTTGAGACGAGACAGATACAGCTGCAGCTGCAGATGCACCCCAGTCAAGAAGTGGACCCCCATACAATCTCTGAACGGCCAGCCAGAATCCATCCGAGCGCAAGAACCGGTCATCAGACTCAATGAATAGTATGTTAGATTCACGAGCTTGATCTGTGATGAGATTCTCAAGCGTAGGACTGCGGGCAAAGAGCAGGTTATGGCCAGGAATGCGAACTGGAGTGGCCCTATCATCCGAATATCGCAGTTCCAGTGTCGAATCCGCAAATTTCGGGTCAGAAAACTGGCTTTGGAGATATCCCAGGAGCCCATCAAGTGTATCCATGGCTGGCGGCATTGGAGGCTGAGCCAAGCCAGTTTGTGGATAATTGCCTTGGCCAATAGCAAATGACTGCGAGCCAGTGCGACCTTTCGGGCGAGGTTGATGGTAAAGACGCACATCCTCAACATTGCCGTTGCTGCCATTAGAAATGACTGCAGTAGCATACTGGTTGAAGAATGGCGGGCCGTTGTTCTCCTGGTCATTTGGAGCCGATGACTGTGAGCCCTGGAAACTATGCGGGGTTGGTGGATCATACGTGGGGAAACGTTGATTGTCGGCACCTGCGGACGGACTTGACATATTGTAATTATCAGGAGGGTTGAAAGAGGCCATCTGCCCACGTGCATCTCCGCTATGGTTTTGGTTCAAGTTACCGTCTTGACGAGGATAGTAGCCAGCAGGGCCCGCGGGTCCAACGGGTGTGAATCCGTTGGAAAAGCCATGCATATGACCTCCGTTCATATACTGATGAGCCTGTCCACGTCCGTTATCTGGATAGTGAAGCGGATATTGTACAGAGACAGGTGGTGCTGGAGATGAGTTGGTTGATTCTGAATAGCCACCAAAGACCAAACTACCAGCACTTGGATGTGTATGATGCATTGGGTACTGGCTGCCGAAGGAAGGCTGTCTTGGGAGCTTTACAGGTTCGGTTTGCAGGACGGAGTAGCTTTGATTCGCAGGGACAAATGCAGGCGGCATATTGTAGGTAGATCGGGAAGTCGACGACTGGTTATCAGAGGAAGCTAAAGGAGGTGTCTGTTCGACATTATCTACTTGTATATTAGCGATGCTCAAACGATATCTCACTGTGGACAGCCGAAAAGAAAAGAAGGCTGCGGCTTACCTTCAAGTGAGGTTTGCGGGGACGTCTCTGGAATATCCTTATTAAGCGGACCGTTTGCATCATCATCCACCGCCTGAGTGACCGGAGTAGCAGGTGTGGTAGATTCTATAGTCTCTATGCCAACATCCGCCTCTAAGGAACCATTCCCAACCGCAGGTGATCTGTCGACAGCCGCTGGCGAAGATGAAGTTGCAGCTTCCGCTTTCGGTGCAGAAGCGGGCTCTATCTCGACTTTCTTTGCCGGTGGCGCTTGTTTCTGGCGCTTCTGGATATAAGGAAGTGGAATTGCCGGAACAATCGATCTATTGGTAGGACGTGGCCGGCTCTGTGGAGCTTTGGCTGAGTCTTGAGGTGCCATGTTGGCAGTCGGACAAGTCAACTGCTTATCTGACCGATTGACGTCCCCAAGGTTCGACGATGACCACGAGGTCAGTCATGTAGGACTTGGGGAGTCTACCGTAAGTTATAGGTAGACAATGGGGTTGCAACAGCCAGCTTGGAACTTTGGCGGTTGTCTCTCACTACGATTTCAAAACTGCAACTCCCCGCAATTTTGTATTGCTGCCTGACGAGTGAGGCTTACGAAGCACCACGCACCTGCCATGGGACCTCTTCAACAGAATTATTGGCAATGGTTGATAGAGCAGTAAGATGGTGATAGATTATAGCTTCTTATTTGGCTTGAGCAGGTTCGTTGGCTGTACTAAAGACTGCTAAACCCAGGAGTCTTACAATGACACCAGCACAACGTTCGAGATTAATTCGACTGGATTTGTAATTATTCTACAGCTTTCAAGCTTCACGAAGTATTCATAGCAATTTTCTCGTTTCAAGGCCTTGTAGGACGTTAGGGTACTAGGGGTTTGTAGTGTATAATGATTCCTACAGTGCAATCGCATGGAGCAAAGTTATTATTAGCTTTTAACCTTTAAGATTTCGTATAACAGCGGTTCGACAAGCGCTATCTGATCGAACCTACCTGCTAATTCTCAGATTCAATCATGTCAGTTAATATTCTAGGCGTTGTATCCCGTGATACGTTTCAATATTTAGATAATCAGTGAAAGGAAATGGTCTGTGGGCCATAGAATATCTGTTAATCGTCTTTAAAATATTTGATTAATGATTATCAACTAACTTAACCTTTTGTTCTCGACAAATAATCTAAATACAGAATGTCGTCATAGAATAATTGAACAAACTGAAAAATCCTAGGAATGATTGAAACAGGACAAAGAATTTTATAAATTATTTTTACTAATCATTAAAGCCATCATCATTGTTCATGGCCTTGTCCTCTGCAGTGCGTATACTGGTGATGCTGGGCTTAGCCATCATCAAACGTTCGCAGTTACTGTGCACCTCCGTTAAGAACTCCTAGGAGATAGGGTATAGAGTATAAGACCAAATGAAGCAAAGCTCCTTACGTAGGCACTTTTTATCTGAAAACAATAGGTTAATGATGGTATAAAATATAGCCTAACCATCCTAAAAAAGCTCCTATCAGTTATCGGCGAGAGAGGCCCATTTAGTTATAACCTACCCTCTGAAGCGCCTCATCACCTCTGTCTTTTGCCTATACCCCCCTCTTTACCGAAAAGGAGCAGAAAAGTGTTCAGGAATGCCTCTCCTAACATGATTAGATTAGATCACCACAGGTGGGAAGTCTTAGGTTAAGATGAAAAGCATAGAAGGATCTGCATATAGAAGTCTCAGAAAGCTTGTACTGCAGCGTTGGCCGATTCGATTACCTAACAATCCCTTCCGAGAATCCTTTTTTCAAATGATTCACGTTGGATGTTTCCGATCTCACAGCCCCGAGAAGAGTAAATGCCGACCGGGAGCAACGGTGACAGCACTCGGGGTATGATGTATGATATCGAAAGTTTTGTGTATGTTTTGAACCGAAAGAATGTGGTACTGCTCGTTTCAGAGTTCCACGTGGTATCTTCGACAGCTTTAGGCCAGTGCTCGAGGGCTCTCCGAGACATGATGAGGGGATGGCCAGCGAAGATAAAGTACATGCCACCCATGCATGAGGATCAATCGCTACCCAGCTAGACTCTGCACGGGGTGATTTCGCATCAAGAGCCTGAATAGTAAGTATATCTGGCTACTTGACATCCACTCGTTGCACCATTTCAGATCAGCGCGAATTCCTATTCCTTGATCTAGAAATCGTAGAGTACACGAAAGACCTCAAGGGATACTGAGCTGACAGACCCAGGGTAGACTCTCGCATATATGCTAGCGTCTAAGGAAGAGAGAGAAGAGCTGAAGTGTGAGACATGTACTGATACTCGTAAAGCGAGTATTCCCTGACGCTACTCCTATACACAAGGCCTTAAGGCCTGAGGCCAGCAGCCCAACACGAACCACCCCCCTCAAAATCCCGAGATCCAGGTCAAGCAAATGCCGTAGCAATACAACAATGAGCTGCTAATCCTAATCCTGCTACCGGTCGCGACGTGCTAGGATCGCGTTCCTTGGTATGCCATACATGACACGAAATAGCAGCTTTTGATACTTGTTATCTTGGATTAATCTCCGCCTCCCGCGACGCGGCTGAGCGACGGGATGGTGATGCGGGATCTTTTTGGATGAGACAGACCGGTGTGACATGGATTCAAAGGAGTACATGAGGGCTAGGATCATCCTGTATAGCTAGCTGTTGCGAGTAGATGTGGGAGAGGATATACTGTTGGGCCCGCGTTCATTTCAAAGTGGCAAGTTGATGAGTGTTTTATTTGCACACTTGACGTGGGACCCCATATCTGTGCGGCTCCACAAGCCGTCGCTCTACTTCTTCATTGAGGAGCCAGACGATTTCCAAACCCCGTGACCTCCTAGCTGAAGTCGTTGCTGAATCACGAGGTAGAGGGCTCGTCGCGTGTGGGAGTCGTGACGAGGCGTTCTTTAGTGTGAAGGTAGCTGCCGGCCTGCCGCTGACAAAACACGCCTTTTATAGCACCCCGAGAGCTAGCAGGTGGAATGGGGGATTGATTGATGACGAGGATCGATGAGGGGAAGAGGAATGAGATTGTAATGATATGATATGATCCGACATGCATTGAGTCAGCGGTCGCATGTATAGCGCAGCGATGTGCTCCCCCTCCTGAAGAATCTCTCCTGTAGTCTCGGGTGCAGCGCTCTCTACGTACAGTACGGTTCCTGCCGTGCATACAAGAACCCACGGCTTCTGGGACAGGAGATGTCTGCTGTTAGAAGGCTTCGCACGGCGCACGGCGCACGGCACAGAGCGCTGTTGTCTCGCCAACATGAACTGCTGCAAGGGGTCTATTTGATTTGTCTTGTCTCCATAGCCTCCAGAGTTTTCTCGTCGGACGGCGGGCCTCTCGGGTACCCGTCGTGGGAAGTTCGGTGATTGTGCAGGATGCGACGGCGGGACGGACATCCCCTACAGCAGATCCCCTACAGCAGTACGGCAAGTGCTGTAGCTGTACACTGTACAGCACCGTACAGCACCTGTGCAGCCGGAGGAGGATGCAGTGCTATGCTAGCAGCGTGGGCCACCCTGGAACATTCCTGCTCCCACGAGTCCCGAGCGTCTCAGACAAATGCCTGCTGGACAGCTCTTCAGGGCTTGTTAGGGGCCGTTGAGGGCCGCTGAGGGCCGCTGAGGACCGCTGAGGACCGCTGAGGACCGCTGAAGGCCACCGAGCTGGGGGCCACTGACGCTCTCTTTGCCCGCCGACCTGAAGGCCCCGCCCGCCCTGCGTCCGGACAGGGATGCCATGGGCGCCCGCTCGTCGCTTGTTCCCGAGAATTTGAGTGCAAATTTCGCTTGATTGGCTGTGCTAGGTGCAAAAGCGGACAAGCGCCAGGTACCTGGCCGCGATGAGTGGCCCGCGGAAGGGCGGCGGACCCGTCGCTGTGGATGGACTGGCCAATCCATGTCGTTACCCATGCCGCCAGCCCCTATCCGGCTACGCGCGACACCATCGAAACGGGCATGCTCGCTCGTGAGATTAAATTGCCTGTTGCAGCCAAGAGCATATTCCGCAGAGCAATGTCAATTTCAAATCGCATGTACCAGATTATTGAACATGCCTTTGCGAGCAGATCACTGCGTTCTGATATGTAGATGCAGCAGAATGCGCACAGTGTTAGATTTGTATCATAGCTGGACACGAGCTCGACGCGACTCTGCCCGAGGGTCTTGCTCGAGAACAGGGAAAAGAGAGACCCTGAAGAATATACAGCACGGTACTGCGAAGTGCGGTCGATGGACTTGTACTGTACGTACAGGAGAACAGCCTTATGGATATCCCGACTCGTACAAGTACAAGCCCACTGGAAAACGGCGGATGGAACCCGAGTGCAGCTGGATTGCTGGCGGCTCCGAGGACCCAGAGATATAGTACTGTAGAGTGGCCATCTCAGATAGCGTGCGGTAAGGTCCTTCTCATCCTGCCCTGGGGTGCACCTGTACAATTGGAAGCATCAGGATGCAGGGAGCAAGAAACATCCGCAACCCCGCCAGAGAGTCGCGGGCCACGATTCCCACAAGCCTAGGAACCGAAGCTTGGACCTGCGCTGAACGATTAGGAATGGGCGATTCCTCTCTCGGACTAACAAGTTACCGACGCTCATTATTGATGGGCAAAGGATGCGGCGATGAGATGAAGCTGCATTAGCACCGGAGAGAGAAAAAAAAAACAATCGAAGCATCCATTCTACAGTCGAGACGCACTTCATTGCCCGAAGGGCCACATTGCCTTATGCCACATGAGGTACTAAGCTGGGAGGATCCATACGTAAGTTCAGCGTATAGTGTATAGCGTATAGTGGGAGTATAGTGGGCGTATAGTGAGTGTGTAGTGTATAGTGGACACGCATTGGACTTGCAGAACCTTACTGTATCAGCAAAGGCCCGTCAGGATGCACAGGACGGAACTCTGGAGGAGCGAGTCGACTCGGCCATGCCATGCCGTGCCATGCCAGGCCATCCGATGCCATGAACCGTACGGAACTGGAGGGAGTGCATGCAGGCCAGAGCAACATGCACCCGATGGTCGGCTACGCACGGTACTGGAGATATCATCAATTTAGCCACCATCAATCATACCATGGAGTCGCGACACGATGCTGACCGGCACTGGCTGGCACTGGCTGGCACTGACTGCATAGCCCGAACCGCGGCACGCAAAGCTTCGTTGTAATTAATGCGTCATCTTGTAGGAGGCCGCAATCTTCGCAACCTTGGCCATCTCGGCCATCTTGGCCATCTTCGCAGCATACAATCTGCGGGGACCAGGCATGCTGCAGGCAAGATGGCTGGCGGACTGCATGCCTCCCGTGTTGTGTCGCCTTTCCCTGTCGATGGCGCTGGGCGCTGGGCGCTGGACGTTGAAGTCTAAATGCCCGCGACCTCGACTCTCGCTCGCTACTGTAATAATAGATCGATCATTTGTCGCTTTAATCCTCCCACCAGGCCGCACTAGGCTGCCGCCGGGCTAGCAGGGACGCCGACGGGGAGTCAGGCGCAGAAGGGCGAAGCCTCTTTCCCACGCGCGTGGGCGGTTCGCATGCTCTGGCGGCCTGCAACCACAGCCAGCAGCAATGCCGTCTCGCGAGACGCATACAGCCTGTACCCGATTCTTTACCCAGTGCCCTGCGGATGCTCTCTGCTCTCTGCCCTCTGTCCTCTCCTCTCTCCTCCCTCCTCCCTACGCCCTCTACGCTCTTTGCCCTCTCTGCCCTCGTTTTGCTATTTGTGCCCTCTTATCCACAACACAACACACGACCGGCGAACCGTGCCTGGCACCTTAATTCTTGTAGTGCATAACATAGCCGGCAGGGATCCTCCAGCACCGAGAACGCGATCTTGGACTGCTCTGCCCATAACCATCTCCAATCGATTGCCTCCCAGCACCGTCTACACACTCCTTCACCAACGCTCTTTTCCTCCGGTACACTCGAGAGTGCCCGGGTCTTTCGTCGCCAGGACAAAGCATAAAGCATAATACCGACCGTTCGGCCGTTTCTCGTCTTGGAATCTTCGACCGCCGGGGCGCAAGGTCTGAGGAGAATCTCAAACAACTACAGCAAACGGAGCACGAACCACTCATTTTCGACGCCTCCGCACCCCAAAAGAACTCCATCTATCTGGACTGAGACATCCAGGGCTGGGACACCGCCGGGCTTTCAGGGCTGCTCACTCCTTGAGCACGACGTAAATATCGAACTTCGCAGCAAAGCAGTTTCTAACCCTCGAGATACCAATATATTGCATCAAGTTCTCTACATTCATTTAGCCGTTCGCGCAGTTGTATAGACATCTGCTCCGTTTGATTTTCACGAATATCAGAACCGTTATTTGATATCGTCTACGGGTAGAATACCCTTCTGATCTGGGCGCTCTAAGAAGTTGCGTCGATCATCACCAGCTTTCACTCTACTAGACACCCGTATGTGGCCTTTGCCTGTAATATCGTCTGTACTGTCCTCAAATGCTTATGCTTACTCTGCCGCAGATCTGCAAATTCCTCTTTGTCTTACGGGTACAGAAACTCGGATCGTTACCTCATCTACATGTCTGCGATATCGATTCTCGACAGATAGTTATCCCTGGGCAAATTTAGTCGTGGAGGATTCGCGACCGAGTCTCAAAGCTTGCTCAAGCAACCATATTACAGTCAGCACCACAGCCCTGGCTAGTTCTTTTGACGGCAATGCTTACTCTGCTATAGGTCCGGATCTTAATCCGTCGACGCCGCAAACATGAACCGCTTTCGAACGAAGAAGAGGGCGAAGGAGACGACAGAAACTGCCGAACGCCCATCAAATGACTCCGATACCCCATACTTGCCAGGTCTGAAGGCCAGCAAGACATTCCGACTGGGCAAGAAACCTGTCACTGAGCCGGAACAGAGGCTTGAACTAGATCTGACTAACGCGCTGCCCTCATCTGACGATTTTAGAACCAGCCTGCTGATGAGTGGCTTGTCTGCTCGGTTTTCTATGCTCCGAGAACAGGACGACCCAAAATCAAAGATTGGAAAAGCGAGTGATGATAGTGTTCTTTTCCCAAAACGGCAGTCAAGGCTTGGTGATTTTGGGTTTCAATCAACTGGCCTAGCTGACATTGCCGAAGTGTCATCTATCAAAAGTTCCGCACGGCGGCCATTCGCCTTAGACAGGGCGGATTCTTCTTATTCCATAGATGGCTATGGCACTGATGAGGATATAACGCGTGGGGGTAGCATCATGAGCCGTCCAAAAAATGGAGAAAGCAATAACCTGTTCGGAGGTCGTCAAAAGATTTATAAGATCCCAATGAGTGGATCTACTTCCATGAAGAACCTGACTGGTAGGGGTGAAGCTGCAGCAATGTCAGGTCGCGCTCTCTATGACGATGATGTTAGCCAATCCGCCTTCCAGAAGCTCAAGGAGCGGGAAAGAGCGCAACGTGACCGCGAGCAACACGATATCGAAGATGGCCAGCTGTCTTCGCTGCCACGTAGATCCGAATCGCCTCCAATATCGGGCTACAACCGAAACCGGGAAACATCCTCAACAACATCATCTAACCCATCTCTGACCCGAACTTCTACTGCTGCAACTTCTGTCACCTCTCAACGGGCACCTTCAGTCACTGGGTATAGCTCACCATCTACGCCCGCCATTCCGAACCAGGCGAACATGCCTGGATTAGAGCGAACAATGACCAAAGGTAAACGGTTGTACGAGACAGGTCTGGATCAACATTTGCATAGCCAGCAGTACACTTCAACGAGTAGGCTTGAAAACTTATCGCGACAGCGAACTTTGGGAGCCCGGCCACCCTCACCAAGCCTGAGCTCATCACCGGCAGGTGCCTCGGACAGCCCTCAAGTCACTAGTCCTGTGCTCCAAGGAAATTCTGGACCTTCGAGTCCATCTTCTTTAGCTCGGAATCGGGGAAAGTTTGATTTCGGCATCAAAACATCCACGTTGACCGAGACGCCGAAATCATCATATGGCCCTATGTCCCCACCTCTAAGTCCACCAATGAGCGAAGGGGATGAACAATCCAATCTTCTAATCCAACCAAACGATAAAGGAAAGGCTACGGCCCTAGGCGCCTTCTACAAGCCTGTACAGCCGTATGACGAGAACAAATATACACAGCGGCAACTACAAATGCAACAAGGCCGGGAGACGCCGCCGTTACGGAAACACTCGCCGTCACGTGTACCTCAACAGGACCAGCATTTATCTGCACGCAACCGCGGCGAATCGAACTCTACCTATGCACCTGACAGATCACGCTCATCATCTGCACAAGGCCAATTCGTGTCGCAAGCTCGGCCTTTCCCGACTAATTCCTCTAAGAAAGAGCCCCCAACTCCTGACAGTCAACTTATTGCTTCAGGTGTCTTTCTTGATTCTCCTAATGGAAGTTCAGTGAGCTCGCCAAGAGAGTTTGACACCATGAATGGAACACCGTGGGGCCACTCTGTGCCTCTCCAGGTGACTAGTTCAAATCGGTCTGCTCCTCTTGCTAGAGGCGAGAGACCCCCTGAGTCGGAACATCCAGCAAATAGACAACCACGACTACAACCTTGGTCTGGTAATACTGGGGGCGTGACTAAGACCAACCCCCTATCAATATCCGTCTCTGATGGAGCATCAGAGAACGATAGACGTGAGCAGGACAATATAGAACCTCCTGAAGATTCACCGACTTTAGGTCCAGTAAATGGACTTAGTGGTTTGGTGCGACAACACCTGAGATCTGATAGCGGCGATTCTTCATTATACCGAGCGCCTTCACCTAATCTAGCAGCCCGATTTCCTCCCGATTCTCACGTGGCTCCAGAGGTGAACTACAGCAGCGCAAGCAACCCTTGGGAAAACGAGGATTGGGATCAAGATTACTGTAGAAATTCTAATGGCATCAATCACTCGACCTCTGGGGGAACAATTAATTCCGATCGCACGGTCATGCCAACGTCTGTATCTGGAAGTGCATGGAACAGCGCAGGACAGACCGAAGAACCTAGGAAAGCATCGTGGGAGAAGGAGTTGGAAAACCATCACACTAGAGCTGGAAGTTCAGAGACTCAGAAGGAACGCGAGGAGTTTGCGAACGAGCTTGCCGCCCGTCGAAAGAGGGTCCGAGAAAACCTCAAAAGCTTTGCTGATTCAGATAGTCGTTCTACCAGTCCTTTACCAGGCATCGACATGAAGAATAACGCACTAGGATTAGTCAAACCCAAGTCGAGCCGAGGGTCTCTCGTGATCCGATCTAGGGAGGGGCAGTCTAAGGCAATGAAAATGTTGGGCATTGGAAGCACTACAATAAGCAGCTCCCCATCCCCTGGTGCCCAAGAGTATGCCGAGAATTTGTGGAAAAAGGAAGAAGAGGAGATGCTTAGAGGGGTTGTCAAGTCTGCACGGCTTCCACCGCAGACTAAAGCCTTTAGAGAGGGACGCAGGGAAGCTCAACGTGACCGTGAGCGCCAGGTTCTGATGAAGCACCAACAAAGACTGCCAGTTGAATCAGGCAAGGGAGACGGGCCAGAAAACCGGTCTGCAGAGTCAAGTACAAAGCAGCGCGCACCTAGCCATGAAAGAAAGCCTTTGGAAATGTCCATTGAAGTGCCATTACTGGAGAGCACGCCCGGTGTGGTAGGAGGCCAAGAATTGGAGCAAGAAAAGCGTGCTGCTAGTGAGGAGAGCAAAGGTAGTGTCGTGTCGAGCAACAGGTCAGGATCAAGGCCGCCTTCAAGAAGTACACGAGATCGGTCGAGCTCAGATGTTTCAGGAAGGTCGAAAAGCAGAAATGGCAGATATCGCGATGACTTAGCGAAGGCTATGGCAGAGGGTACGAGCAGTTCTGCTCAAGGGAGCTACGAAGATATTCTGTCTTCTCGTCCCGCTGTGAAATCACCTGCCTTTACTGTGGCGTATAAAGGCTCTCCAGCTCCATCACCTGTTATTAGTACCTCTATGAGAGCAGGGAGCAATAGCAAGTTGACCACTCCTGGATTCTTCGACACTCATCACCCTCAGCCAATTCAGACTGGCAACCTCGACACAGGGATCTCTCCACGTCCTTCTCCTGTGACGCCGTTTTCCGTCAATTCAACTCCAGCTTTAGTTCAGCCTTCGCCTGTCGGATCCGGGACTAGTACGCCGACAGGGCAGGGACAGGGCTTTCAAAGCCAAGGCCGCATTCCAGCGGCTCGGAAGAGATCAGTCAACAAATCTGAAATATCGGAGCCGACATTCTTGTCAACTACTTCTCGAATCACTACTGTAACCTTGAATGATGCAGCATCTTTACAAAGTACAGTTGAAATTTCAGCGCCGCCACTTCCTCCAATGGACCCACGTAGACGGCAAACCAGGACCCAGACGATGTTCGGACTTCTCAAAGGTAGAGGGATAGATTCTACTCCAACGGCACCTCCGCTGCCAATACAGAACCAGGAAGACGAGTCGAGCACTTTTTCGGCAGACGAGGCAGACCAAAAGCCCAAGATGCGACAAAAGCTTCGGAAGAGCTCGAGCGATGGCGGCAATCTCGGCGTCAGAGGACAGAGGGCATTTAATGAAACTCCAAGTCCTGCTGTGCCAACGTTCCCAGCAGGCTCGGGCAAAGCGAGACCATCCATTGAAGGAGGCATGTTCTAATGTGCCATACCTTATTTACCACATTCTCCAGTTTACGTGGCGGTATGCTGCCGGTTGTCTGGCTAAATTACATCTGCAATTCTTGTAAAGATATTTTATTTTGCGTTTGACATTGTTTCTTTTCCATACTTATTTTATTGATGGTTCAATACATCCAAGAAAGATAGAACCAGGTTTGGCGTTCACATTAATCCTAACTCACGCGTCCATGTCTTTCTTTTGGGATTCGTTTGAAATCTAGCAGCGGCTGTTTGTACTGTGGTGGCATAGCTGGTCTGCGCCATTGACTGTTGGGGAATAAGAGTGTGATACTCGGGTGGCCGGATGAGCCATGTGGTACATTATATGTGTTGACAGACAAGGCGGTGTAATTGGCAAGTCAGTATGGGCATAAATAGGAGTATAGCAACTGGAAGATATAGCTGCATTATAGCAACAAAAATTTAAAGCTGAGATTATATGCTAGGTCTACTTAATGATGCTTGACTGCCTAGGCAAATGCTCATTAAATCAGTAGCAACATTGCTACATTGAAATTCCAAAGGGTACGGGTTGGATAAGTCAATGTGGTGGTGAGTCGTGACATCAGACTAAGCCGCGCACGGACCATCCAAGCTGGACATCTGGCACTAAGCTCCCAAGTTGAATATTAAAGCTCAACTCCACAAGTAGATTAATCACAATACATTCACCATGCGGCACATAGAAGCACTGGTGCTTCTCAGCACGGCTGCATCTTTGATTCTCGCCGCCGAGCCAACGCGACCTCGTGGTGTAGGGCCAGAATGTAGGTCTAACCCTTGCTCCACGAGCTCTTCCCCATAATATACGCTCAGCTGCCCGAATTGAACTCCACTGACAAGCATTATTTTCTAGTTGCGAAATTCTATAAAAGCAAGGATACATTTACTTGTATTTCGGCACCCTCTGTCGTTCTCTCTACCGACAAAGTGAACGATAACTACTGCGATTGCCCTGATGGATCTGACGAGCCTGGCACTGCTGCGTGCACATATCTCTCGACTCTTTCTCCGCTGCAGCCTGTCCATGGAACGGTGACTGGCACGAGTAACGTTACTGTTGCGCTGCCGGGGTTTTACTGCAAGAACAAAGGCCACCAACCCGCATATATACCCTTCACCTACGTCAACGACGGAGTCTGTGATTACGAGCTCTGCTGTGATGGTAGCGATGAGTGGGAAGGTGTCGGCGGAGTGAAATGCGAAGATCGTTGTGCGGCCATTGGAAAGGAATATAAGAAGAAACTGGAAGCGAAGCAGAAAGCTGAGTTTGCGAGTGGGAAGAGGAGGGCCGAATTGGTTAAAGAAGCTGGATTGCTGAAGACTTCGGTCGGGAACCGTATAGTAGAGCTGAAGGTCGAGATCGAGGCACTAGATGCGAAGGCCGTGGATGCGAAGAATATTTATGAGGATTTGGAGAGAAAGGAAAGGGGGCGGATTGTTAGGAGTCCGAGCGGCAAAGCAAGTAAAGTTACTATGCTCGCGGGATTGGCTAAGGAACGAAACGAGGAACTAAGAAATGCGTTGTTGGAAACGGTACAGAAGAGAGATGCAGCAAAGGAGAAGGTCAAAGAGTTAGAGGCGATATTGTCTACTTTCAAGGAAGAGTATAATCCAAATTTCAACGATGAAGGTGTTAAGAGAGCTGTCAAAGCCTGGGAGGATTATGCAGCTAAGAAGGAATCTGGCGAGCCAGAGGTGGCGGCTGAAGATCGAGATATTGACGAGATTGCAAAGGCTGATAGCGAGTCTAACGGCATCAATTGGGCAGAATGGGAGACAGAGGAGGAAAGCGATGTCGATGCTTGTAAGTTATCTTCAGCATATTCATTCCTATATCTAACCTCCATATAGTATACCGCTGGGAGGAATATTTGCCCCACGCTGTCCGAGATTGGGTTCATGAGAAAATCCGCGCTTTCCGTGTCACGCTCGTGGAAAATGGTATCCTTGCCGACAACGCTAACTCTGGCACGGAATCCAAAGTCGTTTCTGAGGCTCGCACCGCCTACCAAGCTATCAGTGATGATATTTCTATTAAGCAAGGCCAGCTTAGAGATCATGAAGTTGATCTCGAGAAAGACTACGGTCCTGACGATGTGTTCCGCTCACTCAAGGGCACGTGCGTTGAGCAAGACTCGGGCGAATATACGTACGAACTATGCTGGCTGGATAAGACGAGCCAGAAGAGCAAGAAAGGAGGCGGCCAGACTGGCATGGGAAACTTTGTAAGCTTCGATAAGGTCGAGGTTGACGAGGAAGTCAGTGCCGATGGGAAGGGTGTAGGAAGCGGTGTGCGCTTGGCACTAAGATACGAGAATGGACAGAGCTGCTGGAATGGCCCCCACCGGGAAACCACTGTGGTATTGGCATGTGCAGAGAAGGACGAGATTTGGAAGGTGGTGGAGCTAGAGAAGTGCATCTACCGGATGGATGTTGGAACACCTGCGGCATGCGAACCGGCGAAGGGTTCGGCTGGCAATAAGCCAAAGGATGAGCTGTAAAGCGTAAATCTAGAAAGGCATAATTGTACAATACATCAAGATATAGGCACGCCGCTGGCCACCATGCTCATCTAGGCTATCCTATGGCCGGATTATACGACGGCGTGATATGCGGCTCTGAGATATCCAGTTCTGCCCACAGCCGTCTTGTCTTGGCATTGCCATCCAATCAGAGGGCGATGCTGCTAGCGGCAGCGATAAATATGTGTACCTGCAGAAGCAGAATAAGCTTGCCGATATACGCATGCAGGGTGCTGGGGGACGACGCGCGAATTGATTTGCGGAGGAAGACGAGCGGGAGAGATAAGAGGGAGAGATAGAGGTGGAGATAGAGGGAGAGATAGAGGTAGAGGTAGAGATAGAGATCGAGACGGCGGTAATCGATAAGATACCCCAGGCTCCGCTCGCTCGCTGGCGGGGCTGCTACTGCGCGGGGGCCGACGCTGCCATTTCCCAGCTGCAACGGCGGGATTGATGCCACGCACTGGGCACTGCTCCTCCGCCGGCTGGGCACCCGAATAAACAAGCAGGAACAGAAATAAACAGAGACAAACAGAGACAAACAGAGATAAACAGAGGTCAATCGATACCAGGCGACCCTCCCAAGCGAGCACATCTGCGGCCCTGCGCCTGGACACTTCCGCCGCCGCATCCGGCCTAGCGCCACCCTTCCCCAATGCAGACGGGTCGAGGCTGAAGGTTGCGTGGCTGGAAAAACGGTGTACGAGCTTGATTGGACCTCATCCTCTGCTGCGCCAGTGAAGGCAATGCTGTCCTGATATCCCTCTCTCTCTCTCTCTCTTTCTTTATCATTTTTCACCACCAGGGCTTAGATCTCGCCCGTTTGTCCCTCCCTCGGCCATGCACGGAAAGTGACGAAGCACCGAACAGGATATCCTCCTCGCAGGCTCACCCTCCCGTCTTCCATTTCCAGGCAGGCAGCCAGCCGGCCGCTGTGTGAGACGGCGTAGACGGCTGCGGGAAGTCGCAGGGCGTTGCAGGGCGTTATACGGTGCTATAGGAACTCATACGAACCTCGACGGAACAGACAGAACGGCCCTTTGTCTCTGGCCGTCTACAAGCATCTATCGAAGGCGGGAAGCAGAATTATCTCTATGGGAGACGGGGACGAGCAGCCTGCCTTGCAGGTCATTGTCTTGGTGAGTGAGCTTCCCGACGTCTCTGGAGGGGCCGTGCATATTGCATGAGTGGCTGCAGTGTGGCCTGCATCATGCACTGCGAATCGGCAGTGTGCTTCCTTTGCCTTTTCTTCGGGGGCTATCTATCTACCCGGCTCTTGTCTCGGGCTTTCATTCTCGTGGATTTGGTCACTGCACCCGAGGGTGCGCCCGCAACTCCAGTGTCCAGCACTTCAGGCGTCATATTTGCACGAGCCACTTCTTATCATTACTGTGGCAAAAGAGGCTAATTGCTTGCCTGTAGGGATCTGGTGGAGGCCCCATAGACGACAACACCACTGCATTTATTGTTCGCTCAACTTCGACAGGATGGGCGAAAGGCTCGCTGTTGGCCGTCGATGCTGGTGTACATCTTGCTGCGATTTTGAAAATCCTCGAGGAGTTCATGCCAGATATCTCCATTGGTGCGGCACAATTGCCATTAATACTTACTGCCGGACCCTTTGCCGGACTAGAGCTGCCTCATACAACAGCAAAAGCAAACGCAGCACACATTACTCGATCCCTGATTGATACTTATCTCATTACTCATCCGCACCTAGATCATATTTCGGGCTTTGTCGTCAATACTGCATCACTTCTTGGTTCACGACCAACACGTCTTGCAGGGCTGCCTACCACCATTAATGCCTTCAAAAATCACATCTTCAACAATGTGATCTGGCCAAATCTTTCAGACGAAAACAATGGAGCTGGCCTAATAACCTACTTACGTCTTGTAGAAGGGGGCTCTCCTGCCCTTGGTACTGGTGAAGGAAAAGGCTATATTGAGATTTGTGATGGCCTGGAAGTCAAGACATGGTCTGTTAGCCACGGACACTGCATGGAAAACCACCGCCACCGAGGTTCATCCGTTGGTTTACATTCACATACATCACAGGATGGGTACGCATCTCCGTCAATACATCAACACTCTCACGTCCATTCGGATATAGTATCTGACACTGGATTCGGTCATCCCTCCCCATCTGCTCGACTCAACTCACAAGAATGTATCTACGACTCTTCTGCATACTTCATACGGGATATTCCTACAGGTCGAGAGGTCCTAATCTTTGGCGATGTGGAAGCAGATTCTATATCCCTTTCTCCTCGAAATTTCCAAGTCTGGTCCGAAGCTGCGCCTAAGATAGCCTCGGGATCACTCAAGGCCGTTTTCATTGAATGCTCATTCGATGATTCTCAGGCCACAAGCACTCTTTTTGGTCATCTTGCCCCTCGCTTCCTTATCGAAGAGCTGCTTGTCCTGGCCGAATTAGTCCAAGGTGCAATTACAGCTTCTCATCCGCTAGAGTCTCCTCAGACCCCGTCTTATGAATCCAAAAAACGCAAACGTCATACCTACAGTATTTCTTCTCATCATCCGTTCGGAGGCTTCAGTCCACATATAGACTTCGAGGGGAGCCCCTCATGGCAGCGATTGAACCCGAACCGCCCTGGGACGCCAAATAGACGGCAGATGCTAGATACTAGCCTCAGTCCTTTATCGCAACCACCTCATGGTCCATTGGAGGTAGATCAGTACGAATTCGACGATCCTATAAGGTCACCACGAACTGGCCGTCCTGTCTCAATCTCCTTAGAATACCCGGTGGCAAATCACATCCAGAACATGGGTCCCCCTTCCCCGCTAGAAGGAAAGTCGACCGAAAGTTTACCTGTAGTCGGAGGCATGCACATACGAGACTTGGATGGCCCTCTAGATGACGGAATGAACAACATCCTCAAAGGCTTGACGGTGGTTATTATTCATGTCAAGGACACCTTGAGCGACGGGCCTCCAGTCGAGGACACGATCCTGAGCGAATTAGAAGCTTATGGGAAGAAAGAGGAACTCGGCTGCACGTTTACCATTGCATATCCTGGGATGAGCGTCCTGCTCTAGTTGTACGGTATTCAGCGTTTTGGATGACCTCGTCGGCGTTTACATGTGCCTTTGTTTTGTATGGTAACACCTATCTGTAATATACAACCCCCGTGTATGAACAGTACGGAGCCTGGTGTTTAGTTTAGTAATATCGCTGTTTGCGCATCTAGCTACGGCTTGCATGCAGGAGTTTTAGATCTAATGGAAGGAAGAAAAAGGCACTTGCCTGCCTCGCATGACCTTGATCCTTCTGCTGTGACGTGATGGGCTCTTGATGATGACAATTATTTTGGATGATGAGACATCACATCAGCAAGTAGCAAGGTACTATCATCACGGCGAACATCTTGCTATACTCTACACAGGAATAGATCTCGCGATCCAAGAACAGCCATTACCCTGTCACGTCTTTCAAGGGATGAAGCTTCTGTTTCTCATAGCCTCTCATAGCCTCTCAAAGTTCTCCAAAGCCTTTTCATAGTCGTATCTGTATTCTGTATATATATATATGTGCGCTTCCAAAACGCTATGCAAAGCTATCATTACTCCCAACTCCCACCTTCCCAACTCCCAACCCCCGCCTCCCCCACCACATCCTTTCCCAGCCAGTCCCCAGCCAGCAAGCAACCCAAGAAGAAACACCAGCCGCTCAAGCACAAGCCAGACCCAAACACCACTCCGCTCCAGCACGGGTCTTGCCATCGCACCGCGTCATATCATATCACGTATCCTAAGCTCGGCCGGGATCAAACCCCGACCCCATCGGGTAATCAGTCCTATTCACACAAGCACACCTGAGGCGGGGAGGGCGGGCGAGCGAGCGGTAACACCACAAGACCGACCGACCCTAGCAAATTTGATTTCCTCTTTTCGTCCTGTACGCCTGCCTGACTGACGGCCTATTTTGAGAGGCACACCGCCACCGATCGCTAAAACAGAATAGCAAAAACAACAATATTGTAGAGTGCATATCATAGATTCATTTCCCGCCGTATATATATACATACATATATATCAAGTATCCTCTTCGGCACTGTGACTCTCTTCCTCTTCCTCTTCCTCTTCCTCTTCCTCTTCCTCCTCTTCTTCTTCCCGTGGCTGCTCCGCAACTGCGTCATTGTAGCTTGGGATCGGAGGACTTGGTTTCGGTGGTCTGTTGAGCATTGGTGCTGTTTCATCACCACTGGCACTGCTACCACTGCCCCTCCTACTACCTGTTTCGCTAGAGTGTGGGCTAGAATATTCTGGTGGTGGTTGTGAGTGATGGTCCTCCACCGCTAATCCTAGACCAACGTGGTTGTTTAAAGTAGAGATGATATGCGCAGGAGGTGGTGATGAGTGAGAAGTATATGTACGCGTGTATTCGGCCCCGCTCCCGCTAGTTCCCTCTCCTACATCCTCATTTGAGGGTATGTGTGCAAGATGTGCGAGGGAGATATCGGTAGGTGATCGTTCTGGGCCGGGACTTGTTGGGCCACCCGGTCCAAAGCGGAAGTTATGACCACTTCTTGATCTCCCATGCCTTTGATCCTGGATACTGCTCTGTACGACACCCTCTCTTCCTGTCTCGAGTAAAACACTTCCTTGTTCACTACCATATGGGGGTGGTGGTGCCAGGCTTCCTGTCATCGGTGCGAGACCCCACTTCTTAACATTTGCTTCGATAAATACGAAGCCGGATTGGCCAAAGTTCACATGCACTTGACAAGGTCCATTGGCGCCAACTACGGGAAAGAGGTTCTGGGATTTCAACCCATGCGCCACGTCTTCGAGTTTCTTACCGTTGCGTGTGAAGAAGACCGTACCAGTACGTGGCCGATATCCAACGCCGATAACATCGCCTTGTACATAAGTCGGTCCATATGAAGTTGCGGTAAAGGGCTGGTTATATCGTCGGTGTCCAGAGGAGATATAAGCTATTGAAAATTTGTGCCATCCTATCCAACCATCTGTAAGTCTTGTATTGGTATCATAAAGATTTAATGCTAGCTTACCTGGTAACCTAAACAGTGGATACGGCTTCGTGGCCATCCCGATACTTATCAACGTCCCTTCGGGTTTATCGTAGATCTTGCTCTCCCAGTAGTATACCTCGTTCTGCTTGGGTACTGGAAGATTGCTCATAACACAGCACTCGGAATCAAAGAACTCGATTTCGGTTCGAGCTTCAACAAAACAATTCGCAATCTCGAGTTCAGGCTCGAATTCCCACGCCGAAACACCCTTTTCCTGGATAGCGAGGTACTGCGAGAGCGATATGTCAGTTGGTAACGAGTCGGGCGGGTTGGCCTGGATGAAAGCTGTACAGGAGCGGAAAGTCAGTAACCCCTCTGTCAATGCACTGCTACACATCTCTAGTAGACAGCTGCAAGAGCACTAGACCATACCTTTTGCCCTCAAATACTCCGTCCGCTGTGAATCATCCATCTGCTCCAACGCCTCCGCTTCCTCCCTCAAGAAGGCCTGTTCATCATCATACTCTCCCGGCCTGCCGATGCGATCCAGCAATATCCGACCACCGGCAGTATACTTGAAGAAATATATGACAAAGAAGATCAGCGCTATCAGGATCGCCGACCCAAACGACGACAGCAGTCCTATCATGACGCCATTGACCGTCGAGCTGTTGGAGCGAACTGCCAACGGTGGCGACGAGCCCAGACTGCTCGCCATGGTCCTCTCGCCAAAGCCTCGCGGGTGCGCATATTCGATTTCGGATTGTGAGGCCGTCGCTCCCCGCATCTCGACGAGGGCAGGCATTGCGGTGGCGGAAGGGTAGGGTAAGGTCAAAGAGCGCAGCTCAATCAAACGTGCGTTCGTCGTCAACAACGAGAAAAAAAAAGGCAGGCTCGACCTCGCTGGCCGAGTGTTCGATAGGGCGCAAATCGAGAGAGAGAAGCTGTTGATGGGAAGTTCGGATGTAGGGTGCTGTGTGTCGTAAGGAACGAGCCAGGTCTGCTGCCGCGGGCGACGGGGGGTGGATCTGGGATGCTCTGGACACGCCGCGACGCAACGAGTCTGGCGTGGGTGCGTGGAGTATGCCGGAACGCCCTAGCGACAATCGATAACGCACGCCGGACTTATCTCACTGCTGGATCCCGACGCATCAGAGAGAGCACAGCCGGGAACTTTTGAGGCTTTTGATGCTTTTGATGCTTTTGATGCTTCGCTCACTGCTGATCGGGCTGGGTAGGAAGCGGAGGGGGAGCCATGAGGGGGGGGCTCGTTTGCCGCGCGTGGTACGGAAGAATAATTTGCTGCTGCTGCCGCCGTCAGCGTCACCGTCTGATTCGAGGAGATGCGATTGAGCCAGACATGCTTGCCTTGAACATGATGAAACCGATGCGCTGCGGCAATGCGTAAACGCCGACCACAACCATGCTCCACTCCCAAATAATACAGTTTTATCATCCTCACGTACGCCAGGGTCTCAATCACCATTCGTGAATCGCCATTCAGTGCAATGCCGATACTTTGATCTTACTGTGATAACGAGAGCGTATACATGTGTTGAGTTTCCGTTCGCAATACAGCTCCCGGGCAAGCAATATTGCATCTACTGCATCTAGCATATATATACATATTTTTACAGCTCGTCTCATGAGACTCTTCGGCGTCGATCAGACTGTCACTGCGCCTCTCTCAGATCCTCGTCTGATACCGTGATCACCAGGAGTTGAAGCCGCAGCTACGCGGAAATGCACAAAGGCAAATGCGGCAAATGCGTAGCACATCTTCCCATCAATCCATTTTCCCATCAGCATCAGCTGCTTCAGCCCGTCATCTCTTCATCTTCCCCACTAGCCTTCCCCTTACGACCCTCTAGTCTCTGCGCCGTGACCCTCTTCGCATCCTCCACCCAGCTCTTATACGCCTCAGGTCCCTCAGCAAGCTTCGACCTGATAACTCCCTTCAGCATCTCCCCGGCGAAGCCCACAAAATTATGCCTCCGCAGAGCGTTCTCGAATTGCCATTCATTCCTCTTCCTCTCCTCCCTCTCCAGCAACTCGACATCACCAATATCCCTAGCATTAATTCTCAGATCCCGTACCATGGCCAGTAGATTGAACCTGATCTCGTCTGCCGGGTATCGATTGATCCTTCTCTGCAGCACCGGGATGATCTTCTTAGGAAACTCGTCAAATGTGCATGGTCCATGCGATATGGGCGCTGGCTGTAACCCATCCAGCTCATAGAGCACACCGTTTATGGACGTATATCCAATAAAATGGTACACGTCGTCATCATCCCCAGCAGTCCGCTGCGTCTCGTCGACAAACGGACTAGACTTGGCAAAGCTGTTATGCACATCCCTTATCAACTCCGAGTTACTGAGTGCCTCGCCTCTGAATTCGGGGGGGAAGCCCTGTGTAAAGTCTTTAAACTCCGCTAATGGCTTGCCAATGTCGACGCCGCCGGGCCCGGTCGTTATTGCGCTCGACGGCGTCTTTGTCGTATCGATGTTCAGCAGCACTGACAGTAGAGCCTGCGTTCCACAGGCATTCTGAATCGTTTGTGCAGCGAAGAAGAGGCTTTCGGCTGCAGCGTAATCGTAGGTTCCGTCATTGGGCGTGCCATCTTCGTTCCGCTTCTCGCTCGTGGGGTATTTGAAGAGGAAGATAACACCGTAGACAGGGCTCAGCTCGCGCAGCAGAGACTCGTCGAGCGAGATTAACTCCTCGAATTGGACTCCTGTAACGCCTAGGTTGTCAAGGAGGAAGGTGAAAACGCCGGCGTCTGATTCAACTGGGAGCATGGCCGTTAGTGAGATGAGGTTTGGGAGAGCTGGGGAGCTTTACTTGTATTCCAGCCTCCGCTTGCCATTTTGCTTGAATGAATGCTGGATAGCTGAGAGTCTTGAAAGAAGGGGAACTTGAATTACAGGTTCGATGGGTTGATCATCATCGCCGAGCCGCTTAGCGAACCAAGTTTCGTTTTGGTAACAAAGGAAACGAGAAGGCTGATGTTCAGCCTCACGTCATGTCCAATCTCGGACTGTTTAGATCATACATCATATCATACCCGTGGCTAGGAATTACAGTTACAACTAGGTAAATTCATTATTAAGCAAATCACACAAATACGACATGCAGTGCCAATGCTCCATCTTCAAATATTCATTTTTCTGCTAATAAGCAGGCAAGTGCGTGCATGCAAGACTATATTATAATATATCATATACAGATTTGGTCGCATCGCTATCAACGCCAATTTGCAAGATCGTAGATGCTAGTCCAACATTAAATATCTCAAAAGCGCCATCCAAATGCAGTGGGTATAGTAAAGGACCGTGTATGCTACCGTTTTAGCTTCGTCGTGGAGACTGACAAAATGCTGCTCCATGCTCTAGGGAGATGAAATGCCCAAGTCGCGCTCCGTTGCTCATTATGACAGAAAGAAATTCCGGAAATTAAATCAAATACGCTATTTTCAATTGCTTATTTTTGAGTCATAACATTCGTAATATGATCACGGGTGTTGCTGGCGGCCTTTTCCTTTCGGAGAAGGAGGTGTGATTGATGTGCTTTGAGGATGCGAGTATAGCTGATTATATCGAGGATGTGGCGAAGGGTTAGGGGATAAGTGCGGCGAGGATTGGTATTGCGGTGGAAATCGTTGTGGGATGGGAGAAGGAACCAGGGGGGTCCCTGACCGTGGTGAAGGATGGCTGCCGCTCTGAAAATTGAATGCCCTGAGCGCCATGTTAAACGAAGGTCCTCCGACTATATCCAGACTGTATGGTGCACGAACCCGCCAAATCCAGACTGCGACCCCTGTCCTTCATACAGATACTCCTCTCCCCCCTGATCACTATATGCAACATCGCCAAACGACGACGTGGCTGGGCTAGCATACCCACCAAAGCCACCCGGTGAAGGAATTCCAAGATACTGGGTATTTGCGCCACCAAACGGATCGAGGCTCGAGGGGCTTATCGCGGAGCCTGGCTCGGAGTGAAGCGGCGTGAGGTGCTCCTGGCTATAGCTGAATGCCGGATTGCTGCCGTAAGGATATAGTCTATTCTGCCCGGGGTTTCTCTGCATGTCGTATATGTCCTCCTGTTGAAATGCATTGCTCTGGAACGTAGGGAACGAAGCGGTACGCTCAGGCTGAGCCCAACCCATTCGACCCCGGAACTTCGATACCATGTCGATCGAGTATTCCATGAGCGTGAGTGGTGTCTGGAGGTCGTCGTTCGAGGGCTGTGAGATATTGATCGATAACAAGCGGCGAGCAATTTCCTCTATAGGCCTGAGCGAGAGACTACCAAAATAGGCTGCGCCAACTTCCGGGAAGATGGGTTCGACGACCAATGCTACAGTATAGTAATATGCCAGGATTACCAAGGCATACGGGCTTTCTCGAGCTTGTTGGAGGTACATGACTGGTAACCAGAAAAGCCATGTACGAAGAGGATTGAGCATTTCGAATCTTTGTGCGGCCGTGTGAGCTGGTGTTACCTTTCGGATCCCTTGCACAAACGTCATCAGCTGCGAAATTGCCTTTGTGTCCTCGTTAAGTTCTGCGAGCCTCATCTCTACAACTTGCAGCTGAGCATAGGCACGCTGGAGGGTATCAAGATCTTCTTTGCGAGGCTGTGTCAGCTTCTTGTTAGGAACAGGCGAGGGCGGTGCAGTTGGGAAGGTCGATTGCTCCGCGATGAAATCGCCAAACTGCGATTCGTTTTTCCATGGTTGCATCGCATCAATAACCTGTACAACATGAGCTACTGCTTAGAATATCCTCATCGGGACGTCAGCGCCTACCGAGGAAGTTCCATGCATCAATTGTGTCCAGCCACGCCTAAAAACTTGCAGTTAGCAACCGTCCCACGGGCCGATTCTAGGTGATTGCCTCTCTCACCATTCTGTTGCTTGCCATGACAGCAGGAGCGAAGCCGCGAGTACAGCATCGGAATTCTCCCTTGAAAACATGCCGATAGCCTCCTGGAGGCCCTTGAAAGCAATCCCTCTGTGCTCGTACGCCATGCGGTTGACGAGTTGACAATCTGTAAGCCAAGAAATATGTGTCGCTGAGAAAGCTAGGAGGGCATGCATGACAAATCCATACGTGGAACCGATCTTCAAGAAGCTGTTGAGATTGTTAGAACGCATGCATGCATTTGCTTATAGGGATGGGAGGGTGTGGGAAATACATGGCGATCCCCTCGTGTTGGTAAGTTATCAACAAGTGGATCGTCTCGTATTCTCCAACCACATCCACACACACTATACTAGAGCAAGCCACTCACAGAGGAATTTGACCCGTCCAAATGGTAAAGTTACCTGCATCATGAAGACTCAGCTCCGTTGAGATGCCTGCGACGTGGTGTATCAAACGAAGGTCCTCGGGGGAGAAGAGCTGTGGGTTCGGTGCCGGGTAGATGGCAAGATCAGGGAATGGGAAGACCCCCGTTCGTTGCCAGCGCTCAATTTCAGCCTCGTTCTCCGGGGTCCACAGAAGGTCTGGCTTTTCCGGAGTAGGAGCTCTCTCCTCTTGCGGAGGCATGTCCATGTAGGGACAGCGACAATTATGTTTCGTACAGTTTCGACTACTCCGTTGTTAGCTACAATGCTTGGATTTTGAGACCAGAGGATATTTATTGCACGATACGATGTCGTTGCGAATAGTTGGAATTGGGTGGTCTTACCATTGGGGAAAGTTCTCATCACATCGTATGTGTCTACGCTTGCAGGTGTCACAGCCCTTGCGAGACTTGGTATGGCTGAAGCAGTGAATTATTAGCATGAGCAATTTAAGCCTTTTGTGGTAAAATCTGGAGATACATACCTCCTTCGAGGAGGTCCTCCACCTGGCCCGACCATTTTCAACAGGCTCGATGGGAGGGGGCAGAAGAGATTTTTGCGAATAGGGATCAACGAGTGTAAAGTACAGAAAAGGCTGTAGGGTAAATTCTTGCCTCTTACTGAATAACAATAAGGTTACGGAGGCGTGCCTGGAGGAGGGTGGAATGACCCAGGGTCGAGGCAGACACCAAGGCTTAGAAGGCAAAGGTATATATGTAAGATGCAGGCCGAAAGAAGCCAAGGTACCTCAGGTAGCGAGCGTGGGCGCAAGGCTGCGGGTTTGAGGTACCTCAAGTCAGACCGGGACGTTCCCACTCGGCGGGCCAGATGTGCACCGGAGGAGAGCGGAGCGGCCGAATGGACCTAGATGAGATGGATGTAACGCGGCGGGACTGGTAGCAACCGGCGTACGGTGGCCGTGTGCGTGTGGAACGTCTGCTTGCTGATTACCTCACCTCTCCGGGGCAGTGTCAGCAGAGAAGGGACGGGATTTGTGCGTCGTGGGCGGCGGCGTCATACAAGAGCAGTCAGGTCGGCGGAGGCAGTAGGCAGTCAGTCAACGAATGTGGTGCGTAACGAGTAACGAGTAACGAGTAACGAGCAACGGGAGACCGGAGCCTGGGTGCAGGTTTCTCCGAATGCTACCAAGCAGTCCCAAGGTGCCAAGTAAGGCTGAAATGCACGGCGCAGGACGCAGGACGCAGGACGCGGATGCGGATGCTGAACGAGGGACGGCGAGGACGAGGGGAGGGCGAGGAGGAGGGTAGTAAAAGCGAATGGCAGGAGCCTACGAGGGCTTCCCTTGGAGGGCTGCACACAAAAGCGAACGTGGGTGGAGGAGGAGCAGCAGCAGCAGCAGCAGCAGCTGGGGCTGGCGGTCGACGGAGAGAGGGAGAAGAGAGAGGAGAGACGAGAGAGAAGAGAGAAGAAGAAGCCGAAGTGGAAGTGAAAGGTGGAAGTGGAAGTGGCACTGGAGAGCAAGAGCCAGAGCAGGAGCAGGAGCAGGAGCAGGAAGATATCTGATGCACGGCGATGGCAGCCATCTTAATAGTTTCGACGGCCTCCTCGTCTGCTGAGGCGTGCCAGATTGGCCGAGCCAGTACCAGTGCCAGAGCCAGAGCCAGAGCCAGTGCCAGAGCCAGAGCCAGAGCCAGAGCCAGAGCCAGTACCAGTGCAGTGCAGCGCAGGGCAGGTGGGCAGCACTTCGGTAGGGACTGGGCGAGCGAGCACCCAGCTTAGCTGCCTCTAGGGTGGCCTTACTGCTTAGGTGATGGGCAGGAGGCAGGAAGGAGGAAGGAGGCTTGGAAGGCGGAGAATCGGCATATGACCGGGGGGGCCAGAGGGAGTGGCGCGTTGGCAGGGCTTGGAAAGGCTTGGTACGGTACGGTACTGTCCCTACGTGCGGCATGTACAGTAGGGACAGTGGGTGCAGTACAGCAGCAGCAGTAAGTACTGTACAGTAAAGTAAAGTACAGTACAGTAAGTTAAGTACAGTAAGTTAAGTACAGTGCGTACGGTAAGTACGGCAGTGCAAGTACAGTACAGCAGCAGTAAGTTAGGCAAGTACAGTAGGTACAGTAGGTACAGTAGGTACAGTAGGTACAGCAAGTACAGAACAGTACTGTACTTGGCTACAGCAGGCAGCGACACTTGGTACGGTGCTGCACCTTGCCCGACGGACTGTAGATTGCGGAACCGCCTCCCCTCCCCTACCCACCCTGCCCTACTCGCTGCTACGGCGACTGCTACTGCCACTGCTACTGCTACTGCCACTGCCACTGCTACGGCTACGGCTACGGCTACGGCTACGGCGACGGCGACGGCTACTGCTGCGCTACGGCCTACCTTAAAACAAGTGGGTTGGTGCGGTGGCTCCTCCTGACTGTACTGTACTGTACTGTACTGGCCTTAGGTACGGCGCCCTAGGTTACGGCCAGCCAGGACCTTGCCGACCTGAGATGCGAGGTGTGCATGTGCAATGTGGATTGATTTGGATTTTGCATTTGCCATTTTGCATCTGCATCTGCATCAGCATCATACAGTACAGCGCAGTACAGTACAGTACAGTAGCAAAAAGCACCGAGCCAGGCTGGCGTGGGTCTGGGCATGGGCTTGGGCTTGGGCTTGGGCATGGGCATGGGCGCGCAGGGGGGGGGGCCCGCGGACATGGGCAATTGGCAGCTGGCAATTGGCTGCGGGCGGGTGAGCCGGGGGGGGCGAGCAGAGGGGAGGGCGAGGGAGCAGCGAGAAGTTGGCACTGGGGGGGCACTGGGCACTGGGCACCGGGCACCGGGCACGCTCTGGGGGGGCCGTGAGGTGAGAGCGAGCGGGTGCCGGCGAAGTCAAGCAAGTGAGTGACGGAGCGGGCGCTGGGCGCTGGGCGCTGGGCCACAGCGCCTTCAGGCACGCCAGCCAGGTGCAGGCGGCCTCTGCGCAGGCATCGAGCCATGCTGTGAGGAGCGCGTCGGCCTGCTGGAGCGAGCAGGCACGGGCAGGCTCAGGCTCAGGCGCAGGCGCAGGCACAGGCACTGGCTCAGGCACAGGCTCATGCCACCTAACACCTACCGTAGTACCGTCCAGTCCAGTCCAGTGCAGTGCACTCCAGGACAGTGCCTACAGCATAACCCCCGATCCATATCGCCCGGTGGTGCTCTCCCCTACCAGTGCTCTACCCTACCAGTGCCCTACCCTACCAGCCCACCCTACCAGTGCCCACTACCACTACCACTACCACTCCCACCACCACTCCCACCACTCCCACCACTCCCACCCCTCCCACACGCCTGCCTGGCCTGCTGCCCCGAGTAGAGTGTGCCGCCGTGGCAGGTAGACAGGCACGACAGGGTGCCCGTGCCCGGAAGAGAGGGCCGCTGGAGCGCTGGCCGTGAGTCGCCAGCGCCAGATGTGGGCAGAGCCCAGTAGCCCGCTGTCAGCGGCCAGCGGCCAGCGGCCAGCAGTACCTAGCAGCAGTCCTAGCAGTCCTAGCAGGGCAAGGCGAGGGAGAGCCACTGTAGCCACTGTAGCCACTGTAGTCACTGTCCCCAAGGTACCTAAGGTACCTAAGAATAAGGTATGTACAGACCTATCTTGGGTGCCTGTCCCTATTTACTGCCTCCCTTAAAGGTATGCATGCCTGCCTACTGCCTACTGCCTACCGTATCTACAAGTATAGCCTGCTTCTCCTCCCCACCCAAGGTAAAGCTGTACCCGCTGTACCGTCCTCTGTGCCTGCCTGCCGTATCGTATCGACCACCGACGGCGCCTAGTGCTGTGCTTGATGCTACACCACCATGTGTCAATCCCCAGTTGTCACAGGCCTCAAGACCCTCGTACGGCCGTACCGTATCCTCCCAAGAGGTAAAAATGGCATCCTGCAGGGGATTCAACCTGTGTGCGAAAAGACTACCGAGAAGCGCTACCGCTGGGCATGGGGCGCAGAGCGAGAGCGAGCGAGCGAGCGAGAGAGACAAACTGATGCTGCCGTCGCCTATGCTGGCATGAGGGGAGGCTCCGGTCTCACGGCGGAGCCCGGGGTTCCCATCTCGACAGCAAGGCAAGGCCCCTAACGGGCAAGGCCCCCTCGGCCTAGGGTGCCTACAGTAAGGTAGGAGGGAGAGCGCGCCAGCCTACCGTGGACAGCGTTACGGAGCAGTCGTCTTCGTAAAGATCACCCACTACAACCTTAGATCCCGACTTGCCTCTTTCCCATACCGCAAGCTCCAGCAGCCTCTCCCGCAACTTCCTAATCAGGGCAGCCAGAGTATATAAATAATCAGGGTCTTTTCTTTTGCGGCGGATGGGCTGCTGCTGCACACCGCATCACCACCAGTCGCGAGTCGCACCGAGCACGCTTGCAGGAGCGCGACGCACGACTCCAAAAATAATCACCGGCAGGAAGAAGAGAAAAAAAGGGTGCTTGGCGAGGTGGCCAGTAAAGCTGCAGCAACTCAGCATCGCCTTGGCGGTGGAATGACGGACGGATGACTCGCCTTTTGCGCTTTTGCCTTTCTTTCCCGCTATTTGTTCCCTGGGTCGGATTAGCAGCACCTCAGTAGCCAACGGGCCCAGCATCCTTATTCCTTCTTCCTTCTTCCTTCTTCCTGCTTCCTTATTCTTGCCCTGCCCTGCCCTGCCAAGCTCTGCTCTGTCGCTACTCCTGCTCCAGCAGCCATATCTAGTTCTGTTGCTTTCTACGCCGTCCGTTTACTGGTGGAGAATCCTGATGGACGAGCGTGCTGGACCACCGTGCCATCCATTCTTCACCCGTCCAGCCGTCCTGTTTCGTCCTGAGAGCTGTAGCTTGCGTTCGGCCTGTTTTTGATCAACTGGAATGCCGGACTAGACGACGCCTAGCTGCTGTAAGTCCCTGGACACGGTTCAAGCATTTGCTGGGTCCAGAGCTCCGTGTTCCGTACAGCGTCTGGATACTCGGGCCACCGATCGCTCACCTTCCATGCGCTTGGAAGCTTTGTGCTGAACCGTCCCCGGTTTTCAACTGCGTCTCATAGGGCAGTCGGCTCCTGGGCCTTGCACTCCGAGTAGCAGTGCGCCGGGCGCATACCTACTGTAGTAAGGGACTGTCCATAGGCACGGTGCTGTAGATGCGCCATGTGAGGCGAGTAAGGTAAGATGGCGGGCCGGCTGTGCACAGTACTTACTGTACCTACTGTACTTGCTCTGCAGCTGTGAGGAAGCGTTGCGCGAACTGGTGCGAGCCCTGCCCTGCCCTGCCCTGCCCTGCCCTGCCGCTTTCGTCCGCCCGACCAGGTAAGAGATGCATGTCAATGTTGGTGGGCCCATGCTCCACGCTCCACGCTCCACGCTCATGCTCCCTGCTGCGTGCCGCCGTCGGATCCCGTAGATAATTTAGTGAATCTCAAAACTCAATTCTCAAATTCTCAAATAGCCGGAGTGATTTCATGCTTGCTCGATAATCCGCCGCTGCAGTCACCAACCTGTGATGTACTGCACGGCTGCAGCAGTCGCGAACGGCGATGCCCAGAATCGGGGCTCCGTGCGAGAAGGCAGTCAGCTGGAGAGGGCAGTGGTACTCACCTGCTGCGACCGTGGCTGTATGCCTGCCGCCTGGCTGTCTCGCCATCCCATTCGTCTCAGGGGTGCGCGTGTATTTTTGGATTTCCTTCCTCGCCGTGACCTGACCTCCCGTTCAGTCCAGGAGAGCTGCAGCGCACTGTACAGGAACGGCAATGGGCACGGCCATTCGGCGACTCGGAGACTCGGACAGATTCGAGTCGGGCACGAGGGCGCGCAGTGGAAGATGTGCAGTGGCATTCACGGTGCGTACTGCCAGCGCTGCACGGGACAGCTCGTCCAGCTCGTCCAGTTCGTCCAGTTCGTCCAGTGCCGCACAGGACAAGGGGGCCCGCTACTACAGTAATTGCTGCCGTCCCTCATTACTGCGACGGAAGGGCAGGGCAGGGCAGGATGACCTGACGCCCGGAGGCCTGACAGATGATGCGAGCATGGGTGGGGTGGGCGACATGGATGAGCTTAACCATGTAGCGCGAGCGAGACCAATCTGTGCAGAGGAGACGGGGCCTAAACCGTGCCAAGCTTTTGCTCTTGAGGTTATACTTACCTCCGTCGAGCATCGAGGTGTGTGCGGAGTATGGTACGGACAGTGCCATTCGGGTTGCCGGTGATTTTTACAAGTCGAGGGCCCTTAACTGTCCGCGATCTCGGGCTCTGCGCACGCTGCTTGGGAGGCGGCCTGCAAGCTGTCACCCAACTCGACTTCCGCGACACAGACACCGCAAGCCGGCAGAGGTGTAGACGCCAGGGCAGGGCAGGCCAGGGCAGATCTAGTACAGCAAATAGCAAATGCAAATCCAGCAATTACGGCCAGGTAAGCATATCCCTTAGCCCACCCACCGTGGCCGAAGACCCCGTCGCCGTAGCGCTGCGAGTCCGCCGGCCTGGAAAGGCGATGTTTCGGTGTCTCGGGCGGGGCCGATAGCAAGTGCTGTTCACAGCACCGTACAGTACAGCCCAGTCCATGCGGTGCAGCATTGCCGTACTGTACAAAGCCAGATATCCCATGTTCCCAACTTCCCAACCCTCGAGCAACGGCCGTGCGTCTGTACGAAGTACGGAGTACAGGTGCCCGCCTGTGCCCGCCTGTGCCCACCGTACCTTAATCGGAACCCGCAGCCATCAAACGGCGCAGCGGTGTGCCAAGCCCTCCTAGCAGGGGGTGGCACGAATGGCTGCACATAGAGCGGATAGTGCAAAAGGTTAAACACATCGCAGTTGTTTTAGACTCATGGCTCCATCGACGGCTTCATCGACGGCTTCATCGATGGCTTGGCCGTCCCAGCCCTCAGGCCGACCCTGCGTGGCGCCGTAGGGCAGCAGGCGGGCGCATCTTGTAGGGCAGGCACTTCCCTTCCAGCGGGATACGAATTGGCCGTGGCAGCGCGCGGGTGCTAATACAGCACAGTACAGTAAGCAGTCCAGGGCTCAGGGACTCATGTGTACATATGTATATATGTATGTATGTGTATGTATGTGTATGTGTATATGTATATGTATATGTATATGTATATGTATATGTATATGTATATGTATATGTATATGTACAACACCACAATACAATACCGCGTCCTGATCCTGCGCAGTACGGGCAGAGCAGACCGGAAGCCGACTCGCCTTTGCCCTGTCCCTCTCGGCGGCCTGATAAACCGAAGTCCGAGCCTGTAAACCCGTGCTCCGTGCCCCGTGCCCCGTGCCCCGTGCCCAGTACGTAAAGTCCGGTCCATGGCAGCAAGGACTGCTCGACGGCAGCGCCGGCTTACCCGAGCAGGCACCGTAAGGCGTGTCTGTCTTGGCCTGTCTTCTGCCAGAAGGAGGCGGTGCGCCAGCAAGCTTAGCAACTGTACTGGAGTGCATGCCGGCTTGGATTCCCACGATGAAAAGACGAGAACCTCCTGGGCCATCCGCTATTCCTGTCCTGCTCTGCTGTGAATCTGTCCTTCTCGCTGTTGCGACTCCATGCCCACGATCTCTGAACAGAGTCAATGCCCGGCTATACTGTACCGAATAGCAAGCCGATGCCTACAGTATGCACCTTGGCATGGTCGTAGTTCTGGTTATAGCTATGGCCTTGATCCCTTGAGCAGCACTGCTCGCCGCTCACAGCCGCTTACAGCCGCTTACCTCGCTGTCGTCGTCGTTGCGCACGCCGACGATGACTGTCAACCTGTCATTCCGGGCCTCTTGGCGCGATGGTGGAGTGGCGGCAGGCTGACCGCCTGATCTTGCTCAGTGAGCACAGCGCGGCGAATCTTGATCGCGGACAGCCTCATCTCATCTGCTGAGATCGACAGACAGCCTTATACCGAATGGTGGTTTCAGTTCTCGGCATCTGACTACAGTAGAGCTGGTGCGCAATCCCTATAATTAGCGTCTCGTTGTTTTCTAGAAGGCCGTTTGCTGGCCGGCTGTTGCGTCTCCCACGCAACCTTGCTGGGCAGATGCTCTTCTTGCCTTCCTTCGCACTCCGGACGCATAAACGAATACAACGTAGCATGAGACGAGGATGCTCTACTTCCTATACACCCTATCAAATATAAAATGCCGTGTCTAGTGCGCGCACCTGTTACCGACTTACCTGCAACACCCGGCTCGACGCGGCCCGAGTAACCAGGAGCGAGAGTCAAGTTGACGCTGCCAAGCCTGAGCCCTTGGCATGCCGCACTCCCATGTTAGTTTTGTGCTGTATAAAAAAAAGCAGCACGAAGTCACAAGACACGAGACGCTGGAATGGGGTCTCAGCTGAAGATTTATGCCGAACTCGGAATAACGTATCCAGTATAGTATGTCGCTGGCGCTGAGGACTTTCCCTAGTATTTCAGATCTGGCTTTAGTGCGTCTCCGCTGGGTTCTAAGATAGGGCTTCATACGAGTCTGTACATGAGTAGTGAGGCATGAAGATCGCAAAACGAACCCTTGGGTCTTCCTTCTTGGCATTGGATCTTCCATCACTCCGCTCACGAATCTTGCTCTCGCCGAGGGCAACATGTGCAGATATCCTGTACAGCAGCAGCAGCAGCAGCAGCGAGAGCAATATAGACGCAAGATGCAGAGTTGGTCAGAAACGGGCCTTTCTCTTGACGCATACGTAAAATAAAACAAAAGAGAGTGAGCATGCCAAGTATCCAGATGCACCAGGACGACAGATGCGTTTATGCCGCAGCAACAGTAGCTCAGTAGAAAGAGGTCTTGTTCTACCCCGAAAATATGTCCTGTGCCAGCGTTTCAGGGTCTTGTCCGTCGAGCGGGCTGTCAGTTGTCACGGGTGTCTCTCTCTCTTTGTTGGAGACTCCTGGCTTGGCAGTAGAAAAAGATGGGGTGAGAATGACGCCTGTTACCCACATTAATACCTACGTTTGAGCTGTGCCGCGGTCCGCTGTACCACTCCCCTACAACCGCGTAGCAAGTCACAGCCCGTACAACCGTACTACCGTATAACCGTATAACCGTTTAACGCTGCAACGCTGCAACCCTATAATCGTACTACTTTTTGTATGGTACATAACACATCGCGACGATGACCTGAATAAGTCAGGCGTCGAAAACATAACTGGCCGTGCTGCCGGGAGCCGGAGACAAGGATCCGAAGACGTCCGAGTGCTATGGAGCCTAGGGCCGCAGCGTGGCAGCTAGAGTACCGTACCTAGGTTAGATATATCATACCATAACATACTGTACGGTGGGTAGCGTTGTGGACGTGTGGAAGTGTGAAAGTCTGACAGAGAAAAGCCATTGTGCATGGAGCGAGTCAAACACTAAAACAGCAAACAGCAAACAGCAAACAGCAAGCACCGAAGATCGAGCAGCAAACTTCGAACCTCGAAACTCGAAACGTAGGCCAACATCTACCGTACGCATCCTTGGGCTACGGCTATTTTGGGCAAACGCATACGCCAGCTACGACGGAGATACTTCACCTAGGATTGATAGATACCTAAATAGGACTGACAGGATTGATGGAATAGCCGAAGGGCCGCTCGATGGTTCGTTACAACCGGGACCGTCGACCTGCTGAGGGACGAAGTCCACAGGGTCAGGTAAGGCGGGTGAATCACCATCATGTACACAAGACAAGACAGGCATGCAATCTCTTTGTCTCTGGTCTTTCCGTTTTCCGATCTCCCGTTATTTCACATACATTCTTTAGATTTGCGCAGCTCAACCCGAGATGCCCTGGTCCAGTTTGACATGGCCATTCCAGAGCTGACCCCGACACTCCCGTGCCAATTCCCGGCAGGCCAGATAACACGTCATCCTGGCAGTTCTGGCGGCGAGCAAGCCGTTATGGACCAAGTACCTTGTACACCAGCAAAATAAAGTGAGAGAGCGGAGGTCGCTATACTATACTTACTGTACTTGCAACCTGGGAGATGCAGAAGGGAAGGCAGCCAGGCAGACCTCCTACGTAGCTCCTACTTGCCGCGGACGACGGATCCGCGAGCCTAAAGGGGATACGTATCATACATACACTTCTGCGGCCCTACCAGCTGTCAGATGTACTTGGACGGTCCATGTATCCAACAACAGGCCGTGCAAAAGGGGACCAGCGACGACCTGTACATACCGTACCGTACAGTACGGCGTTCGGAGTAGATACGTACCCACTCCCAGGATAATGAGTGCTAGCTCGCAGCCTTTGCCAGGCTCCCCAGTGCTTCACCAGCCTTCAATGAAGCCTGAATGTGCCAACACCGAGCACTGGTCAAGCTTGGGGGCGTGTCTATACATACAGTACAGCCGGTGTGGTCCATATGTATGCAGAGAGTGTACAGAGGAAGCTTAGTTACTACGTGCGAGCAATGTAACGAGCAGTGTATAGTACCTGTACCATGGACAGATCGTCCTCGGAGGTATTGTTACTGCATTGTCCAAGGAAGGAGATCAACCAGTGGTGAAACGCGACCCCGCAACGCACCCGGCCCAACATGGCGCCGAGGAAGACTGACAAAGACTGAGAAGCTGCCATAAGCGTCGCGTGTAGCTGACAGTGCACGCTGCACTGCCACTGCCACTGCCACTGCACTTTATATTGCGGTTCCTACAGCGTGTGCCTGGGCAATGCTTGGGGGATGCACTGCACGCCTTGCATTGCCTGACCCGGGCTGTTCTGGCCCTGCCTGCCTTCCTAATGTAGGCAGGCCCCTTAGGCTATGCCGAGCTAGCTTCCACTTGCTCCGGCGTGACGTGATGAGATCCCTTTTTCTAAAAATAGCCCCCCTGCGCCATCTACTCTGCATCGTTCTGTACAGCCACAAGGCACGTGCTTTCCCGTCAGGTGGTCATGTGCAACGTGACTGACTTGACACCTCATCTCCAGAGGCCCGAGGCCCGTGCAGGCCCGTGCAATTCTACGCCGAGAGAATTGACCACCGCAACGGCCTCAGTTAGACAACAGTAGACAACAGTAGACAACACCATCCAAGATCTCCTTGCCCAAGTCACCTCGGAAGGGGGAGGGGCCGCGGAAATTCGAGCTGCTTATTCTATCTACTTTCTATCTAAGAATAAGGACATGAAACCCCTTTGATGCCAATTGGGGACCCCCTAAGATTCCTCCGCCTTTACGACACTACAAAGTGTTCCCCCCGCGGGATACATTTCATCGTGGCCATCCTGCAAAACACAACGCTGATTGATGCCAACGCCACAGCATGTCAACTGGAAGCCCTCTGCGTATAAGAAGCGCGCCTGCCTTGTTGTCTAAAATATAAACGTCTGTACATAGACCGCATTGCTTTGTGGGCGCTTTAAAATGCAATCGCTCAACTCTTTTCTCTTCCCTTTCCCAAGTCATACCTTCGTAAATGCAAAAGCGGTTGCGTTAAGCCCCAACCCGCCCAACATTGCGCCTTGTGATGTATCCCGAAAGACCTTTCTATTTACAAGTTGTAAGTATTTCGTAATGCCTGTTGATCGGCTGAGGGGAGCTGTTGTAGAAATGCGTCGAAGTCTGGAATTAGTGCCTTATATGCTAATAGAGCCTATTTTGCATCTGTCAGTCGGAGAACATTGCTCCAGGGGAGGATGTGAGCTACCTGCGAAAATAGTGCCTTCAGCTCTCCCTTCTGCGCTGTCATTGCTGTAAAATCGTAGGTGAAACGAGCAATAGCTGTAAAGAAGTGCGCAAGAACACTCTCCATTGCCTCTGGGTTCCGTCCAACGATTAATGTGAACCCTGTGAAGGCGGAAGCTTTTTCATCAGTGTCCTCGACTTTATCCATCGAATTCAGGAATTGAGTTGCAAACATAGCGAGATGCGGCGCCATAGCCTCCGAGTTCTCTAGTCCAAGGCGGCCAAGTGCAATGCCAGCATTCTCATTGACTGATGGCGGCACATCAGGATCGCCCAAAATATCTAGAAGACGCTTGAACAATTCTTCGACATAAGGGGCCATGCCCTTGCCATGCTGGACGGCGATCTCACCAGCTGACCAACAGCCATTGTTCACAACGCTGAACCCATTCTCGATCATATCATCTATAACAACCCTAAGATCTAGCTGTTTGATCAAGATGGGTAAGATACTAGGGAGGAATGGTTGCAGCTGAGGGAAGACACATTTGGCACAGTCGCCAAGCAAAGCGTAAGCTGATTGGCGGACATCGTTGCTGGGGTCTTGCATACAGAAAGTTAGCAGCTCAAAGAACCCTGGCTGTGAGCCGGATACGAGTTCTGCGGACTTTTGTTCGCCGAGGACCTGTATAATAGCACTCAAAAGGTCCAAGCTCGTTACGAGAAAGTCTTTATCAGGCGTTTCTAAAATTGGACTGTTGATAGCCACGATAGAGTCTTCCAGATTCTGATGGATGATCTTGATGCACCTTGAGAATATAGGGGGTGCAAATTGGGCAAAAGCAGGCCCTAGAGCGGTTGCAACGTAGGAGAGGCACTCGAGTAGTGGGAATAGCTCTCGGGATTGGTCAGAGACCTTCTGCCATCGATTAATGAGAGCTGGCATCAATAAAGCGATGAGATCGGGAGTCGCGAGATTTGGTCCGACATATTCTGCGAGTGTCTGCACGCAGTCGTAGAGTATGAACATATTCTTGTCCTTATACTTCTCAAAACATCGTACGAACTGGCGAATGATCGGCTCACAGTAGGGAGTGAGTTGCTGGGCAGATCTTTCTTCAAGATGTGCAAATGCTGAAGCTCCAGCTTCCTGAACCCTCTTGTTACGGTCCAGCATCTTAGTGAGAAGTCCCTCCATCATGGGAACAAAATAACGCGATCGATCGCCAGGGTCAGTCAGTGCAACTCCCCAAGCAGAATATCGGCCAAGGGTCCAGCAAGTGATCTGACGAACAAGTGGCTCAGGATCATCTAGCAGGCTAATTAAATATGGTACCAGTTCAGGCAGATGAGGTGTCACAACCTCAATACATCCCTCTGCCACTGCGCCCAGTGCGAGGACAGCAGCCTCTCGATGAGGCCACTCCTCATGTCGAAGATTCTTCATCAGATACGGAAGGATAGTGTCAAAAACTGGACCCCGGAAATCATTTGCGAAGACATCAAGGGCTGCTGCTGAGCACTTGCGTAGATTCCACTGATCCTCAGGGTTGCCGTCTTCATCATCATCGTCGGACTCCTCAATTTCGCCCTCGTCGAGGTCGTCATCATCACCAGATATCTTGGAATAGGCTCCGCCATTCTCATCTGCCTCGCCGTCCCCCTCTCCATTGGTGAAGTTCCTAGCACCCTTTGCTTTTGCAAATTTAGGTTTGATATCCTCAGCTCGATCCTCTTCGTCTGCATCATCTTCGCCACCTTCGAGCACAGCAATGTCTTCCTCGCTGTAAACCATACTGTCCAGAAGGACTGGGATAATCTTGTTAAGATACGGCCCTAGAGACCGCCAGAGTGCATTGTGCTCTCCAACGCTGAGCCAAAATTCTGCAGCATCGCATGCAAGATCTTCCTCTTCAACCTTTTGCTGTTGAGAAATGATGTAGTCAACTAATCCGGCAATATGCGGCTGAATCTTGTCAGGGCGGACCTCCACAATCTGGACAAATGCGCGGCAGACCTGCCGACGTACATCTGGGATGGGGTCATTTGCAAGCTGGAACAGATGGGATAACAAGAGGTCGAGATTGACCAGTAGGGCTTGTGGCTTTTGTGGTATAAAAATATTAACGCTGGCTAAAGCCAGTGATCGAACCTTCGGGACCGGACTTGTAGTGAACTCAATGAGCCTGGGGATCAGGAAATTAAGAGGTCGCTGGCCTTGGTAATCCCTGTCGAGGAGCCGCCTGTTGTCCTCACAAACTTTAGACAGTGCAGCCATTGCACCCTCTTGTGCTTCTTGAGTGGTAATGCCTCCTGCATTTTCCACAAGTGCTAAAAGATCTTCCAAAAGCTGTGGCCAGGAAAAGATCCCGCCCTTGCTTACGATCTCGGTGATGACGTTCCCAGCATAACTACGAATTTGGGGATTCTTGTCTTGGAGTACAAGAGGCACCGATAATCGGATGAGATCCAGGCTAGATTCTGGTATCGATTTGTATCCGGTCTTGATATTATTTTTGAGCATAACCGCTGCAGCAGATCTGACAGCATGATATTCCTCTACAGTATAGGACAGTCCGGGCGGAACTTGCGCGTTGGAGAAGAGATACGTGAGGTAGTTGTTGATGGTAGGTGTAGACTTTGCTTGCGCGAGCATCTAGAAATGAGATTAGCATGTGTCAGCTTAGCATTCAAGAGAACGCAATTGACTAGAGCACAGGACGTATGAGGACTGGAAAGAGCGTACAATCTCCGCATGCTTCTGAGCGGTCTTGTTGTGGCCACTGAGCGAATCCCTAAGCCAGCTCGATAATTGCCTCAGCGGCTCTTCCTCTGGATGCCACTCCATAGCTACTGTCATAAGAACCGCGCACGCCACCGGCGTATCTCGTAAATCGTCTGTAAGAACCGGATATGAAGATATGCACTTGATGAATAAAGGTGAGTTGCAGTCGCACAAGGTCACTTGTGAGACATTAGATACTGGAGGTCGACATCTGTTCGCAACTTAGATGATCAGCCGGATTCAAAGGCGAGCCTCGCCCATAAGCGTAATAAACGCTAGAACTCTGGTATTAAGATAGTCGCACTCACTTATGATAGATCAAGGGCTGGTAGTTCTTTTTTAGGTGTGCGTGATGCCTTCGGCGATTGTGGTGCTCGTGATGGTAGGGGAGGCTCTCCCAATTTGTTTGCTGTGTTTTGACGATGGAAAGTCGTGGAGAGTTTACGAGTTACGGGTACCTGCACCACAACGTGGAATTCGCCTCTTCCGATTGTCGGATCCGGCAGTTGGTTGTGCTTGACGCTGAGCAAAACCTCGGGCAATGATGGCGAAGCTCATGAAGAATTGCGCTGTTCCAAAACGTTTGGCAAAAGCCCTGCGGTCTTCTGGAAAGACGCCAACTTCGCTTGCCAGTTCGGTTCAACCTTAAATTTCTCCGGCTAGTTACCCCTCCACGCCCTCAAAACTGAACCCCTCGTACGAAATGTTGCGCCGCTATGCTCGGCGAGCCTCGAGATATGGCAATATGGCTATCCGAGTAGGGGCGCTGATCAGGCTCAAAGAACGTACTGTGATGTTAAATGTTACCGCGATCAATTCCTCAGAAATACATTGTTTAGGGGGGATCCTTGCCCTACCTTTTCTATACATGCTGTGGACTAGCACTTAGCGGATAATACAATGCACGGTAGGCAAGGCCGCATACAGGTATAGACTACAGACCAATGTATTTATTTATATAAAGTAACGTACTTGAACTTTGAGTTTTGGCAAATTTGACATCGGTGGATGGCTAGTTCGTGAGACCTAGCAGGCCAGGCCAGTGGAAATTATTCAAGCGATATTTTCCCCATGGCACGCTATAACTGCTGAATTGAACTGGACTGAACTGGAAAGTTAGAAAGACCGCCAAAGACATGTCTGGGTCATCAAACAGTGACAAATCCTCTATGTCTTCCAGTCTTCCTTGATCACATCTATATCACGGCCCTCTCTCTCTAAAGCCTATAGTTTTCGCCAACACCATTTTTTTCTTTGACGTCGAGGCTAGGCAAATCGGCTAGATTGTATCATACAACATCAATAGTGCAACACATCATAGGCTGTTTGTGTCACGTAATAAAGGTGAATAGATATTACAGCTATCGCAGCTTCCATCGCGGTCAATCTGTTCCACCTCCGGAGCATATGATGATGACGATAACGCACTAGTGCAATCAAAGTTCTCGCCAGGTCTTGACGACTTTGTGTCCAACAATGTACAGACATGAGCGTCAGATCCTATTCGCTCTAAAGTATTGATGCTGTAACAGCTGTTTCTTGCCAGGTGTATGATAGGAGCAACGTGTGACGTTCTCTGGTCAAGAATAGTGCGGCCATGATTTCGTATTCCTAGCTTGACTGTCCCTTAGGACCTAAGCTTGCCTGGAGCCTCTGCTATCAGGAAACATCAACACATGCCTTCATATGATGAGAGCTCTTCTCGTGGGGAGTAGAAGTCGACGATATAGGAGTGCTTTAAACCATGCAGATGCCTCTTAAGCTGCATTGGACACAGCGAGAGTGAAATAACCCCTCCCTATCAGATATGTCTGCAATTTGGGCTTATTATTTTCAGGCTTGGTCTCATCTTAGAGGATCCACGGTGCCGTTTATTTGTCCTTCGGTTCCGGCACTCTTGACTTGCTCCATCACTATTTCGACCACCTTTTTGAATCCCTCAACCTCTTCCTCAACCGTGCCACCCATGCCTGCACTGGTAAAGCTCATTGAATTACCGACATAGACAGGCTTCCCTGTTTTCCTTGCTAGATGTCTCGCCATTCGGGTTGTAAACTCCACTGAGGACTCGTAGGTGTACAAAGGCGTAGAGAGGGTCTGGTCAGGGTTGTTCCTCTGTATTTTAAAATGTTAGCGGAAGGCAGGATTAGGTAGCGTTAGAAATGCATACATCTGGAAGCGCGTAGACAAAGGACCCTAGTGGTACGGCAGTGGATGTGGTCTGGCCATCTACGGTGGTTAAGAAAAGCAGTAGTGAGGTTTCATTGATCGTGAGATGGATGTTGACTTTGGTCTGAGGTGCTTTAGGTAGTGGGAATGACAACTCTATCGGCTTGGTACAAGGATTCACAGATTGCGTGCTAGCGTTCGCCATGATCGGTATACAGTTGAGCTTCGATGCGAGACTTTTTCTTTTTTTGGAGATTTGGCATGTAGATATCTGAGGAGCAGTAACGGCTAAGGCGGTGTGACGTGATGGCGGCAGAATGCTGTGGAGAAAGCTAATGCGTATCCTCCTGCTCTACTATCATTTACCTATCATCCTTCAGTTTGTTCAATGCCCTATATAATCTTTATCCATTTTACGTAGATATGATACTTTTAGATCATTAGGACTTAGAGTATTGAAGGCGTCATATTAAGGCGATCCTACTGACCGCCATAGTTGGTATATAATCTAGTCAAATGGTGGACGCGGACCCTGAAGCTTGGGGAGGTAGCGACGGTGTTATGGAGGATCCTGAGGAGCAGAGGGTACTCTTCACCGCTCTCGATTCATTTTAGTAAGTCAATCGTATTCCCTCCCTTTTAGTCTCTCTATAATCATGCTTCGTGCTGAGTTGTCTCGCAAACACGTTTGCTGTCACGGAACTCCATTACCTTCATACTGTGTTATTCTCTTATACAAGTAAGATCCTTCCTAGTAGGTTCCTACTCATCTTCAGAAATGGCATGCTTATAATCTCATGACGGTGAAATCTTTTCCATCTTTGTGTTAAAAGCCATCGTATATATTTCTAATCTATTTTTAATATCAACATTTCTCTTTTTGAAGAAACTTGTACAAACTATTATATCTTCGCTTTACTAGATAATATTTTATATATTAGAGTACTGATTTCATTATCTAGTCATTATTCGAAAGCTGCGCACTACAATACAACGCATCTCCGAAGGCAGTCCTTTTATGCCCTGCCCCAGTCCCAATGGGAGCTCCTAGCTGCACCACCATTCTCCTACCTTGATACTCTTACAGCAGTCGACGATGCCATTGACAGAAACGGAGAACTAGCTGCAGCTATTTTACAATCAGGTCTTGAGTCTTTTGGTCCATCTCTCAATCTAGGCGACGTTAAAGATGTAGAACAGTGGCGCAGCACTGCTACATCTAGTGATATTGATAAAGCCAGGAGCACGCTTCGTCAATTCTATCGAGACTGGTCCGCAGAGGGTTTATCGGAGCGGGTAGCTTGTTATGGACCTATCATTAGAGATCTTGTATCCGAGCGAGAGTCTAATGGCTCTACTCGGATGGACGTACTGGTTCCAGGAGCTGGACTTGGACGACTTGTCTTTGAGCTCTGCAACGAGGGCTTTAATGTAGAGGGGAACGAGATAAGCTATCATCAGCTCCTCGCCAGCTCCTATATCCTAAATTATTGTCATGGTCCTCGGGCACATACCATATATCCTTGGGTTCACAGCTTTTCCAATCATATCAGTCGATCACATCAACTACAGGCAGTCGAGATCCCAGATGTTCATCCTGGTACAGCATTACACGAAAAGGCCAAGAATGGATCATTGCATAAGCCAGGGGAGATGTCTATGAGTGCCTCGGATTTCTTATGCCTTTATGGCGATGAAGCCCATAAAGACATGTATGATGCAGTTGCGACGGTGTTCTTCATAGATACGGCCCCAAATATTATCCGCTATATCCAGACAATTCGAAATTGTCTAAAAATAGGAGGAATATGGGCGAATCTTGGCCCGCTTCTTTGGCACTTCGAGAACAACCCCCCAGGTAAACATCGTACCACTGGTGATGTTGGGACGAGCGTGGACACGACGGGTAAGTCAAAATCGGCCGTTCATATGCGAGCATCTGCTAACAGTAGCCGACCTAGGAATCGCAGACCCTGGCAGAGTAGAGTTGACAGATGATGAAGTTGTCGCATTAGTCCAAAAATTCGGCTTTAGAGTTGAGAACAAAGAATCGGGTCTTGACGCAGGATATATTCAAGATCCAGAAAGTATGCTCCAAAGCAAATATAGAGCCAGCCACTGGGTTGCAAGAAAACTCTAACAACGTAGATTGTGGAATACCACTACCAAGAGGGTGGATTTTATAGCAACACATAGTATGTAAAAGCTATTTAATATGTATAATGTTGCTAAAATGCGCGTGATTCTGTGAATTCATTACCAGTTTTATGGGTAGAAAACCTCGCGAATGATTCGTGGAGTTGTGCCGAGGCAACTCTCTAGGAAAGCTTAAGGTATCTATCTTCTCCCTACTCCAAACTGTTAAATGCCGAGGAGACTTATAACACAAGGTTTACGATACGATTAGTACGGGATTTTTTTTCATTCACGTTATGCAGAGATACTGTATGCAGCGGAATAGAGTAATGCTTCTGGTATCAGTGTTCCAATCCACCAGGATTCCCTGAGCATACCCTAGTATATAGTATGCGGACTCCGCGCTATGCCATGGCCGGCTAACCAAACTCCCGCTAAAACGCAGCAGAATATAGGATATCAATCTCTTACTCACCATCATATCTCAAATTTGATGGCTGGTTTTGTCGGGGATACTGCACCACAGGTGGGGCACCGACCAACCAACCTATTCCACTCGCCAGCGTCCCGACAGCAGCATTTCTTAACTGATCTCTCTTTCTAATTGTTCCTGCCTCAACGCCATGATCGTGTGCAATATCCTCTGCACTCTCTGTGCCGCCGTTAGCATTGCTATTGCTTCGAGAAACCGGGTAAGACGTACCTGATCCAATCGTCATGTTTTTAGTGCTGATACCTTTCAATGAGGCTAACGTGGAAAGAGATCTCTGAGCTTGGGCTGCGCTCGCACGGGTAAGATCAAACAAAGACATGGGCGCCTCTTCGCCAGTACGAGATGTTGCTGTGCCAGTGGTAGCGCCAGCTCTTGACATGGTTGTTGGCGGATCAATACCAAAACCCCCAGGCATGACCTTTTGGTCCCCTTCCTCATCCCAAGCTGCCTCTTGTTCGGCCTCTTGCTTAATCTTTGTCTCAAGTTCTTCTTCGCAGCGACGGTAGACATTCAGAATTTCCTGGAGCGTTGCCGAAGGGGCAATTCGAAGAGCTTGAGAAAGGCAGTCCATTCTTTGTTCCAAATGTCGAATTTCGGGATTACCACTAGCATTGCCAAGATGGGTAGGTTTGATAGTTTGGCTATTTATACGATATTTCCCAGCTTGAAGCGCTGCCCGCCATGACCAGTCATCCAGAACTTGGGGCGCAGGCTGCGCAAATATCCCAGCTTCAGTTCGACTCGCTATAGGGGTCCGAGTTTGGGCCTCCGAAGCAACCGACGAAAGCCGGGTAGTAACATAGGAGTATGCTGTTTCGAAGTCGTCTTCCGCTAGAGCAGCATCAATACACATACTTGTAACGCGCCTCTTAGCTATTAAAATCTGCTCAGCCTCCTGTTGCGGTTGTAAAACGGTACGACCCTCGACATCACGAACTGTTAGTCCTGAAGTTACCATCTGCTGGCCGATGCGCATAATATCATTGATTCTCGTGTAGCATTTCAGGTTTTGGTCGAGAATCTTGCCGATAATTGAAATTGGATCACCGTGTGTACGGAGAACAACAGGTGTGTACAGCTCGCCTTGCTTAAGTACTAGACGATATTGGCTGATTGAATGGGTTAGATCTAACAGATGCTCTATTCTCTGTTCAGCAAGAGAGTTTCCAACAGTGTCGGGAAAGGCGTGAAGGCTGCACCACGTTAGCCTCCACACAGCGACAAAACTCGGATGCAGATTGCTCACATGTCGTCGCATTTCTTTACACCTCCCCTTGTTCTATTACCATTGGTGGCGTTGTCGTATGCATTCATTGCAGAGGATATGACTGTATCTTGAACCTGTTGTGTAGTGAGAGGACGATCTGGCGATGCCTCGTAGATGGATCTTGCAAGGGTGTAGCCTGAATATAGGTGCCAAAGATTAGAACAAAGCATAAATATCTACGGGAAAATTGAGCGACTTACGTGTATTGGCTAGAAGTGTCTTTAGAATTTCAATTTCTAGAAAGTCCCGTTTGACTCTACCAAAGACGCCCGTTCCTTCCGCATTATCTCCATTTCCCGATAACCCCCCAGTCCCCCAGTCTCGAAGCCACAATAGTTCGCTCCTCACCCGCACCCAGTATTTATCATCGCCCTTGGGCCCGTTGCTAACTTTGCCAATGAGTCTTTTTAATACATCCATTTGCTCTCTCTTATCCTGGAGTAGAGCTAACTCTCCCGCTTGTCGAATCGTGCATTGAATGCCAGCACGAGTGAGTAGGAAGGCACTCACTAGTAGTCCATGCAATAGCGACATTGACTGTTCATTAGGAGTAGTCAGCACATTTTGCTCGTTCATGAGACCAGTACGAAGATTCTTGGCATTTTCGGCCGAAAGGATACCGCTGTCGCTCAGTACTAGAACCGGCGATAGTAAAGCAGCTGCAGTAGGTAGAGATGGAAGCCGGTCAGAGTCGAGAAGAGCAACTAGCCTTGCCAAGATATGTTGAACACCGGTCAGCGCTTCGATAGAGGCTTCTGGTATGAGATATGCAGCACCAAGAATAGCACGAGCATATCGTTGTTCAAGGTGTTGTTGCTCACTCTCCTCCAGCCAAACAGTACCATCGCTGTAACCGCCCAAGTCCACATCCCCCGGTCCATCCCATTGCTCAATTGCCTGTACACAAGTGGTCCATGAAATGCTAGCTTGCGAAGTTATCCACTTAAAGGCCTCTTCCCAACCAGCATATTTATGGCCGTCTGCCTTGGCAACATCATCTAAAGGCGCTACGGTTTGTGCTTCTGCCACAAGATAGCCTTCGAGTCTTCGTCGCTTTAACCTTGTGTCTCCATACATCCATGGGCCTACGAGACCTCTTAAATCCCGCCCAACCGTCTTATGACCATCGCCTTCATTATCCACGTCATTGCCAGTCCTCGAGAGTAAGAGGCCAACAGCTTCCCTATCGTCTAAATTCCCGAAAGACTCTATAGTGTGCGTTGTGCTAGCCTGGGGGTGATATTCGTAATTCAGACGGAGTAAAGGAAGAAGAACCGAAATCATCCATGTCCTGAGGTACCCCGATTGGGCGAGAAATGGGACTATGAGCTCTGGTAGCTGCGTGATGAGGCCAGTTTCAGAGTCAATTCTGTATGCACGATGTATGAGAAATAGGATAAGAGGATCCTCAGGCGCATCAGGTGGAGCAGACGGCCACGCCAATGGTAGCAGATGTAGCTTTCGAGCTTTCTTGATGGCGTCCGAGGCACTGAGATCTTCCACAGCGGACGACTCAATGTCTACCGAAGATTCTTCGAATATTCTCCCTGAATTTAAGTCAAGAAGAAATTGGACATATTCGGAGGGCTCAAGGCTTTCGGGTAGATAACTTAAAAGTACGCGGAGGATGATATCTGTACGGAGAGTCTGGCGATATTGAGCAACCAGAGCGCGTAGTACAGTTATATTGGAATGAGATGCTGCCTCTACAGCCGATAATAAGGCTTTGGCTGGAGAAAGTTTGGTGTTCATCATGCTCATATGTGGTGGGCATGAAAGCCAGTAACTGTTCGTGTCTTATTTAAACTACCCCAGGCTCTCGAAGGAGTGTTGTACATTAAGCGTCCAGCTATCTGGTATCAGGCATCAACGAGGCATCAATGCATTTGATGTTCGGCCCGCCGGCGCTAAATTCCGCAACGACCTCATGCTTTGGGATTGTCGACGATAAAGAGCTCACGCCCAATTACAAGATGTCGTCTGGTTATGGCCTCAATGGGGGTATGTATTCAATAACCCAGTTGCAGCACATGTTTAGATGTGTTCTGAACCTGTTTTCAAGAGCGACTGCTAATGCAATTCCTCAAGGCCCTTCCCGCTGCTTTCCTTTCTGGCAAGAAGTCCTAGCTTGCTACGTCGTCAATACCAACACCGAAGACGATTCGGGAAAGCGGAAATGTGTACCAGTGTTGGAGGACTATTATGAATGCTTGCATCATAAGAAGGAGGTGCGTAGACTCTTCGTCCTGGATCTTTGCGAGACAAGTTATTGGTAATCTGAGCTCTTACTGACCGCGAGCCGCGTAATTATAGGCCACACGAACGCGAGCGATACAGCAAGCATACAGGAAGCAAGAGGCTGCACATCCTCGAGATGATGCGCCAAAAGCAGGTACCATAAGGAATCTGGGGCTTTTGGACAAGGAGGAGGATACTAAGATTGTTCTGGGCAACAACTAGCAGCAAGTGCTGGCCAACGATAACACGCACTTTGTACATATGGCATTGGTTTGAAATAGAGATTGCTCGTCATAAATGTCCCGTGAAGTCTGCTATGACTCGATACAAGTGTAACTTCTCTTTGAATGGAGCCTGAATTCCTCCTGCGTCAGATAATTTGCAAAGCTGCCCCAAGACCAAATAATGGGAAATGCCACTTTCACAAGGCCAATTCATTTTGGTGATGATTGCAAAATATGGCATATAAAACGACAATGTTTTGCATTTTCTCCAATGTATACTCTACTCCGGCGCCTTTCGAGGGGACTGAAACCGCCCGATTATATCTACAGAGTTCATATAGTATGTTCTATGAGGACAAGTTGAGATGGTTAGATCCCCCAGATTTTAACTCAAGGCTCAAATTTTGCGGGCAGTTCTCGGTTTAGGATGCATGATATGATTGGGAAGTCATGAGAAAGTAATCACGCAGATATTTAAACGTCCATATACACTTTATGGGATTTCTACGTTCTTCTATGATGCGATGTTGGGAGGAAATAATTGATCTACCGATGATTGACAGTGCTTCTTAATAATGCACGACACGCCAAGTCAGAGGCGAGAAATAGCAACACAACCTCACATTCAGACATCTCATCTGTGATGAAACAAACAGCACAATGCCAAATTACCGTGGCATTACTGTGTCGATCATCTCACAGTGGGATCACCAGCAGCATCCTGAATTTAATCACCCTGACAGCTCCCAATTCCAGGTCAAAAGTCCGCCTCTGAACGATGACGAGGTGCGAGGCTCGATCTCTGCATCATCGATGGTAACAGCGAGCAAAGCAGACAAAATTCTGGGCAGGAAGCCATCGACATCTGTGTACATACCTTCTCAACCAGGTATGTAAATCAGACTGACTGCATTGTCTCAACTCATCATATTCAGGGACACGATTCTTTGTGAGATATTCGATTGCACCACCGCATCCAGACGGGAAACAGTTCTACTTTAAGCTTTTCATGAATGGCCGACATATTACTTCATGGGGCATAAATCCTAGAACCAAACCAATAGGGGAGGTTACACGCGCTATCTACAGAGCAGATCCCGGGTGGGACTACAAAGATAAGAAAGGAAGAACCGTGAATCCTGCCGCTCCCGAGTCTCGATCATTCTACTTTGCACCAGAGGAACAAAATCAGGCTGCTGCTGAAGATGGTGGTCTCATTGAAGTTATGGTATTTCGAGCAAAGAGTAGGAGTAGAAGAAGCCAAAAAGTGGAGGTCTTTAGAGCACAAAATTCTTATGGTATCACGTAAGTAGCTAAAGCTCTACGATCTCATATCAGTATTTTCTAATAGAGTTTAGATTTCCAAGCTCCGGCCTGCTAGATAAGCCGCAGGACACTCGATACTTTGACTGGCTGCTCACGGACCCCAAAGACTCGCCTTATGCAACATTTAAATTTCACTATCGTAGCTGGAAAAATCTGGAGTTCCTACAGCTCATCCCACCTACGCATCCACGGACACTACTTCCGAAACCTGAAAGTTTTGGCTTTGCTGGCTGCTTCGACACCGCAAGGAAGATACTCGGAGAACTATTCGAGGATAGCGATCATGCAGAAACCGATCTAGGAGGCTGTGATGAGCAGGATACGTCTTTCTCGTTTGATATTTCGCCCCCTAGGGCTCTGCTTATTGAGAATATGCGCAAAATTCCCACCATTTTTGATCAAGTTATAGACGAAGATACTTTCCAAGACGAATATTCTAGATCCTCTAGCTCTACATCTCCATCTACCCAGCAAGAGAGTGAGCAAGGTCTTGTCCCTACCTCTGTATTCGCATTGTCCCAGGCCGAGCTTAACGATTGGACGCGTAGTCGTGATAGGCCGTTGCCTGAACTACCACCTCGCAAAGCTCCTTTCGATCATTTAAGGAAGTCATCTGCTAGCTCCCTATCCCCTTCAATTGCGCCGTCATTGTTGCCATGGGCGGAATGCGATTCAGACGATGAACCAGAACCAGTTGTGGGCGTAGCTGTTGCAGTGTCTGTCCTCAGTCCACCGCTCTCTGTAGATAGCTCCTCTCTAGACGAAGGCTTAAAGACTTCTAGTGAACACAGGTTTATTGGCTCACTGCCCTGTGTATTGCCGACCTCCGGACTGACCTCAAATTCATTCAATCCATTTGGTAATTCATTGCCGCCAGAGGTCATGCTGCTCCCACCGAATGTCGCAATACGGATGCAACGAGACGTGCACTTGCCATCCAGCGTTCGATATCAACCAGCTGGACAACATGAAGAGAGTATGCATCAAGGAGTAGGTTGGCTAGAGGATCCATTCTATACCGGCAGATCTGAGTCCTCAAAAGTGGAATGGCTGAGCAGGCAGAGAACACCATCACCTGTCAAAAGGGACCCGGAGCACATTCGCGTCTCGAATCTTCGGAGTCCACGAATTGAAAGGATAAAGAAGATCGAGGTCGATTCTCCCCAGATTAGAGGTGGAAGAGTGTGGATTAACGATGATGACATAGAAGAACAAGAGGCCCAGGGAGCACCGGAAGTAGCGGAGTTGCCGCTGCATGACGAAGCTCATCACAACTTGCAGAACTGGATTTGATATTGCAATTATTCTAGGCATAACTTCCTGATGGAGGGTGCCTAACAACCTGCTGAGCTGGATCTTACTTGAAGACACGAGCCCTGCATCTCTCGTAAATAGAACCATGTTACAGCAAACAGTTTTTCACGTCTCTTCCCTATGAGTGCAAGAAATTTGAATGCTTGAGATTGGTACCGAAACAGAAACCACGGAGAGAGCCAAATTATCAGAAGTCTTGAGATAAACGAAAATCGGGTTTATGTATCCCTTCATAAAGGATAGGATGCGGGAACATGTAAATCTTGTATATGGAGTATATGCATAACTGCTTTCATCCTATAGTCACTAACTGACGGTTTCATATGAAAACGGTATGCTTTTAGAAACCTAGTCTTGCTACATTTACTATAATACAATGTGCTAAAATCACAAGTTGATGTCCAAATGTCTTTCGCGCCTCTTTGGGCACTTCTTGTATCATTCTGTACACCTTGTTCTACAGCAATCGCTCAGAAAGCGACACACCGTACCACACTGTGGCCAAGAAGCCCACAATGTTCAACAAGGAGGAGACTCCATGCTGTTTCCCGAAGGCCTTGTTCAATCTCTGCATCTCTTTGCTGTGTGGTGCTGGATCATAGCTTTTCTTGCCATCTAGAGATTCTAGGCCATCTCATTAGCAGGAACCGAGTCACGTCTCTCAAATACAAGTTACCTTGAGTCTTTCTCTCCTTCATGATCTTTGTGGTAGCCGGTCCAACAATAGCTAGATTAAGCAAGCTCGATGCAAAGATGCCAACCAGAGGGACAAGTACACTCCATCGGTTTGCTTCGACTAAGACACCACTCAGACCAGATGGAGTACCAAGAAGTGCTTGACCGGGGTAAGTCAGGGCAAGGACTACTGGAAGAGCAGTCTGGAGCGAGAAGTAGATGGGGAACACCTTCTGCTGGAGAGAAGAGAACTGAGGACGCGGGAGAACCTTGAACGCTACAACTCCGCCAATGAAGGTCTTTTTTGGTCAGCCAGGTACATTGGAACTCATTCCCACAGAGGCAATCCGGTTGCAGATCCCTGGACGTGTAGGTGATGCCACTTCCAACTAGGGGATGACCGCCAATTTGTCCGGTGTTACGCAAATAGCCACTCAACTATCGGAGATACAACAGTACTAGGAAAGCTTGGTTGCAACAATCAAAGTGCTTACTTGGAAGAATTGTGTGCCGAGAAGTGTGCCATATCTGATGTAATGTTAATACCCGGCTGGATACAGGATTAAGGCCCTGGAGAATTGATTTTCTTGGGCTTCTTACGTGAGAATATGGTACGGCGCAGGCGTCAGAAGTATGGACTGGGAAGGCATTTTCGATATATTTACAGCTTTATACAGTATTTAAGTGAACGATAGAGGAGGGACAACGGTGAGGTTCGTTAACAATGGCATCTCCGGATTAATCACACGATAAAGGCGTCATCAACCTAAATGTGGGTCTGTGCTCTCTCCACGTGATCTCGCCCGCGTTTCGCGTCTCTTATCGGCTTTCGTGCGCGTCCGCCTACTTCGATGCAAATGATGGTAGTCACAAACAGACGGATTCAATGTCTTCTTGTCATAGCAACATCCAGCACACTCGGCATATTCAACACATTTGCGAATGTGGCTAAGCATATCCCCGTGTCTAAATTAAAGCGGCAAGATGGCTGGCAAGGAAGCCACAATCTTTATCATAGACCAGGGAAAGTCTATGGAAGAAAAGAACAGCGGCAGAGATGAGAGCGACCTGGATTTTGGCATGCGATATGTATGGGATAAAATTGCTGAGATTATGATCACTGGTAGAGTAACCCTCAATGTGGGTGTGATCGGGTTGGGGACAGATGATACGGAGAATCCACTCCAGGTGGAGGAAGGCTACAAGCACATCTCAATCATGCAAAGTCTTGGCCCCATGAAGTTTCCTCAGCTGAAAAAATTGCAAGATAGCATTAAAGTTAGCCAGACAGATGTTGGCGACGCCATATCCGCAATCATACTTGCCATCGATATGATGGAGTTGTTCACAAAGAAGCTCAAGTATCTTCGGAGGATTATTCTGGTTACTAATGCACGTGGTCACATCGATGCAGATGATGTCGATGAAGTTGCAAAGAAGCTGAATGAAGAGGAGATTGAACTGGTAGTCATGTAAGTCACCCCAAATACCATAAAGGGTGAAGCTAATTACGGTTCAGAGGCCTGGATTTCGATGATCCAGAGTTTGGTTTCAAAGAAGAAGAAAAGGATCCTTTGAAGGTTTGTATAAACTATTTCGTGTGCACGCATCCAACTCATAGCTTGATAGGCTACCAACGAAGCTTTGCTGAAATACTTAACGGATAAATGCTCAAAGGCCATTTTCGGCACCGCTGCAGAAGCAGTAAACGACCTCGCGATTCCCCGAGTGAAGGAGACTAGGCCCTACAAGACATACCAAGGCCAGCTCACACTTGGCGATCCTGGAAAGTACAATACTGCGATGTGTATCGATGTCGAGCGATACTTTCGAACGAAGATAGCGAAGCCACCGTCAGCAAGTAGTTTCGTTACGAGATCAGATCTAGCAAATGACGATGCCACAGCACAATCTTCACATACCATGAATGGTGATAGGGATGGTAGAATGGATGTGCTAGGTGGAGATTTGACTTCGGTCAAAACCGCGCGAACGTATAAAGTCAATGATGAATCGGTGCCTGGCGGCAAACGGGATATCGAGCGCGAAGATCTTTCTAAAGGATATGAGTACGGTCGAACTGCAGTTGCTATCAGTGAGTCTGATGAGAATGTCACAAAGCTTGAGACAGTTCAGAGCTTCTCAATTATAGGATTCGTTCCATCCGAAAAGGTTAGCGTCCTACTACCTGTCTTTGAACCTCATTTAATCAAAACAGTATGAGCGATTCTTCAACATGGGAGACAGCTGTGTCACCATAGCATTACGGACCAATGATAAGGCTCGTATCGCACTGTCCTCCCTCATACATGCACTTCATGAACTAGAGTCGTACGCTGTGGCAAGAATAGTCTTGAAGGATGGGAAAGACCCCCAGTTGATTCTGCTCAGTCCATCGATTGAGCTGGAGCTGGAATGCTTGATTGATGTTCCCCTTCCATTTGCTGAAGATGTTCGACAGTATAGATTTCCTCCACTTGATCGAGTCGTCACTATATCTGGCGAGACCCTTACTAAGCACCGAAATATACCAACAGACGAGCTTAACAGGGCAATGAGTGCCTATGTTGACAGCATGGACTTGTCAAATTTTGATAAAGATGATGAGGGGTACGTAACGGCTATGCCATCTGAGTGTGTCGCTAATATCCAGCTAGTGAACCTACAGAATGCATGGCCATTGAAGACACATACGCCCCGGTACTTCACCGAGTTCAACAAGCCATCCGACGCAGGGCTGTACGGCCAGACGAGGCCGTTCTCCCACCTGCAGATATCCTTATCAAATACTCACATCCTCCCGAGGGGCTTGTAAAGGCATCAAGCTCTCAACTCGAGAAGCTGATCGCTAGTGCTGATGTGAAAAAAGGTGCGATAATTCCGTTCCATATCATGTCACGGCTTCTCACTGTTTATAGTTCCGCCCAAGGCCAAGGGTAAGCGCTACCGGGATACCGGTAAGCCTCTTTCGGGCCTCGACGTCGACTTGCTACTTAGCCGCGAAAAGCGTGTCAAGCTTACACGGGAGAACGCCATCCCAGAATTCAAGCAAATGCTAGCCACGGCTGAAAGCGAAGAAGCCATCAAAGATGCCGCCAAGCAAATGTCTAGCGTCATTCACTCTCTCATCAGGCATAGCCTTGGAGATAGCGGTTACGGCCGTGCGATTGCAAACATGGATGTCATGAGAGAGGAGCTGACTACGCTAGAGGAGCCAGAACTGTATAATTATTTCATTAGGGATCTGAAGCGGAAGTTACTAGCTGAGGAGCTGGGTGGTGATAGAAGGGATATGTTATGGGAGATCAGGAAAGCGAGAGCAGGGCTCATTGATAATAATAAGTCGGAGGCTTCGCTGGTTACGGAAGAGGAGGCTGCTGAGGTGAGTTTCTATTTTCCCATATATGCTATATAGTGTTGACACCTTGCAGTTTTACTCAATGAAAGCCGACCTAGTACACAGGGCTAAGTAGTGATTGGATCGAGCTATGTCGTTGCATTGGGACAGGGAATGTGGCTTTTTTTGTCACGTCATCTTGCCTACGATCACGCTCATGATGAAGTATAACCCGTCATGCGGTGTTCTTCATTCAGCTATACGACATCAATGCATACAGAGATTATGTATTGATTTCGGCAATCTAGTATAGCTAGTTCGCAGACGTTTCAGACTAAGAAATTCCGAACACTGTGTCAAAGAAAAGTATTCGAATAGAAAAACAAATTCAATACATCGCTGGGTATCTGTTATGCAGCAATGACATCAATATCAACAAGGCCGGGAGACCATAAAAGCCTGCACATGCCATGTCTGCCGCTAGGTCCCCAATTGGCAACACCAGGTGAACGCCGTGGGATGATGGGATGCGCGCAACAAGCGGAAATGAATCATAACATCGGGGAAATGTTAGTAAACTCGATAGTCAGCCAAGCGACACAGACTACAGATAAGGAAGAACTCAAACCACGACGCCGGCTGGGAGTACGGAGATGCCAGAATGGAATGCCAATCCGCTAGTATCATGCTCATTATCAGAAGAGCCATCCTCAGTACCATCCATGTTCAGCAGTTCGAAGCGATTGATGAGTGGCGCAGCCTTCTTTGGGGGGGTGTTTTCTTTGCGAGGGTGTGATGGTGCCTGCTGCTGAAGAGGAGCGGCGCATTCATCATTTCCCCACTCGATCTTAGATCCTTTATATGTAGTTCTCGATCTACTAAATATCAGCAGAGATAGGTGCGGTGAACTGGTATCAGCTTACATCATACAAGTGCGTGCGAACATGGCATTGTGGACTGAGTTCGTGGATATGTGAGCATTACGATCTACGAAAGCCACACGGATGACGACGAGGTTGTGAATGTGCTCTAGGTCGTCACGTATGGCCTTCTCGGTATGTCTAGAGCTAATGTTGCGAACGATGAGGTTTCTGGTAGCACCAGTAGAGATCTTGTTTGCAACATGGCTAGGAAGAATAAATTGGCGCTCACTCCAGTTGATATCAACCTATCCCAGGGATGTTAGCAATCTGAATATTGTTGGTGCTAAGTCGTCGTTCCTTGAAAAGGTTTTTTGGGCGAAGGTGGTTTCCTCTTAACTTACTCTCTTACCACGAACGTAGAGATCGTTCCGCTTGGCATATCGGAAAAACTCTTGTGCATGGTTCTCTTCAAGAAAAGAGATTACAACGGTGCGATCGTTGTTGCGGAAGTAGATGTCAAGTAGCATTCCTCCTCTAACTACATCAACAATATCTGCGAAAGTGACAGAATCTGCAAGATTGCTCAACTGTATGGTGCGTTTCGCATTCTTCCGATACTGGCTGCCGCGGCGCTGTCGCTGATCGAAGCCATTGCCATTATCGTAGTCCTAGGTAATAAATGAGCCAAAGAGGAACATCATAGATGATATTATTAAATTAGAAAATCTCACAGCACAATATCCGTCGAATGTATGGACGTGATCATGCAATCCCTTTCCTCCGCGACTATTAGTACGTGAAGCGTAATTGCCGTTTCGGCCATACGTATAGTCATGCCCATTAGATCTTGACATGGCCTGTACAAGGGGCTGTGAATCTTGTGACAAGAAGGCACTACTATCATATATGTCACCCATCGTGGGAATATCGGTCGAACCATCGTTGACTTCGGAATGAGAAGCATCGTCGTTGACGAGAACCTGTCCCCGAAGTCAGCACATCTCTGTTGTTGGAATAAATTTAGAGCCGAACTTACCGCCAATGTTTCCTCCGTTACACCTCCATGGAATAGGTTACGTCGAAGGTTGGCTGCCAGATACTGTCAATTCTCAAGGATCCTGACTTTTCGGAGTTTAAGCTGCAAACGAGTAACAACATGGGAGAAGAGTATGCATAACATACCATATTGACGGGCAACATTCAACTATGATCAAGATCAATATCGTGTATACCCATCGAAGGACTCCTTTTAGGCTTACTAGAGTGTCATGATCAATCTTGGGAATTGTCACTGTTGGTAGGTTGACCGGAGTCGTGAAGTCGACGCCAGTTGTATGCTAGACAGAGATGAGTACATGATATGAATGCCTGTAATGCACACAATCCCGCAAACTTACAAACTGAGCTCTGCGGTCAAAAATAAAAAAGTCAGTCACTCATCGTATAACCCAGGATCCCCAAGGCTGCACTGGAGTTCTAGCTCACCTTCGCAATAAGGTCTCAAAATACGCTTGATCGAGCGTTACAGTAGGGACAGCCATGATTCTAAACAGAGGGCAGTGGCCAGTACTGTCAAGTCCCAGCTGTTGAGAAGATTGCTGGAGGCGAAGTGTCGAGTTGGAGTTCACACAGTTTATGGAAGCTCTTGTCGAATTTTCCCGATTTGGAATCGCGTGGTTCTCAGTCCTGGCGCTACCGATTAAGCACTTTTAGCGGATTTTACTTTCCAACGGTGCAATTCAGGGATGCCACGGACACGTAGAAAGCTGGGGTTAATCACGTGAATGAGTGACTTCACCATGCATGAAATCTTTTTGGAGTCTTTTTCTTGCGCAAGCAAATATAGAGTTTTGGTAGAGAGACAGATTTAATGTACTTATAGTGAAGTTATAAACGCCTTTTCAAACTGCAATGTAGTCTCTAATCTAGTCTTCTACTTTGTTATAATCTTATCGAAGAATTAGTTCTAAGAGAATTGGAGAACCTTAGAATTACTCCTTATATTCTCAGTTACAGTACTGGCCTATCTCGGTTTCGCATCTACCTCTTTGGACGGGGTGCTGTATAGACTACTCTACTACTTTCCTTGAGTATAAAGATGCTCAACTATCTACTGAGCTTATCTATCCTCTCGTATCAACTTCCTTTTCAATGCTCGACTACTTTATCTATTGCTATACATAAGGACCCTATCGCTAGGTCTACGGAGGTATGTTTATTTAATACTTGTAAATCACTGGTAAGGCACTAGCAAAGTTTTAAAAGCAGTAGTGGGATCTACCGCTTCATTTGCGCCGACCAGCTACAGCGGTCCACCTATTCAATTTCACTATCATCCATGACGACAAAGACAGAGAACCAGCTTACAATATTTGGGTTGAAGAGTTACACCTTACACAGTAAACATGCCTCTCCAATGCGCCTTTGAGAGGAGAGGCTTGCACCAGAACTCCTCCTCCCCATTAACTGCTAACAATGCTTCTCTCATCGGCTGGCCGGAAGAAGATACTGAGAGGCTGAATGTAATGGACATAGTGGGCTTGTACTGTGTCCCTATAGTAAATTTGTTGGATGATGAGGAGTGGGGTGAAGCGCCGGAGCCCTTTTTGTATCAACAGAATACACCCTTCGAGCATGAGCTGATCTGGACCGTATTATACTATGCTTAAGAGAACAGAGAGATAGTTTGACACCTGAATTACTGAGATGCTGGAATGTGCTTCCGAGAAGCAATTATTCGGCGCTGTATTGTTGTGGTTTGACCCTCTCCAAAAAGTCTTGGAAATCTGTAACGTATAATCACAGCCATAATTATATCTCTCAATAATTTTTATGCATCCCAGCTTTTCGCGTTACTTGCCAACGGCGACTTTCCTCCGACCGATAAGCACAAAATCCTTCACCATCGCAGTTCCATCCAACAACCACTCGACTTCTTCGTCTGTGTCTGTCTCCAGCAAGGCCCAAGGGCAGCAAACTAGCTTCAGTGACATTGGGACTTTATTCTTGATATACAAATTTGATGATGGGCCCGTTGTATTGTAGTTGGAAGTCGTCGAAAGGGAAGTCTTGCCAGTTGCGACATCCTGGCTGAACATTGATCTCATAAAAATACGATAAGCAGTCTTTGGTTGGTAGTATGGTACTATGCTGTTGATGGCCGATGAAAAACGAAAGGTTTTGTATTGGATGAAAGCAAAGGGGTTTTATGTGGTTCAAGGACAGCCGACATACCTTCATGGCCAGACTCAAATACTCGCGAGAAAGATAAATTTCCATGCTGACGTACAACACCTCCCTTGTAGTGCCTATTAATCGACAAATGAGCATAATCAGTATTTCGAAAACCAGATGAGAACGTGGGCTCGACTGCTAAACTGACGGCTTCTCCGCCGATCCTTGATGACTAGTTTAGTGTAGTCCAAGAGCTGAATGGTGAAGGCTATGAGGAAAGGACTGACAATTACATTGGTAGTCTCGGTCGCCGTAGATCAAAAGCTACTTTAACACCACGGCCCAAAAGACTGCCGATGTCTTTTATATAGCCACTTCTGACAAAATCACCGGTTGCAGTGAAATCTATAAAATATCAACCATTAGATTAGGCAGTGAATGATGGCTTCGCAGCTTGAATAGCAAAGTTACCTTGAAAAGCAATATTAGAACCACACGTATAGCTCAGGGGGACTCCCAACGCGGCTTGTACCCAATGGTGATTCAGAAATCCAGTTACATGTGGTGGTGAAAATGGATCAGGGTTCTTGTGGGCAATATCATATACATTCCACTAATAAACTGTCAGTGCCTGGCGGCCTAGAAGAATGGAAGACTAACACCTGAACTAGTAAACGCCACGTACACGTTTGTAGAGCAGTAGACATAAGCTTCGACACAGGCTATATCAACAGTGTCATTAGTGCTAATATCTTGAAGATCGCCTTATGCAGTAAGAGCATGGCTAGCCAATAACGGTAGTAACAATGAGGACTGGGCTACTAGAGAAAGAGGCATGGAATGGAAGATACCAAGAAGGCATCAGCACTGACTTAAGACATACATTGCAAGCACAGGAATAACATAGCAGGGATATGAACGTCGTTGTAGAAATACGAGTTGGCCACTTAGCCTGCCCAATCTTAAACATTCGTCCGAAAGGAGGTATCAATAAGCAAGCATAAGAGAATCATCTTCCGGGTAGGGATGGGACAAGACATTAACGTAGCATGGCCTGCTCCTCAATTGCGTAGGATTGTAACAGAGTGCCTGCTTATGGGCGACATACGGAGTTTATGAGAGAATGCGCGTCAAATATCTCGATGAGATGCATTCGAAGACTTGAGTATGATTACATAATGGCATAGCAATCTCTCGAAAAGAAGTTGGTACACACAAAACTAATTTTCCTAATTTCCTGCTTCGTCAATGAATGGCAAGAGCTTTAAATCTATTGAAATATCATCTGTCGTATTTTAAGTTTCTCTCGTCAGTAAATGACGGGATTTTGCAAGTCAAAGCATCGACCCTCTAAGATTACTCCTACAACATGTATTATCACGACATGCTGCAACAACATTGGTATCAACCCAAGACTTCCGATTAGAACAAGGCACATTGCAGCTAAATCTCGATCGTTCGAGACTCAAGACGAGGACTTTTAGAGGTTTGGTAGCACAGAAACAGACAAGCAATGGCCATGGCATCGCTATCAGCAACCAGCACTAACCTATTAGCCACTGCACCAGAAAAGGCCAATGAACTGCAACAATGTTTATTGAAGTTTTCGAATGGGTGTGAAATAGATAAACTCCAAAGTGAATGGCTGTATGCAGAAGATGTATCTCGAAAATAGTGATGCGGTTAGAGTCACGATCACTGGGCAGGCCAGTTACAGTGTTGAATTTGGAAAATGCACAGATATTATTTCATCAACTCTCTGAGAATCAGAGCAATCTTGGTGTCGGTTTATTGACGTGTTCACCGAGTCAACAGTGCTCCCAGTACGTGGCATCCGAGGAAAGGTGCCACTTCTTCCCTGGACACATGTGATTGACAACTTTGAGCTCGGAAAGTAGTCGTGTTCTTCGATATACTACAGCGCAACGACATTATCTCAAATCTGATGGTCGATTCCCTTAGGTATCAACGCCACGTGTGCTGGGAATAAGGTTCCAGTCGCATGCCAAGCAATTATCAGGATGGTGTCAGCTTGATGAAGGGGGGGTAGCATGCATCACGCTGTATATCGTATTATGCCCTGTGCATATAAGGTCATCCGATGCCCCAACCTTTCGCCCAGTCAATCAATCACTCAATCAACTCGACAACACCATGCATATTACCGTGTCTGATCAGCACAGTTCTTTGTGGATTGTTGATTGATGGTTGATTCCGTGTTCGGAGGCACGTATAAATCTCCTGAGTGAAGCAGCATGTGGGATCTTGCTAATCCGTGATTACACTATGCTGTTTGCAATGTTTAGCTCTCGGATCCACCATCCGTAGAGCTGGAAAGGTCTTAGATGTCTATATGGCATCGAGCCCTCGTAACGAGGAGGTTGTGCGGAACGTTTGTTCGTCTTGACGACCAGCCGAGTTACTTGGTTATGCTTACTCTCAGTGATGAGAAACGTTTGCGACATACGCATGTTGCAACCATAATGCATTGGAAGCCCTCCTTGAAGGAAGATGGCATCCGGAAGTCCTCGTTAAAACGACGAGGCAGTGCTTTTCTCGCGGTAGGAACATCATTGGAGCTATCAGCCTTTCCACCCATATTCATGCATGGGAAAGCTATTTGGGATGTTCAAACCATGTTGCTATCAGAGTATGGGTCCTGGCTATCCGTCTTTGGGCGGTAGAAGGTACCTGGGTCGAGCACTGGTACGCCGTGCCAGTGGCTTGTCCCATCGGTCATACTGCATATTTAAGCAGTCGATAAGCTCTCAACGAACCGAGACACCGGGAAATCCTGTCCGTAATGACGCAAAATTGTTGTTGTTGGATGGATGTGTAGACTGCACAAAGTAGTCTGCAAAGCTTCTAGGAACAATGCAGTATACACGGCGAAGACCCATCAGATGGGAATGGTCAGCACCGACACCTGTGGCGGTTCGATAAGCTCTCGAGGCACTGAGGCACCTATATATTTCCAGATTATTGTGGTGGGCACTGAGTTGAAGACCTTGTATCTGAGAGATGGCATCACGTCAAATAGCCGTTTCATTGATGTTTATACAAGGTCAAGTGTACTGTGCGTACAATTCCTGATAGGCTTGTGAATTGGAAGTGCAGGCGACAGACTGTGTCACTGTGGGTGGGTTGGTTAGATAGTCAGATAAGGGTAGTGTGGTCTTTCTTTCACACCTCCTATTCCAGTGACAATCAACTATCTTCCCAACGAACATTACACTACGAGAATGCACGTGTGAAATGATTATTTAAGCTATTTAATCAGGGAGCAGCATAATTCAGATTGTTTCTAATGATAGACACTTATGCTATTACCACTATTATTCAATAACCCAACCCCGCCCTGGTATCTTCTTCTGAGTAACTTTTCGTGCAGGTAGTGGCCACCCAATTGAGCCCGTAGCCTCAGCACGCAAATATGGTATGACCCAACAGTCCCTAACATTACCCTCAAGATTTCCATTTCTAGCCGTCTTGGCACTCGGTATAACCTCCTTAATCGGCTTTCCGTAATGTAGCAGCGGCGTACCTTTTGCAAGAGCAGCCAGTTGCGCGCCAGTAATATTGGTCAATGAATGCATCCTGGCTCTTGGAATCTTCTCGGGCGTCGCGGCTGAAGGTGATGCACGGTGTAGGTATGAGTACACTATGTATTCCGGACATTCCTCCGCACTTATGTGTGCTAGAGGCGAAGAGGGATGGATATAAACAGCCTTATCTTCATCATCATGTCGGGCATGGGATGCGAAAAGCGTCAGATATGGAACCTCTATCGCACGGCGAGGCTTACGCAACCCGGTTGGCGGATTAGGTGAAAGATCCGCTCGAATAGCAACATGATCGATGAAACCGGCGGACACCATCTGCTTAAGGGCCTTCACTTGCTTGGTTGATGGTTGAGGAAGTGCATCTTGGAACTTCAGGTTTGCGAATGCCGGAATATTCGTCCGTAATAATTCGGTAATTTGTCGGCGAAGCTGTGATATTTCCTTTAATACCTTGTAGCGCACGAAATTCTTCTGGCACCATGTTTCTTTATAGTTCTCTGACTCGTGTGCGTATTCGCCGACTACTTGAAGGAGTTTGATGGCGTCCGACCTGTCGTCGAGGGAGCAGAAGGTTTTCTGCACTCTGTTGAACTCGCGTCGGGCGTCGTTGCGCCTGGTTTCCTCGATGCGATCGGCGTCGGTGAAATAGGCCCCCTCCTCTTTCGGTGCTATGTTAGGTACAACTTGGTTCTCTGGGATAAAAACATCTGCTGCAGATAGACCAGCGACGAGTGCAATGGTATAAGGAAGGCAGTCATGCAGATGACCAATGAGTAGTATACGGGCAAAGCGAGGTGAGAGCGGGAATATAGACATGGTTGCGCCTACAGTCGTGATTTGCCCTGTGGGTGATATGGCAGAAAGATATGTAAGAAGCTTCTCAGAATTTGCAAGACTTTGACGATCTGGAGGCGTAGGGAAGGGAAAGTTGATGACATGCTGCAGGTTCATGGCTTTGAGCTGCAGCACCACACCTTCAATTGGCATTCGCAATATTTCTGCTTCTGCAAATTCCTGGAAATCGCGCTCGTATACGGCTGAGGAATACAGACGGTAGCAATGGCCTGGTCCAGTACGTCCTGCACGGCCTGCACGCTGACTCGCACTTGCTTTGCTGATCCAGCCGACTTCGAAGCTCTGCACACCGGTCTGTCGATCGTATTTTCGCTCCTTCGAGCGTCCACAGTCGAAGACATAGCGAATACCAGGTATTGTAAGACTCGTCTCTGCCACGTTGGTTGCTAGTACTACCAGACGTGCTCCATTAGGGGGCGGTTCAAATACTCGTAATTGCTCTCGGGTTGGCAATAAAGAATACAGTGGTAAGACATGCATTTTCGCCGGGCCCGACTCTGTATCGCCGACATCAAAGTCATCATCATCGTTAATATTTACGTCCACAGATTCATCGTCACTGTCATCGTTATCGTCCAAGACATCCCCGAAATCAATATCCTCGGCCTCGATCGGGGCTTCTTGGCCTGATATACGCACTTGCGGAGTCGCAGTAGTTGTGCCTATTCTGAATGCTTCCTTCAGTCGCTTACTCAGATGGGTGATCTCATTTTGACCAGTCATGAAGACAAGGAAGCCACCAGGAGGTAGCTTTCGATGGCCTCTGCTTATTTTCTTAAACGCTTCCTCGACGTAGTCATGATGCGTTAGTCGTGAGAAGTGATTCGTCACAGAGTATTGCCTGCCTTCAGCTTGTAAGACTGGAGGGGGGGTAGGGAACAACGTCGTGTTTTCTGTGAAATCGGTTATTCTTAGAGTAGCAGACATGATAACCAGCTTCAGTGGTTTTACAGACGGGTCTTCCGTAGCCAATTCGTCTCGCAACTTGACAACTCTACTCATCATGCCGATCAGGATATCCGTGTTGACACTGCGCTCATGAGCTTCATCAATAATGATAGCCGAATATTTGCGCAGCGCTATATCTTGAGCCACTTCCCTCAGGAGGACTCCGTCTGTCATAAACTTGATAGCGGTCTTTGGGTTAACTGTGCCCTCAAACCGGATCTGATATGCGACACGACTGCCATGGTCCCCAAGTTCGTCTCCCACACGTTTTGCCATACTTACAGCAGCAACTCGCCGTGGCTGAGTAATTCCGATCATGCCAGGAGTCGGTGAATTGAGAGAACCGTAACCAGCTTCATATAAAAACTGCGGAACCTGTGTAGTCTTTCCAGATCCAGTAGCTCCGTATATAACAACTGTTGAGTTATTATGGATAGCTTCCATGATCTTTTGTTCCTCTGCAACTACAGGGAGATGTAATCGGACCTCCTGTATCTCAGCTGACCGTGAGATAGACACACTAAACGCTTTCCGAGCTACATTCTTTGATAGTTGTAATTCCATGGGCAAGGGATCTTCTTCTGGGGCTCTGGGCTTGAAACTGTCAATTTTCTGGGCAGCTTCAGCATCCTGAATCACAGTACTCGATTGGTAACCCATGGTCTCATTTCGTTGTTGAGTTGCCCAAGCCTTAAACGCCGAAGATCTCTGCTGCTTGATGGCGCCATCTTCCTCGGATTCGCTCTCATCAGATGATTCCTCCTCGGTGTCTTCTCCACCTTCCTCGCCTTCAGATTTAGTCGCGGAACCTTCATCTTCTGTATCTTCGTCCACAGAGACATCTTCATCGGGTTCGGATTGCCCTGACTCCTGCTCTGATTCACTGTCCATTTCTGACGGGGAATCAAATCCTTCCCAAGCTGGCTCTTTGTTCGTTTCTGCGTTTGTCTCGTGTTTAAATGATAATTTTGATTTTACTCCACCTCTTCGTTTTCGCTTCTTCAATACTGGCTTGCCTTCCTCGTCAACCTCCAAAGGACGTTTTAACCCAGCACCAACCGACAAAGAATGCGATATAGGGCCTTGTGTATTACTTGTCGGAGTTGTTACGGCAGCTGTAGGTGCTGCTTTCCCATCGCCCTCCGATTCGGACGTTGCTTCAGCAAAGGCTTTCGGCACCCTCTTCTCGAATAGTATATCGTCATTGTCACCATCAATATCGATACCGGCATTCTTATCCCTCAGTGCCCGACTCAGTTTTTCCTTCTTTGTCTCTTTTCCCTGGCCCAACTTCCTGCTGCTCTGGTAAAGGCTCGTGTCAACCTTCGATTTAGCTAGCTTCTCAATTAACTCTCGGTTTTCGTCTTTCCGCAACTTTGTATCAATGTATTTCTCTAAGCGTTTCGCCTTCTTGCCACTAATCTTTGTGCCCTCCTTCCTAAGTTCCTCCCTTAGTCGGCGCTTTTTTTCCTCGACCTCAGCTTTGTCGGTTGGGATATGTTCGATAGCGTTGGAATCGACCGTCGATTTTTCACTATTGTCTCCATCCTTTAACCTAGCGAGAGCTCTATGCTTCCGTTGCCTAGGTACAAATTTCTTCATCTTCAAAGCGACGTTATCTTCCCCTCGTTCCTAGAAATAAAGCCAGTGTTATCCCGCGTGAAATAAAGTATCACGGAAATTCTTATTTCTGCCGCATATCACCGCCCACTAACCCACATTTGGCTCTATTCTGCCACCGCTCTCACTTGTTCAATTGGATTGCACTTTTTTGATTTGGCTACCTTTATTTGAAAGTCGAACTAAAAGAGAAAGTCAAAGAAGACTGTTTTACAAGATGGATACAGCTGCTATTTCTGTAGGGCTCCAGGGCCTGGAAGTTGGAGGAACGGAAGGAGCTACCTTTCCAGCTCCATTCAAACAAGCCGCAGGAGCTGTCAACAGTATCAACACGAACGTGTCTTCGATATATTTCTCAGATAAGATCATGATTACAATATCACAGAATGGGCGACTGTCGCAATGGGTAATTTTATCTTACCGAAACATTGTTTAAACTCATTAATAAGTATCAGATCCAAGTTCCCTTATCCACCGCCTCACCCACAACCTTCGAAACGGCTCTTCCATCACTCGGAGAAGACATGCTACCGCTCGGTCACCTGAATCCAAAAACACTCATGGGTGGGGGAGGAGGAGAACGAGAAACACTTGGCCATCTCTATGCTTCTCAAATCGCCAGTTTAATAGCCACACGCAATCCCGAGGAAACTAGGACTGTCCTGGTTGGTCTAGGCTTACAGAAAATCGATATGGATAGAGAGGCATTCTTTGACATGCTTGAACTTCTACAGAAGGTCATTTGAAACATTTCATATCTTAATTTTGAAAATGGACCTTTGAGATAGCAAGCCGATAAATATGGCCCTGCAAGAGCACGCTGCACTGTTGACTTACCGCAGGCTTCGTTTGCTCGGTGCCGTAAAAGATTATTGAGGTTATAGCGAAAGATGATGATGAGCCTGGGGAAACCATGAGTTGGAAATTTAACCCAGGAAGAGTTTGCGCAATGCTATATTGTTACGTCTAATAATAACGCCCTATGTAAATGGCGTGGATATTGTCGGCTCTAAGTCACCTGGTTGTCTTCTCTGGGTAATAAAGTCCGACATCTCAATTTTAAGATGAAATGAATATATATAGTGAGTTATGAGCGACTAGTTTGGCAGCATTATTGCTTCAAGATTCGACTATACGCCCACTCGGTGCAGCTTTCTCCTTTGCCACCTTCTCTCGCATCAGCTTATTTTCGAGGCTAAATCTCAGCTGGCACCCTAAAGATGTTGTTAGAAGTCGTAATCCATGTATAATTCTGTCAACTTACAGTCTCCGCATGATATTGGTTCATATCGGGGAGGATTGTCGTCCGACGTACAGCTCGGTATCACACCCTCAACGCAGTTAAAATTCAGACCTAGACAACTTAGCAATGCTCTCCCAACACAAAGTTTTTTTTTTGTAAAATACCAAAGAAGAATGGCATGGACGCTCTCTCAACAGATGCGTGGTTGTATACTCGATGCACAGTAGACTTATAGATATCATTGCAAAGTCTCATCATAAAATCCCCTATATTCACCACGATGGTCTCCTCAACTGGCGGGGCCTAGTAATGTCAGTCTTAGTACCTATACGGCCAAATTTGGTACTTACTTTAATCCATTGTCCTTCTTTATTCAAGACCTGCAACCCACTAACATGATAGTCTTGCCAGAGCAGCGTAAAGAGCTGCAGATCAGTATGGCTGCCTAGCCCTACGGCATTGTCTGCCTTCTCTGTTTCCGTTGTTACAGGATACCAGTTAAATACACCGTCAGCACCTGGATAATTGACCCTGCTGTCGAAGTAATCTTCTTGCAGGTCTAAGCTCAGGGCGAATATTCTGATAAGTCTCCGTGAGAGCGTCAAGCATGATGACCAGTAGGCAAGGACGTCTTCTTTGAAGCCTGGAAGATGGGCGGTGCCTTTCCAAACAAAGTCTTCTCCACGAATCCAAGGCTTTACTTCTTCAGGCACAGCATCTAAAGGTTTAGGATCTGGATCGTACTGTGGCTCATATCGCCATGCCATCTAGATAAATTTCAATTAAACTTGTAACAAAAACTTCAGCAACATCATATTCTTACCGATTCAGTGACATCAATACTCTCGCCAGGACTTATATTTGTCTGCCTGGCACCTCTCCACCCATTGAAGTATTTTGACTGTGATCGTCCAGCCTTCGCCTTGTCTTCTTCAGACTGCTTAAAGAATCTTTAGTTACTTTAGCATCCATTCAGCTTATGTGGAAACTAGCATACACTGCTAATTGCTTCCTTGCATTCGCTATCGTTTCTTCCTTAATGCCATGGTTCTTGATATAGAAGAAGCCAGTATTAGCAGATGCCTTCCTTAGTTCCCCAGCTAGCTCCTTTCGGACCTCAAGATGGTCAGAATAGAGGCGCCCGAGGTCTATTATAGGGATTTCTTCAGCTGTGCAATCTCTAGGTGGGATATTCAAGACATCTCGAAAGACTGGACCGTAAGCTGTTCGGAGTTCTAACTTCGTCGTCGACGGTGCGTCTGTAATGGTTGTTGGCATTTTGTGTAAATATTGAAATTAGGAAAAAAGCTCTACCTCTTGAGCGAATGAAGTTAAAATGAAACAATACGATACCCGCCGCTGCAGCTGACATAGAGTGTCTATCTAGCCCACCATTATACCACCCTTGATGCGATAAGGAGGGTGTGGCTGTCGATACGGGCCTCGGCGTTTGCATGGCGCACCTTAAATCCGCTTCTTTGCGGGTTCCGAGATACAGATTCTGGGAACGTGAACCTGCCATCAGGCGTTATAAAATTTAACCTGCTATCGTAATGATTTCTGTTATAATACATTTCTATTACTCAGAACAGGTCTGTTCTGCTTATTTTATACACCAATCTTTTCTTGCAATGCTGACCATGCTTCCTCGTTTACATTCCCTTGTGCAACGTTGGCGTATACACCTTGCACATTGGGATTTTCCTGCAAGGCGTCAACTAAATCACTCAGTGACTTCAGTTGTTCGTGTGACTCCAATGGAAACAGAGTCTCCTCGTTCGCGCCCCAAAGGAGATCCGAGCTCTGAACCTTCAACCCTAGACTTTTTGCCAGTGCTAGGCCAGCTCCTGTCGTCCCGCTTGGCTCGGTCCAGACGATAATGTTACCATCCTCGTCTACTTCGACGTCTTCCGCGCCTGCTTCAATTGCTTCGTCGAGCACTTCGTCGACCCCCAGTCCTCTCTCATCCGTCTCAAATTGTACCCGCCCCTTCCTCTGAAATAAGTAGCTCGTAGGGGTGACAGTTCCTCCATGGGACTTGACGATATACCGCAGATCGCCTAAAGTCCTTTTGCGATTGTCGGTTTCGATATCGACAACGAGAGCGATTGACGGCGGTGCAATGATTTCAAGAGTCAAGGCTTCAAGTGCTGCGCCGGTAGTAGATATACCTTGGCCTCGTGCAATTGCAGCTTCCATTGAAGCCTTAGGGAAACCAGCTGCTGAGGCGTCAGCAATTACCGCTAATGTAGTTGGAAGGTGGTGTACCCCGTCATGTACCTTTCTTCGCTGTTGCCAACATCGCTGCCAAAATTGGGTTTGCCTGTGGGTCGCCGCCATAGACTGAATCTAGAAATCAGTAGTTGCTTACGCTGCAAGTACATAACCTTTACTCACGCTTTGAAGCCTGTGCTATATCGTGTGCCAGAGCGGAGCGCTGTTTGTTCTTTTTTGCATCTGCGTCGCCCTTGTCATGTTTGATCTTTGACCATCGACTGTGACCAGATCGCAGATTTGAATATGTAGAGAATCGAAGACATCGCGAACAGATATACTCCGACGAAGAAGTATAAGCTACCGGAGAATTGAGAAATCTCAAACCTCTAGAATAGGTTGCCATTGCTAGGTGACATAAAAATCTAGCCAGGTCTATGTTTTCTGCAGCCACGCGACTTTCATGTGGTGCGGTATCGAACTCTCGCTTCTAATTCGCCAACCCGCATATGAGGCGAGGCCAGAAAGCATAGACGGCAATCGTGAGCCTATTTGACAACCGCGAAAAGGAGAAGAGCTCGAGATTCGGGCATTACTGATAATATCCACTATATATTGAACTGTCAATGTCCTCAGAAAGTCCGAAAGCCTCTGCAAATGGCTCGAGCGCACACCCAACGGCGGAAGCCTCTCCAAATCCTGAACTCGATGTCGCGAAGCTTCAAGCCTTGCCCTCTGAGCAACAGGATTTGTACCTCCTGACATTTGTATCAACACTTACGAAGCATGTCGAGAGTCTGTCTGCCGACGATTGCACAGCTCAACAATTCTATCTCAAAAAGGAGCTCCTTCAGATCCTAAATCTCTCCGCCCCTTTGGCCACTCGAGTAATTCGGAAGAACCTTGGCAGGTGTTTTGCACATATATTTGGGTTGGGCGATCGGAAGCTGCTATTTGAGACAATCAACGAACTTATCAATATTAGTGCAAGCGGTAAGGGCAAGGCAGAAGCAGAGCTGAGAACGAGGCACACGGCAGTGGAGTGTTTGGGAGAGTGTTTTGCGGCTGCTGGGGACAGCGCCGTTGGGTTACATCCCCTGGCGTGCTCGACACTTATTAAGCTCCTCAAGATCGCGCAGAACGATGCAGGATTACGCGCTGCATGCTTCCGGGCATTGGGCAAGATTATCAAAATCGTTGGTACAAGCACGGACGAGAGTATTGCGAAGGACATCTGGAAGCAGGCGAGAAACCATGCTTCTAGCGAAAAGGCATTCACCGTACAAATCACAGCATGCAGGTGTCTAGAGTCATTGGTGAGATATACGGCCTACTTTGACAACTCGAGCGATTTTGATAGTCTCAAATCGACTATATGGAAAGTCATTGATTCGCCGGCACCACTTGTCCGACAGGCTGCTGCAACATGCCTAGCCGCTGCCCTTGTGAAAAGTTATTCCGAGGATGGAGTCCAAGATAGTGATGCACCTAAGTTCAAGAAACCAAAAAGAGTCAATACGAATCGGCAATCGATAGCGTTAGGTGGAGATGAAGATGAGATACGAAGACCGGAGAGTCCAGGTCCGAAAAAGAACCTCGTCCTTGCGTTTACACTCCCTGAATTGCTCAAACAACTTTCAACCCAATATACGCGGATCTCTACAACTAGCAGAGCACGAGCTGGGTTAGCCGTATGCTATGGCAAAGTCTTAAAGGGACTGAGCGTAAAAGTTGTCGAGTCACACTACATCAAAATTGCCGATCATCTAATGATCGAGCTCCTAAGTCACTCACATGTTACCAATAACAGATATCGAGTATTGATCACTCGCCGTTTCGTGCAGATCATCCTTGAGGATATTATTGGTCATCAGATATTAGGAGAATCAGGACAGCTTGATGCAGCAAAAGCTTTGATCAATGATATCCTCAAGAACTATCCGCAAGTTATCAAGGAGCGATTGGAGCCTACGAAACATGCTCTCATAGCTGCTCTCAGTGCGCTTTGCTCGTTGATAAATGCTCTAGGTTCGGGTGCAAATGCGTTTTCTGAGGCATGTCGAGATGCTCTGTTGCAAGTGATCCAGCACCCAAGCTATACAGTCCAAGTCTACACGTCGCGTTGTCTACGGGCTTTCACGCTGGCTTGCCCCCATCAGCTCTTGCCTTGTCTCACTATTTGCATGAATAGTGTCAACAGGGAGATCAATTTGCTAAATACAGCAAGGAATTCTCCACGCCGCTGTGTCGGATATGCCAATGCTCTCTCTGCGATGATCAGTACTTCGCAACTCCAACCGCTCTACGGGTCTATAGATGTCAATAGTCGCGTACTATCTTTAGCTACTGGTTTGTTAAAAACCAGTGGCAAGTCTGAACTCCGAATTTCTAGTACCCAGATCCAAGTTGCTTGGATCCTGATTGGGGGTCTCATGTCTTTGGGCCCTAATTTTGTGAAGATTCATCTATCTCAACTACTTCTTCTTTGGAAAAACGCATTGCCCAAACCTCTAGCAAAGGACAATACTTCCCAGCGCAGCTATCTTGAGTCATCATTTCTCACACATGTTCGAGAGTGTGCTTTAGGCTCAATTCTATCATTTCTTCAGTTCAACAGTAGACTGTTGACTACAGATGTGTCCAAACGTATTGCTGCAATGCTCTACAACACCACCGCTTTCCTCAAAAGTTTGCCCTCTAAAAAAACCACAGCAGATATGTCCCAAAGGCTGTCGCCATCTCTGCAGTTGCACGACCTCGACCTTATGGTCCAAAGGAGGGTTCTTCAATGTTATACAAAGCTAGTAAATCTAAGCTCTTCCGGGGGAAGCGAGGCTCTGCTGCAGTCCAACCTGCTTACTCTGGCTGTCTCCTTCTTTGCTGACCCCGAGAATTATACACCAAGTTCGTTGAGTACATCAATCGCGAGTTCTATGGGAAGCTTTGAGACCATCTGGGATATTGGCGATAATTGTGGATTTGGTGTGACTGGGATGGTTAGAGGTTTTAAAGTCACGGCACTCCCAGGGCAGCATTTGAAGGAGGCCGAACACGAATGGACAATGGAACAAGGTCCTGACTCAAGGATCGATGCGATTCTCCTGTCACCTATTTGCAGCTCCTTGGAACATGATTCTCTTGCCTTGTATGTCGAAAGTGTGGGCGACTCTGATATTCTACCTGACCCACCTGCCACCGAAGTAGTTAACATCGGAATCAAACTCTTTGCCATAGCATTTCCCTTAACGCCACCCAAGATACAAGAGAGTATTCTTGAGCAAATTACGACTTTCTTATCCGCAGGCTCCCTACAACGCGACCCTGGGCGCAAAGCTGCGATGAACGTTAATATTGCAACAGCACTATTGTTAACCTTGAAGGTAGCCGTAAAGGAGACAAGGTCTCCAGCGGGAGACTTGACGAATGGGGCGGTGGAGAAGCTTATGCAGGAGTTGCTTCGCGGCTTTGTCACTCAGCCAGACCAGTATTTACGCAACATAGGCTACGAGGCACTAGGGAGACTTTGCAATAGTTCCGGCAATGCATACACGAACCAAGAGATCAAATATCTGGTTGAGACGATCGTCGGCAATCGTGAACCGAGTGCCAGAGCTGGGTGTGCAATGGCGCTGGGCTGTATACATTCTCAAGTTGGTGGTATGGCTGCAGGCTTTCACCTCAAGACGATTCTCGGCATCTTGATGTCTCTTTGCAATGACCCACATCCTACTGTTCATTTCTGGGCATTAGAAGGTCTCACACGGGTCGCTGATTCCGCAGGTTTGACATTTTCGGGCTATGTCACGAGCTCCCTCGGCATGCTTGGGCAGCTTTACGTGGCTGATACGCACAACGAGGAGGTGCCCTCTCTAGTTAATTCAAACCTTGAACTTGAACTGTCTACAACAGCTGTCATTGCAAGATGTGTTGACTCTCTTGTCAACGTCCTTGGCCCTGATCTGCAAGACATGACTAAGACACGCGAGCTAATAATGACACTTGTCAGTCAATTCCGAGAAGAAAATAACATCCTGGTTTTGGGAGAAACACTCCGATGCCTTGAGCATCTGTCGCTCTATGCACCTGGTCATATCAACTTTGCAGATTATGTTGTACTTCTTCAAAACGACCTCAAGACTGAATCGGTTGAACTGCGAGACATTGCAATCGACGGTATCCATAACCTGATGAAGCGGAATTCAGAAGATGTTATCAAGGTTGCGGAAACAGGTTTTGAGGATCAGCTGTGGCTTGTGCTTGACTCAGCCCCTCAACATGATGGTATTAGGAACATCATCCGCAACTGGCTCCAACAATCTTGTTTATCCAATACAGCAGAGTGGATTACCCGGTGTCAGAAAGTTTTAACCATGACAAAGGCAAGAACGGAAAATCTCGCACCGGCTTCTGCCAAAGTGAGTACAATGCCAGACCTTCAGGACGAGGAAGTTGCAGGTTTCGCATCTTCCACTGGGGCAACTAGCCATGATGTGACCAATTTACCTGGCCAGGGGCAAGAACCTCTCCGATGGCAGGTCCGTACGTTTGCCATGAGTTGTTTAGCAGAGATCTTTATTCTTACCAGTAAAGAGGCATCGTCTACTGGCCCTACACCGGCTGAGAAGGCCCTACAACAGAGGGTGGCAGAAGTGATTCGCATGGCTTTCTCCGCTTCTACATCGAATGTCGTTGAACTTCGTGTATGGGGTCTGAAGATCATCGACCTCGTGCTTAAAATGTTTGGCAAGACTCCAGATCCAGATTTTGCAGAAGCTCCATTACTTGAGCAATATCAAGCTCAAATAGGCTCGGCTCTTACACCTGCATTTGCCGCTGACTCTTCACCCGAGCTAGCTTCTGAAGCTGTGAATGTCTGCGCTGCATTTATTGCAACTGGCATAGTTACTGATGTTGACCGTATGGGCCGTATTTTAAAGACTTTGGTTACTGCATTAGAGAATTTCTCTACTGATACCGAGATAGCTTCAATAGGCGATCTTAAAGGACTCAGCTCAAACGCCCAGGTCATGGTCAAAATGGCCGTTTTCTCTGCATGGGCTGAGTTGCAGGTTGCTAGTACAGAGCAAAGATATCTCGTTGATGTCGTTAAGCCATACATTGCCACATTAACCCCCCTATGGCTTGCCTCGCTCAGAGAATTTGCACGACTTCGATTCGAACCAGAAATCTCAATGAGCTTGGGCCCACCATCTCTGTCTGGCAGCCTGGATAGTATCTACTCTGCCTTAAATAGAGAGACGTTACTTAAATTTTACCAAGAATCTTGGTTAAAGCTTGTCGATGCGATCGCGAGCTTGATTGAGCAGGACAGTGAATTTGTTTTCGATGCGCTGGATGGCAAAGAAGCTGATCAGGCAACTAACGGGCAGCCAAACGGGAATTCAAAGGGAAATGACATCAATTATCGTGATGAACCCGTCGCGTTCTTCTTCGTACTTTTTGGTATCGCTTTCGAAGCCTTAGTAGCAAAGCCTAGCAACGATGCATTAGCGACGAAGGAGCAAACACTTGAAATTTTACTTGCACTGAAGAAGATCCTGCATCCGAGTGTCTCTGGGCACGCAATTTATAGAGAGGCCATATTTTCCGAGACAATGGATCTTTTGGATCGACTTGTGCTTACCGAGAGTATGGATGTCCAAGGGGTCATCGTTCAAATTGCTCGAGGCCTGTGTCTTGCGCACCCTTCAGCAACAAAACATGAAGATCCTGAAGATAGTGATCTGTCAGAGGATATTGAGCAGCTTTTCGAACTCACTCGCATTATTGTCCTCGTTCTTGCTGGCCTGCTACCAAATTTGATTGATGCCAGCCAGTCTACACGCCATCACTTGACTGATGAGGCAGTCTCCCTGATTCGCTTGTCTCTCAACGCACTCGTTGATGCCGCCGAAGTCTTTCCATCCATAATTAAAACTGACTTGCACGCATGTATCATTCATATTTTTGCGACAATCCTTGGCACTGCGAGTTGCCAAGCTATTGTTGTCCCGCAATCTCTGTCTGTACTTAAACGTTTCATCACCAGCATAACATTGGAGAGAAAAGGAGTTCCGGATGATCAAGATATCAGTGCTATTCAGTTACGAGGATGTTTAAAGCGCTTTTTGACGATCTATTTGAATGCTCAAAAGAGAGAAACAGAGGCATCGCTCCCCTGTGTCAAGAACTCCCTACTCGCGTCGACAGTCCTCCTCACAAGTGGGATAAATTCCTTGTCAGCTGCCGACCCTTTCGTCTCCAGGTTTCTAGATGAGACCGTCGACTGCCTAAGTGACCGGATGGTATGTTGTCCTTCACCTTCACACCCATCCACATTTGCTAACCGATTATAGACTGCCAAAATTGCAGGCAATTGCATCAGATCGCTCCTACTCCAGTCTCCCAAGACAGCAGCTGATAAGAGCATAGCTCGGTACTTGCTTCCCCGCTTGGTTGCCTTTATGACCAACACAGAGACTGAGGATCCTGAAAAAGCGCGTGCATTAACAGCTCATGCCCTTACAACATTTGTGACAAGTCTTGAAAAGCCTTACATTGATGCAGCTATATCACTGCTAGTGCCGACGTTGTTATCACGTGCAAATAGCGAAGGCAGTCCTGAGGTCTACCAAGAGACAAGCGCACGACTGTTAGAACTAGCTGCCGCTGACCAATTGGTGTTCCGAAGCGTCGTAGCGGGATTGACGGATGGGCAAAAGGCCTTTATGGAAGAAGTAATCAAATCTGGGAGACAGGTAGGCGGTGGACAGCAAAAGGTTAATGATTTGGAAGGTAAGGAGCCTACTATTGCACTAAGGATGGATTTTGGCGGTGTATGATTCGGCGGATACCCATTAACTATAGTGTAGAATAATGATAGCGTTAATATTGTGTTCAGAAGCTGTAACTATATAATTAAAGACCCTACAGAGTGTTTTTATAAGCTACCCTAACACCAAAAGCCTTGCCGACCATTCGTTTCATCGTCTCCATTTACCTTATATATATATCTTCAATCCATCAGCCATAACTCCTTGTACCTTAGCCCATGACTTTAATATCATACCTGAGCCTTGATCTTCAATGCCTCAGCGAGCAAAGCTGAAATCCAATCTCTTACTACCCTCGTCGATTGTTGTCTCCAAGTAGGTCAATCTCTCGTCGGGAGTCATAGCGTTCCACTTCTTATCACGCAACATCTTATGCCAAATATAATAGGCATTAGTCAGAGGGTAAATGGCCAAGTTCAAGGAAGAGAACGAACGGAAAGGCCCAATACAGGTTAGGTCCATAGTGAAAATATGGATGACGGTGCTAAAGAACAACGAGCAAATTCGTCTTGAATCATTTTCTTCCATATACGACGCTCCTAATCCCATGTTAGAAGTGGGTCCCGTAGCGAGCGAAGTTTCTCGGAGGAGCATGGAATTAACTCACACGTCAAGATAGGCATGTATCGTTTTGTCTCTGAGAGCCAACCGAATCTTCCCAACAAAAGCCTGGACTTCTGTATAGGTCCACTACAGAATGTTAGCCTTGTACAGAGTGCCTACTGAGATAGATGCCATGGAATCCTCATGGAATACTCAGCATGGAGATCTTCTGAAAATAAGAGAAACGATTATACGTACTCCCCCAACGTGTGTCAGCATTCTCATAGCGAAGCCCTCGATGCCCTGTTCGATCCGTAATTGGTTCCATCTCCCCAATTCCTTCATTTTTTCATCCGAGCTCCAACCTCTCATAGGCCATTTCATTCTTTTTTCTACCACATCTACGAATCCTGCCGCTATCATTCTATCCTTGCTACGCTTCCAGCAATCAACTTCCTTTCCCCGCTTCAAACTGAGTTCCGTCATTATCCTCCCATATTGACTGAAAATATGGTCTGGACCAACTGTATCATCATCACTGACAGGATGGATGGAGTGTTCGGCATTCTCGAGGTATCCACCAGGAATCAGAGCTTTATAGGCTTCGGAGTAGAACTGGTCCCAGTCACCCACTGACCCAAACATTTCGCGCATATGAATATAATCAAAACTAGACGGACGGTAGGTCCATGGCAGTGTTATGTCATCAATCTCAAAGGAACAATTCGGTGCAACCCACGTCGGTTGGATTGGTGAAAGGCTAAAGTTTTCCGCAGTCTCAGCAAGTCTTTACTACAATAGGGTAAGAGGGGGGGAAGACACGGTGACGACGGTAGGGATTCTAGAAATATAACATATTTGGGGGCTGAAATCAGAAATTCACGCTTCGGGAATAGACATACTCGACGCCAACAACCGATGCTGCTGGGAACTTGTCTGCTATGTCGCTACAGTGCCCATCAGCAGTGAAGATAGTTGGACTTGGAGTGTCAAATACATACATCGCCCATATACCAGTTCCTGTACCTACATCGAGAATATTCTAGTCATTAAACCCTCAGTAAGAAGTCGCCAGATAGATGGCATCGCAACCGAAGCTATTCTCGCTCACCTGTGGATTTGTCAATGGGGCAAGATATAGCGCGTTATCCCAGCTCAGGAGCCATAGGTGGTGGGCAATGTCTTGCTGGTCATTGTGCTGCTCGTCGTTGGGGGCCCAATATGCGCCGTCTCTATAGGCATGGTAACGGCGCCCATTCTCGAAGCGATACTTCGTTATGGCCGACGCGAGAGATTCGAGGTCGTTGCCATCAAGCGAATCTCCATAAGCTGAGTCGCTCTCGTCATCAGGGTCTTGTAAGGCATAGTCAGGATTCTATTGTACATCTATCAGCATCGTCGTTGCGCATGTACGAAAATGACGCGGCTCTCACCACTGGAATATTTTGAGCATCATCGCTTGGAGCTGCTTCTTGCGCTCCTGCGTCGGGGCTTTTGGGAGCCTCAACATCCAGTCCTTGCGTTCCCCCTGTCGCCATTATTATTGATATTTCTTGAGACAAGCAAAGCCTGCTATTTCCGATAGATGGCGGGCACTGTATTCAGAAGGTAGCAGACAACGCCAAGTTCTAGGATTCTTGGAACTCATGGGACCCTCATATAAGTATCCACAGTTTTTATATTGCGCTCATCCATTTCGCGCCATGAAGCCGAAATTTACCGCACTGCTAAATGGCATGATAATGGAGGATGGCCCCGCTACGGAGCGGGCCATCCCTTAACCTGAGCTTTCCCCGGCTGTAGAACACGGGAGGAAATAATGATCATCTTAAAGTTCAGCTCGTTCTCGCTTTGAGCTGTTCGTTGGCAATGAACCCTGTTTAATGCTCGATCGATTTTATCTTTCCCCTGCATACTTCGTATCTTCTTCCTCGCTCTCCGTTATATCTCTGTCCCCCCCGGCTCCGATTCCTGTTCTTTTATTTCGCAACTACCGTTCACATATGGTCTTCTGAGAACATTGGTCGCCAAACCTCGTGAGAGCTGCTCGTTTCTGCGGTGATTTCGTTGAACGTGATGGCTGACGCGTCGACCAATATGGCTGCTGCCGCTGATACCGTTTTGATAATAGGAGCTGGTAAGCCATGGAGAATGCATCTCAACATCAATGCTAAATCTGTTGCAGGCCTCACAGGCTTAAGCCTATCTCAGGGTCTCAAAAAGGTTGGCACTCATCTCGTCAGATCTAAGGCTTTACCTGACATACTTAAATGCCGGCATTAAATCCATTGTCTTTGAGAGAGAGCCTGCAAATCTTCAACGGGCTCGTGATTGGAATATGGGCCTCCATTGGGGGGCTCCGATTCTGGAGACCCTGATACCGAAAGAGGCGTTTGCTCAGCTAGATTCTGCTCAGGTTGATCCGAGCAAACCATGTCCGCCATCTGACACTATGAATTTTTTCAATGGGAAGACTGGTGAACAGATAGGCGCATCTACTATCCCGCATATTTACAGGGTCCGAAGAAGTAAATTGCGTGCTATAATCTCTGAAGGTCTTTCCATAGAGTACAACAAGATTCTTTCAGATATTGTCTACTCGGAAGATGGCTCGACAATTACCGCCCATTTTGTAGACGGTAGCAGTGCCACTGGAGCCCTACTCATCGGTGCTGATGGGCACCGCTCTGCTGTACGCACGCATCTTCTCGGAGCTGAGAAAGCCGAGTTAACAACGCTCCCTTACGCTGCTTCCATAGTACAGGCCAAATATACAGCATCCCAGGTACGGTTCCTGCGTTCATGGCACCCTCTATTCGTTGCTGCCCCTCATCCAGCAAGCATGTTGAGCTGGGTGGGTCTGCATTACGCGGCTGACCCAAATGACCCGGAGAATTGGATCATGAATCATTACATTTCATGGCCAACTTCATACGAGGAGCAAGAGAAAACCAAAGACTGGACAAACGAGATGCGGTTGAAGCAAGTGAAGGAAATGGCGAGCTATTTTGCAGATCCATTTCGAAGCGCTTTTCAGTGGTTGAAGGACGATCATCCAGTCTGGTATGCACCCTTAACGCAGTGGGACCCGAGTCTTCCTGAGCATCGTTGGGACAATTACGGGGGTAGAGTGACGTTGGCTGGTGATGCAGCTCATCCTATGACTTTCCGTAAGTTCGACCTATCGATACGAGAGAAGTAAAAGCCCCTAATGTTGCCTTAGAACGAGGCCAGGGACTCAATTCTGCGATCAAAGATGCTGCAGAACTTGTAGCTCAGATACACAAATTTGTAGGCCATGACAAGAGCACGACGAGAGAGCAAGCAATTCAAAATTATGAGGCTGAGATGATAACGAGAACTGGCTTAGAGGTGAGACTATCGCATGAGAATACCAGAATGGTTCACGTCTGGGATGAGGTGATGCAAAGTCCTATAATCACCAAGGGTTTTGCAAAGAATGATTAAGGACTTTGCCAAGTATGAGTTTATTCTTCTCTAACGGTCAGTGATGGATCTTTTAAGTACAAAATGATACAAAATAGTGCAAAATAGTGTAAAATAGTACAAATTTAGCCACGATATAGCATCCTTGTACAAGTGATCGTGCTAAACTGTATACATATGTATAAGATATCTAATTTAGTTATTGTTTGATTTTGGCAAGACAAGAGTCTTGCCAAGTCACGTGATATGAGCTTTCCTCTTAGCAACAACAACATCTTAGCATTGATAAAAGGAACGGACTGATATTCACCACTATGCATCCCCTAGTAATAAAATGATCGTGACAGATTTAGGATTTGGGCATCTTGTTACATATTAATAATGAAAGTCTAACGGTACTCCTGCTGCTTCAGACTGGTGCCCCATAAAAATAAAAATGACGAACAATCCTGATTATATGGTTTGCTGTGCCGAGCTACCAGACGCTTCTTTCGAAAAGCCTTATTGTCAATTACTCGAGTCTTACTCTGAAGAGCATTGGAAATTCTGCACCGCTCTTTTAATTGTCCATCTAAGTCTTCCGGAGAGCAAGATTGTAGTGCTGGCGATAATCGCGAGCTAGGGCTAAAGTTACGCGAACAAAAACCTTCAGATTTCTTCCCCTCTATCAACCACCGACAGCGAGGTCAAATTCACATACACAGACATGAGTGGATTCACAAACGGTGGCGCACCTGCCCGAGCTTTGGACGATGAGTCTGATATTGAGGAGGAGGCCCTGGTTGCCGAGTACCAGGAGCAGGTTCAGTACCAGGGTGGTGCGGACGACTACGATGGAGACTCCATGACCATTGCACAGCAGACCGATGATATCCAATCGAGACTTGCCGCAGCTGCACAGCCTCTTGACTTCTCTGCATCTCTTGAGGTCAAGTTCTCCAGCTACGATAACTATTGCAGCCTGTTCCATTTTATCCTAAACTCCGAGGGCCCAGTTGACCTCGAACCCCCATCTGTAAGGCGCTCCCTTACTTTCTAGACCTACTCTTACTGACTAAAATATTAGTATTATTGGGCGTGGGATGTGATTGATGAATTCATTTACCAGTTCAACAATTTCTGCTCGTACCGTAACAAGATCGCCCGACAAAAGGGCAACGAAGAGGAGATCCAACTACTTCGCGACAATCCAAACACATGGGGGTGCTACAGCGTGTTAAACGTTCTATACTCCTTGATCCAGCGATCACAAATAAATGAGCAACTCGCAGCGATGAAGCGCAACGAGGAGCCTATGGCAGTAGCTGGAGATTACGGCTCGAAGTCCCTGTATCGAATGCTCGGTTACTTCTCGATCATTGGCCTCCTCCGAGTGCACTGCCTTCTAGGTGATTTCAGTTTGGCTTTGAAGACTCTCGATGATATCGAGCTCAACAAGAAGGCTATGTTCGCTCGCGTTATGGCCGCTCATTTCACAACCTACTACTATGTAGGCTTCTCCTACATGATGATGCGCAGATACGCCGATGCCATCCGCATGTTCAGCCACATCCTCATCTACGTCTCAAGAACGAAGAACTTCCAGAAGGGTGCCCAGTACGATTCGATCACCAAGAAGAACGATCAAATGTACGCTCTTATCGCCATTTGCGTTGCTCTCCATCCCACGAGACTGGATGATACCATTCACACAGCACTGCGCGAAAAGTATGGCGATCAGCTTTTAAAGTTGCAGCGTGGCGGTGAAGAGTCTCTCCCTGTTTATGAAGAGCTCTTCCGCTCTGCGTGCCCGAAGTTTATTTCACCAACACCTCCAGACTTCGACAACCCAGAAATTAACGTCGATCCCATTGAGCACCACGTCCACGTTTTCATGGACGAAGTTAAGAACAACATGTGGAGTCCAACAGTCAAATCATACTTGAGACTTTACACCACTATGGATCTAAAGAAGCTAGCAGGTTTCCTTGACGTTGATTCGGAGGAGTTGCGAGGATGGTTGTTAGTAAACAAGCAAAGAAGCAGACAGATCAGATGGACTGAGAATGGATTGTTGGATGGCGAGGTTGCCAACGCAAATGATCTTGACTATGCCATGCAGGGAGTGAGTTCACCAGCTGTGGATAAACTGTGCAACAATACTGACATGATGCAGGATCTCATCCATATTTCAGAAGCAAAGGTCGGCCGCAAATTGGTAGACTGGTACTTGCGCAACCTAGCTCGCACGTATTAGAGACCTGTTTTTAATGTTGGGCGAACTTCTAACGGCCACAATGTACTTGCATGACTCTGGCGTATAAGGAAAAGGGGCTGGAGTGCTACCTCATCAGTAAGACGAGGGTTAGCATAGCTTAGCCAATATATTCAGCGATAAATGCATCAATCGAGAATTGAAACGACCATAGCTAGCACACGCAGTATTGTGGCTGACAACTGACTTGTGATGTGTGTTTTCGTATGTTTTCGTATGTGATGCATCATTGACGAGGCTGAAAAAGCCCGAGATGCGGCTTCGCGTCACCCGGCCATTCATTGGCTGAAGGCACCCTCGGCGGAGCGGTGTCACGCCTGCAAGTCGCCAAGGCTCCCAAATATGTATGTAGCCTGTAAAAGAGGAACAGCTGTTTCTTGGCCTGTGTTCTTACAACCTTTTTCTTGCAACGTATCAACTCGGAAAGCATCTCGCGGCGAACCCAGAGCGTTGATATCTCGATTTTCCAGAGTTGGTCTGGAGCTCGGCAAGCACGTACCGCTAGAGTGTGCAGGCTATAATTGCGGCGACAGCCCGCTCACCTTGGCCTTTTAGGCTTTTACTTCTCGTGACTAGGTAGCCATCGTCGAATGCGGACAGCTCACAGCTCACAGCTCGGCGGCAGTCGTCTTCTATGAAAGCCCTCCGTGTCCTTATTAACCATCAACATTCTTCAACAAAAGCTCATGATGTCTGGTGTCTCGTCCTCAGCTTCAATCTCTCCAAACACTTTGCTAAGACCATCTCTCCCACCGACCGAAGCCTCCAAAGCATCATCGCTTCCTCTGCTAAATAGCCCGTCCTTAACCTCTATCCCAGAACAGACGGGCATGGCTGGAATGGACAAACTTGAAAGGGCGAAATCGGTCCCCAGCATCACTTTCCGGCCTCCGCCTAATGTATCTAGAGGTCGTGCAAAGAATCAACTTGGGCGAGCAAAGACTACATCTCCTCCAGCACCAAGGTAAGCAATCCATCTACCACCCCGTTCCTTGTTATGCACATTTGCATTTGCCGGGAAATCGTCCGTCCCGCAGGGAGGTAGTGCCCACACGCGGTTGATCACGCTTTCCCCACACCACTTCGAGCTTCAGATAGCTTCCCGTCAGCCTTTCGCCGGGTTCGCTTAGTCCCAAATAAAGCGCAATGAGGCTGCGCCGCCGTCAACTCCACCTTCACCATCTTTTTTCTCCGGCGTATGATTGTCATGTTTACGCCTGCTGCGTTCTGTTCTTCTCTATTTTTTTTGGCTTGGACATGTAGATTTGCAATTGCAATGGCGGCAGCACTAACAGTCACTGCTCGCAGTCGCTTTAGGCCTCATGTTTCGTTCGATAATTTCTCTGGAGGTGAGCCTACGGAAAGGAACACAATTGCCTTCACCTTAAACGTCAAGCATACTGGATATCAGTATAAACGACGGTCACGCACCTTCATGGTCGGCATAGACGAGAATGCATACTCCAATTATGCCCTTCAATGGATGTTGGACGAGCTGGTCGATGACGGAGACGAGATCATATGCCTTAGGGTGGTTGATAAGGATGCAAAGATAATCAGTGATAAGAGCTTGGAGAAGAAGCAATATCAAGAGGAGGCAAAGCAACTGATGCGGGAAATCCAGGCGAAGAATGATGATCATCGAGCCATTAGTATCGTCTTGGAGTTTGCCGTTGGAAAAGTGCATGAGACATTCGAGAAAATGGTGAGTCAATTCACTGGAATTCTCCTACGAGTATGTATGGAATTGTATACTAAACAATGCTACCTATCACAGATTCAAATTTACGAACCAGCTATGCTTATCGTCGGTACTCGAGGCCGGACTCTAGGAGGCCTTCAAGGTCTCGTGACCCAACTAAACTCATTTTCGAAATGGTGCCTCCAATACTCTCCCGTACCCGTCGTTGTTGTGCGTCCTACTGAGAAGAGAGACAAGAAGAGATTGAAGCGGGCGAATGATCCAACAAGACAGAATTACCTTCAGATTTTGCAAGAAAGTGGACGTGGAACACACGAAGCGAATGTAAGCCCTAGTGGAAGCATAATTGGAATAGATGTTATGCCTGCGAATGCTCCAGACACAGAAGCACACGAGGTGGCCGCAGCTCTAGGGTTACCCGCAAAATTTGACCCAACATTGAAGCCACTACATTACGAAAGCCATTCACCTTTAATTATGGTGCAAAATGAGAATAGCGATCTTACTCTCGCCAGTGACCCAAGTGATTTACCGGACAGTCCGCCAGCGAGTCCCCCAAGTCCGAAGGCTGCTCAACTCGACTGCCCGGTAATGAGCGACGAAGAGGGAGAAGATAGTGATTCTGAGGATGATGGTGAATTTGAAGCAGTACCGGGTCACATATTGCTTGGCAACGAACCAGAAGCCATTGAAAAGCAGGAAAAGCTGCACCAGATGGAGGTTGGGGAGGCAGCTGCTTTGGCAGCGGGGAGGAAAAGCTCAATTGGATCAACTGATAGTAGTGGTTCTGGTGACGGCGATACCAATGATGACGAGAGCTGAAACAATTATGATGATACCTTAGAAAAATTTGATGACTCTTACACAAACCAACATACCATGTAATTTGGCCCTCCCCCGAATACCGCAATTCCAAAAAGGCGCACAGATCCACCCGGCCTGTCTTCCCCTGGTTTGATAACAAAGTTTAGGTTATCGATATATTATTGGCTGCAGCATTTCCAAGAGTTGGCCGTGCTGGCCTAAGCTTAACTCCTAGCGTGGAAAGGCGAAGCTGGTCACGTGGCGATAACGAGAGCCGTTTTCGGATTACGATTGGCCAGCCTCACAGCGCCTTGCTTGACCCAAATGAAACAACAATCGTTTACGACGCTCGCATATATATGCTTTACTTGACGCTCTAACTCTTATTTTATTATTGAAATGGATAGGGGGGCTGTTGAATGAGCCTCGAGGACAAAGTCCAATGTTACCCTCAGACACATGTGGAGATGAGCCTTGCGAGCCGATATACCAACGTTTGCTAGGTTCACAGCCTCTATCAGTGTTGATTTTTTCATCGCTGCCGTTCCTATTCACCTTCATCATTGTGAGCATAGCAGTTCAACATAAGCTCTTCCCCCTATTATCAGGTCAACAATCACCAAAGCCCGGAGATGACCACTACCTCCCCTCCGACGCCCCAGCAAGCCTGCGCAAATCGCATGCCGAGTATGACTCGAGAAAGCTCCCTCGACGTATAGTGGCTATATCATTCTCTACGACTATTGCACTCGCTGCAGTGCTCGCTGAGTTGATTCTTTGTGAGATATCGGATATTTCGATTCCTGCGGCGAGGACGATTGCGCTGAAGATCACATTGCCAACGCTCGTCTTCCTCCTTGTCGTCCTCATCCCATTTCTCGAAGTGCAGTCGGTTATTAGAGGTGCAGGATGGAAATTTAGCTCGTCAAGGAATGGCAAGATACCAAAGCTACCATGGGCGCTGCAGCTTGTGGGTTTCACTGCATGGCTGACGGCTTTTTGGTGGCTCGGAAAGGGCGTACCTGGGACATACATACATGATAATTCAGACCAGAACATAAAAAGCATCAGAGATGCCTGCCTTGAGCGTATAGGAGTGATTGGTATAGCCTTAATGGCTCTACTTTCAGGCTTCGCCTCAGTCAGCTCTCCATGGCAGTCCTTTGGCGTCCGTTCTCGCCCTGTCACTGAATCAGACATATTTCGCAAACAAGCTGGCCTCGACGCTACAAATGACATGCTGGGCGTCAAACGGAGTCGCCTTCGCGCTCTCCAGCATAAGATGTCTGATGCGCCAGAAGAGGGTTTCGTGACCAAGGTCATCGGCAGTATCCGTGGCAACGCCGATGCTCAAGAGATCAAATTACTACAACTTGAGATCTCGGGCCTTGAAACTATGGCCCTAAGTCTCTCCACGTCTACTAGCATGCTGCAGAACCGATATTCAGCAACAAAACGTGCAGGTACTCCATTTGGCAAATTCATGGTCTTGCCTTCATACGGCTTTTCGATATACTGCCTCTACCGTATTATCGCAACCACACTCACAACGTTTTATCGCTGGTGCAGCAATAGGAGCACATTTAGCAATTCAGACCCTATAAATCGTGTCCTAGGTCTTCTGGCAAAGCATTGGGATCCGACTCTTGACCAAGCCGCTTGGTCGCGACAAATATCTTTCCTCCTTTCAGGAGTCATCCTCCTAGCGTCATTCAACTCCGTCCTCCAGACCTTTCATCTATTCACGCGCTTCACTCCCGGATTACTATATCAGGCGCAAGCAAACCTAGCGCTAATCGTAGGACAGATAAGCGCCACGTACGTTATCAGCTCAGCACTATTGTTGCGGAGCAATTTACCACAGGAGGTAGGGAGTGTAATATCAAAAGCATTGGGGAGTCCACTCGATAGCTATTTTATCGAAAGGTGGTTTGAGGGGTGGTTTCTGGTAGGTGGAATTGGAACGGCTGTTGGTATTTGGGTTGGAAGGACTTTTGGAGGCGGTGAAGCTAGAGAAGGAGTTGAGTGGGACGATTGGGGTGGCGATGTGGAAATGGGACAAAAGAGATCTTGAGTAATAGAGTGGGCTCATATAATATGGAGGTTATCCTAGCTCCGCTGGTTTGACGGTTGCTCTAATGGATGGGGTACGGTACGGTATGGAATGGTATGGAATGGAGTTGTGGGTACACCACGGAGTTGGGGATATATGCTTATACAGTGTGTATGCTTATACAGTGTATAACAGGCTGCAGTTAGAGGCATTTAATCTATATAAGTCTAAGTGCTTCCCGACAGCTTGATAAGTGTAGCATATATATTTCTAATCAGCATTATAAGCCTCCGTATTAATAACTAGTAATACTAATGGTGCTTCAGTAACGCTTAGCCAGATCTACAAAGGCCCATCTCTAGGAACTGTGACACTTTCATGACATTTTACTCTTATGCTATTTTCCAAGTTTTCGTCGGCTAACATCGAAGGCCTATCGGGTTCAACACGCACACATATATGTATATATATATATTTGAGCCTGTCGCTTTCTCACATCTTTTTATTTTCTTTCCTTGTTGCTTTTTCTTGGCGAGGATATATATTTATATTTATATTTATATTTTGTTATTAAACTTTGGGTTTTGCTTGCCTTACAAGTGCTAGAAACTCTCTAGAGAGCATCATATGGTTGTATATATATATATATCATGATATTCGCCGTGGTAGGCGGGCCGGGGGCGAGCGAGCGAGGCAGGCTGGTGCTAGAAGGCGATGGATAGTAGAAACTCCCAGAGGGGGGATGGCGGCGAGATATCGGGGCACATATGTAGGCTTTGACGAAGAAGAAGAAGAAGAAGAAGGAACCGTATCCCAGGACAAACCTGTGCTTTGCCCTCATCTCCTCTCCATACATAATGTCTCGCACTCGACGCCCTACCCGAGCCAGGCATCCACCCATTCACCCCCCCACTCCCCCAGCTACATAAGCCCAAATAAGGCCAGACACCCCCAACAGCCGGGCTGGGTGGTCGAGCGGTTAAGAACATCCACAGGGTTTCTTACCGCGTAACAAACAGCCCGGCTAGCGAAACAAAACAGCCACCGGGCCGGGGAACAGTCAGGTTATCTCGAGAGCCGCCTCTTCTCCACCGCCGTTACGTGTGCTGTTTAAAAAAGATAAACCAAATCGGGGCCTTCTGCGCCTGGCCCCGGTAAGAGTTTCTTTCTCGTGGGTGCAGCGCGAGCTGTATTACCCGGCGAGTTTTCTTTTGCCGTTTTCTTTTTTAATTCGTTGCTCCTTTTAATTTTTTTTGCTCTGGTGCTTGATTGGGGTTCGAAATACTTTCTTCTATTGAGTTCGCCGGTTTCGGACTGTGATTACTCGATGGAGGCTTTGCTTGGGCTACGTGTGATGTTGTTATAGGTGTTGTAGTTGAGAGCTTAACGGCTTTACCTGTACAGTAATCATCATAAACTAAATACTCCAGATCAGGCAATTGCAAGGCATCGCGACAACCTCAAGAGTCTCGGCAATGTGCCTGCGCCCGGACCATATGCAATATGTGCATATGCGCAGGATGTACAGCAGCGTTGGCCTGCATTTGTAATAATTTAATAAACATCCTCTACGGTTTTCATATCACGTCAGCACATCGCATGCCGCATAGCAACCCTGCGAGCCAACCAGAGGCTGGCTATTGATATGAACGGTGAACTTCAGGATAGGCAAAGTAGTGAGATAGAAATGACTGGACACCTCTAGTAGTGATGTGCCAGTTAGAGATGGAAACTGTCACAGAAAAGTGGTGGGCGATGAGAGGAATCCATCCACCTTGACAGCGCATCCATCAAGGTGCTGTAGGCAGTCTAGGCTAGCCACGTGACCGACCCGACCAGGATCGAAGAAGCGATAGAGATATCGATAACGAACCCTAAGACCCGTCCTCGAACCGGTCTGTGTTCGAGCTCGAGCGACGGAGATAAGATTTCCAATGCTGCGCGGCGTCCGACGTGTCTGACAAAGCAAAGCGGTAGGGCGCGAGCTGAGGAGCCGATAAGGCGCGATAGCGAGCGAGAGCGCTCCGGACCTGCTTATCTACGAGAAGCGAGAGGCGGGCGCGGGGTTAACAATCCCGCCTCGACACCTCGACACCTCGACACCTCGACACCTCGACGCCTCGACGCCTCGACGCCTCGACGCCTTAACGCCTTAACACCTTCCTTACCGTGCCGTGCATGCTGACCTAAGGCCGAATGCCGCTCGAGTGCAGCAGCCGGCACGCTGAAAACGGGAGGGACGCAGTGGTTGATGCCTTCGTCACGCTCAAATAGGGTTTCAGATCTACAGTACCATGGTCTGTCCCAAGCCCCTCGCTCAATCTCGACCCCGGACTTTGGCTTCGTGCGTAGCTCCGACGCCGACGCCGACGCCCACGGAGTCTCCAGGGCTGCCGGGCGAGATGAGATCACTCCCCTTCAGGTGACGAGACGAGACCTACCTACTGTACAGTTGACTCTACGTCTCCGGAGCGGAACGTCGCAGCGATCACAGAACCCTACTGCCCGGCTGGAACGAGCGGCTTCGTGACTTCTGCGGCGGAAGATGTGCACGCACCTTCTTGCACAATTATGCTTGCTAGCAGTAGATGATGCATCCCACGCGGACGCCGATAGGGCTCGTGTGACTGCGCCGGCCTGGCTTGTGATGGGTGAAACCGGAAGAACGTGACCGCGACCGAGGCAGCTTTCCCGATTTCCCCATCTTTATCCTTCCTCCTTATTGCGGTTATGGCATTGTGATGGAAGATGGAAGCCCACACAGATACATGAGCCCTTTCGAGCGGATCGAGCGGATATACCGGATTGTTTTGCCCGCTGCCCAGCCCACCGATCCCGGAGTCTCGGGGGTCTGGATGGCCGGCGCCCTCTTTTTTTATTTGGTCGTTGAACGGAAAGACGTCAGTTGACGAGCTGCAACGCCAAGGGTTGCGGCGGTTGTAGGAATAATAATGTGACGGACCTCGGGAGTGGGAAATCAATGATTTGTGAACTGCAGTAAAACTGCCCCGAGGCTTCTCGGTAGCAACATGACGGTTAGCCATGGTCCATCTCCCCCTCAGTCGGCGGAGATGCTGCGACGTAGAATCTAGACGGTACGTGGTAGGGGTCTCTGAGCGAGTATGCGAATGTGACAGCCTCGAGCCCGTGCGTATGCAGCAGCACACAAGACAAGGGGAGTCTTTTTCTAGAGAATTTCCCAAAGGGGGGGGTGAGATATGGGAAGAAAGTCGACGAGGTTGCATTATTAATGACGGCCTGTATTGAAAGTGTGCATCTGGGCGGTTGACCTGGCTAGAAAGATGAGTAATACTGCCGTGATAGCTGTATATAGCTGTATATACCAGCACCCTAATCTCAAATACCATGGATCCAGGATGACTCGACTGGAAGAGCGACAGGACAGGTATGCAACCACTATGAGAAGCTGCAATTACAGGTAATTACTCATACCGAAGCATACCTAAGCACATCGCCGGCGACGACTAATACTACTGCCTACACGGTTCGCGCATGGCCGTTGTTGCTTGGCTTCCGCCTTTCTGCACGTCGACAAGGCGCAGGGCGCCCGTTGTTGCGGGGTCTGCGCTGTCGTGGAGTCGGGGGTCGTAAGAGTCGCGAATACAGTGCCCCCGATTCCACGGCTGCCTGATGCTGAGATTCCCAATTCCCAGATTCCCAGATTCCCTGTGCTTGATTCCCTGTGCTTACGTGCGAATATGGCCAGCGATACTAATCAAGTCATCAATCGTTAATTCCGGCTGGAAGTAATACTGCAAGCGTCCGCCCGTCTGCCTGCCCGTCTGTCGTGTGGCTTATAGGGCTCGCCGTGCGCGATACTGTACTGTACAGGTGTGTTGTTGTCCTTCGCATTGCTGCCCCTAAACGGCATAGTGAAATAGCCCTGATAAGGGAGGGAGATAGCTAGGCAGGTACCCAAGGTAGGTTTGTAGGTAGGTACGCGCATTCCCCTCAGGCATCCTATCTCGTAGCCCATACCTGTACACACCGCACCGTACCTGGGGTACTGTACTGTATATAGAGCCATAGCTATAGCGGTCGCATGCGAGCTGCCAAGCCAAGCATGAGTACGCACGTAGTGGGAACGCACGTAGTGAGGGTAGGGCGGGGTCCAGTATACAGGGCCTGACAGGTACAGTACCTTACCGTGCTGACTTACCTTGGGCCTTATAAGGCGTGCTTGTGGAGGCAGTGCTGCAGTGCGTGTCGCAGTGTTGATTGCGGTCGTTGTCAACTCAACCAGCGTTAAAGGGAGTCATTCCCTGTATTATCTGCGAGGGCGTGGAGATTAAGAGCGAAAGCGAGAGCGAGAAGGGTCATACGTGTTCCCTCTGTACAGATAGGCTGCGCAACGCGCAACACGCGACGCGCGCCCGCCCATGTGCGTACGACGAACGAGCCAGGTAACATGCATAGTATAATACGGTACCTGCAGGCTAAGACCGAGTACAAGTACAGGCAGTACCGTACTGTACAGTACGGTACGTACAGTACGGTACTGTCGCAGCATGGGCACCGAGAATGTCATCTGGAGCCGTGGGCAATAAGCAATCATGCAAGGAATGTTTGGCGGAAATTAGCTGGAGCTGGAGCTGTAGCTGTAGCTTTAGCTGTAGCTTAAACGCACCGCAGGCAGCACCATGTTCCGACGCCGTCTGATGGATCTATAGAGAGATGCACAACAAGGCCTGTCGAGAGCGTGACGGCCAGACTGACAAATGCCAGCGATTCACCGTAGCTGCTGCGACGGATGTGCTTAATCATGGGCGGGAGAAGCGACAAGACGTGCTGTGTGCTTTGTCAGGCTGTCAGGCTGTCAGGGTCCTCTGGAGCGGGAAAGCGATGATTCATTCCGCAAGAACGACTGCTGCTTTCAGTGTTTGTCAGCGGGCCGCCGCGAGGGTTGCGAGGAGCGAGCGAGCGAGGGAACGAGGAGCGAGCGAGCGAGAGGGAGCCGGAGTTTGCGTTGTCCCGTGTCTCGTTCGGCCGTAGCGCGTTGCATTCAGTGTGCACAGGTCGGATCGCACAATCTCCGTACTGACGCCGGGAAAGATGAGCCAGAACCGCAGCGCAGGGAGCTCGTTGTGCGCCGCAGCGCGGAGTTATGAAAGCGCGGCGCTGCGTATGGGGGTACAGTAAAGTCCGAGGGAGCAGGGCGCCGGCGCAGGGCTCCTGGGAGTGTCCGCGGCGCGCGCGACTCGCCGTAACTCCGCCAGGCCGGCACAGAAGGGGAGAGCGGGAGTGGCAGAGGGAGAGGGAGAGGGAGGGAGTGGGAGGGAGACGCGCTGGAGATTCGTCAGCGGATCATCGCAGGCGTACGAAGCAGCCTGGGCAGCCATGACACAGTCACTGAGGTAGCAGGCAGGCAGTGGAAAGGTGTAGAGATAAAGCAGTGAGGGAGGGAGCCTGTAGCGTACGTAGCGTACGTAGCGCACGTAGCGCGGCGCAGGATAGCGGACGTAGCGTGCAGCCGGCACCTCGGCCGATTTGGAATCAAGACAGCGAGCGAGCGACCAGCAGCAGCAGCAGCAGCAGCAGCGCGGGTGTGCGGGACGTCTCTGCACCCCCCTGCCACACCCCCCCAGCCAGGCGTGCCAGGCCCGGCAGGGGTGGATTTAAGCTGTCGTAAAGTGCGTACCCGGACTTCGGGCTTACACAGATGCTGGTGCGTTACGCTGAGATCAGCTGGATTCGGATACATACAAGAACCTCCCACGCTTCCACGTCAGATTCACTTCCACTCTCCACTTCACCAACTCCTACGACCACACAGCTACAAACCTCAACTGCCACTGCCACTGCCACTCTCGTCCGCACTGCAATCATTCAGCATCCTCTCCAAACAACCATCTTGAAGAAGCTCATCGTCGAAATACCCCGGTTCTGTCCAAAGCCGCAAGGTCCCTTAACCGACAGTAGACCCTGAAAAAAAAAAGAGGTCGCTGCTCGCCTAGGAAAACAGGTGCTGCCTATTGACTCATCCACCACCTGCATTGCAACATACAAAATGTCGGCCATCACTCGAACACCGCTTCCTTCCTCATCATCAACAATCTCTCCATTGAAGCGAAAGGCCATGTCGATCACACAGACCTACTACCTCGCTCACACTGCTCGCGGCAAGCTCTCGTCCGAGGCTGCCCGAGCAGATCACAACCTCCGCCTGCTTGTAGGCCACGCCAACCTGCTCGACTCGTTAATGCTAGAGCTTGCTGAGGCCGAGCACGAGCAAGAGAGCTGGTTCAACCAATCCGTCAAGGGCGCAACAAAGAGCGACAAGTCATCAAAGCGGATCCAATGGGCCGACGAAATCGTCGAGGAGCCCGAGGAGGATTGGCAAGCTGAGGACGTCGACTCTGACTCATCAGATTCAGATAGTGAATACGACGAGGACGAGGATGAGGACGCCATCATGGAATCAGCAGGATCCATCTCATTGAGCAGGGTGCAACCCCGCACCGCCATCACCACAACAGAACTTGAGCTGGAAGATGAGGAGGAGGAATACGAGGATGATGGCGAGGAGGACTATGCAATGCTCTCTCTCTCGCGCACACCATCACATTCACCACCTGAGCTCTCGCACGACTTGGACGAGGACTCGTCAGAAGACGAGTCCATGCCACCGTCTCCACCATCAGATACCCTCCCGAGCTTCTCGGAAAAGCAAAGACAACAAATTGTTACAACATCGCTGTACACCTCCGGCTCACAAGCCAAGCTCTCGACCCCGCAACAGGCCGCCTTCTTCGACGAGGGCTACTACCTCCCTCAACGATCGACATCTTCATCGCTAGTATCGGCAATCAGCGTATACTAGGCGGGCAACGGGCAACAAGCAACGAGTCATATCACGATGTAGCAATTGAGCGAGTCTTTGCATAGCGGGGCGCTTGGGCAGCGATGCATTTTTTTTTTTTGGTTTTTAACGATTTCACGTGAGGGGATGGGATACCTGGCATGGGCCAGCTAGATTGGGCTGCAAAGAAGCCATCCATTATATATATTGAACATCGGGAGGGGGAGTAGGAATGGAAAGCGGACGCGATCTCCCATCGGTCATCAGTCTCATGCTCCCTGGGGATAGCCAGGTCGAGCGCAGTCATTTAGCACAGCACAGCACAGCACAAATCAAATAATCAAATACCACTTCAAACATGGCTGAAATCTTCATCCTCTGCTGCAACCGTGATGTGACGCATCGACCCAGTTTTTTTTTTCTTCTCTCTTCTTTTCCCTCTGCTCTTCCGTGCCTTCTCCAGACCCTCTGCCCTGGGCTCCCGCTGCGGCCGGCGGGCGGTGAACCATAATCGCCTGCGCCGGCCTTCAGCGGATCTCGGCTCCGAGGTTGACGGCTAATGGCTAATGGCGAATGGCGAATGGCTAATGGCTAATGGATAATGTTTAATGCAGGCAGCGCCGGACGGGACCAGGCACCGCAGCGCAGCAGCAGCAGCGGCAGCAGCAGCAGCTGATGGACGTCCCGAGCGACCGACCGCGCCGCGGAAAGCGGAAAGTCGCACGCTCGAAACCCCGACGCTAAGGCCCGCCGGCCACGCTAGGCCAGGATGCGGCAAATCATGGGCCTAAGCCCTTTTCCTCCCACCTCAGCCTTGTGCTGTTCCCGCGGGCGGCCGAACGCAGCGACAGGGGCGCCGCTTGGGGCAAATTCCTGCTTCTTCTTGTGGCTTCCTGTGGCTCCTTGTGGCTAGAGGCACGGATGCGAGACGATGCGACGGATTGCTTGCAGCTGGGAGCGCGAGGCAGAGAGGAGGGAGAGGACCGAAGGGGGAGAGGAGGTTTCCTCTTCTTGTCTGTGTTGTGTAGGTGAATGAAATGCACGGCATATGGGATGGATGGGACAAAATGGATTTTATGTGGGGTTTAATGTGGGTAGCTGCTTGGATAGCGATCCGATGCGTCACTGAATGCATGCGCATGAAGATGAAAATGAGGATCAGAAAATGAGGATCAGAAAATGGATCAGAAAATGAAGATCAGAAAATGAGGATCAGAAAATGGGCATTTTGCGGCCTGGCCTGGGCCTGGATGGATGGCGGCGCGTGCCCGAGGTGCCAGAGTGTCGGAGTGTCGAGAGCCAGAGTGCCGCAGCTTCCTTGATCCCCGTTTTCCTTGGCGGGCAGGCGGTCGGGCTGGCCGGATACCTGAGGCACCTCAGGCACGCGCTGTAACAGTGCTGTAATGTAATACTGACTGTATCCTTCCTGACTGTCCCATCCGAACCCGCAGGCTGGTGCTCAGCGTGCTCAGCGTGCTCAGCGTGCTCAGGTCATCAGTCATCAGTCATCAGTCACAGCCAAGGCGTACACTGTATACATCCAAGACAGCTTACAGACGAGACACTACAGCAGACACCGACGCTACCTAATCTATGTTACAGACTTACAGTATTACAGTCTTTGCACGTTGCCAGGGCTGCGAACAGTTCGCGCGCAGCGGTGTCGCCGAGTGTCCGGCCCTCATACGATCCTCTTGTCCCTCGGCAGCCTCAGCCGAGCCGGCCCGACCCATCTTTTGTTCTGACGCCTGTGATAGCACGGGGAATTACCGAATCGGGCAAGCCGGTGGCCGCTGCAGCGATCTTGGGAGGGGAGACGGGACGGCGTTTTGATAGCCGAGGCTGGGCTGGGCTGATACGATACGATACGATACGATACAATACGATACGATACACGCGTGGCGAGGTACTGCATGTCCTGCATTTACTGTATATACTGTATTACTGCACGTACTGTATTTACTGTATTTACTGTATTACTGTTTGCGCTGTATTGCGGTCTGTGTTTTAGGGGTCCGGATCGGTGGTCTGACTGTGATGTGCATGTATATATATCAGCTGAGGATGCTGTTCAATAAGCACCTGCCTCCCTTGCTGGACTGTTCCGTCCCAGCAGACCAGACGCCGAGGGGGGGAGCCGAAGCAAGAGAGAGCCAGTCTAATAAACAAACCCATGGCCCAGCCGTTGGTTTGAGGGAGCAGCAGCAGCCGCAACGGCATTTCCGATCGAGCGTCCAGCTGGCTGTCAATTAATTATACTCTATTCCCGTAGTACGTATGTCTACTACGTATACAGCAGAGAGACCGACGACACACCAACAGGGCAGATCCAGCTCTGCCCTTCCCGTGCGGGAAGGAAGCGTCTTGCACAGGAACGCAACAGTGGATCTGTAGCACGGCCTTTGCTGAGCAGTTTAGTCTGCTACGCTTTAGACATGCTGCGCCGACCGTGAGGCTTTCGAAACGTGTCGCGACACAGTACCCAATTCTTGAGAGCCGAGAGGGACTGCTGGCTGCGTCTACTCCAGATCTATGCGCTGTGCTTGCAAGTGTCTCAGACGTGCTTCATCCAGAGCATCCCTTCAGATCGGGGGGTGATTCGAATCCCTTAATCCACTTCTCTCTCCTCCCCGGCCCTCAAAACCTCCTCGCAAGCCTTTCCTCGCCGGCTGCCGCTGCTTCTAACTACCGCCCGCACATCGCATCATCCGTACTGCGCCGTACACTTCCATTATCCCCACCAGCTTCCCACACCCATCCTTCGTTACCTGTCTACCACGTCCCTCAAAGCCAGCGTACGCAGATATAAACAAGACTACCAGCCAGATCAAACATCCGCCGCGATACATACATACGCACTGCACCTCAGCCCTAGCGAGCGCGCTGGCTCGGCAAGCGCACCGGAAATAGAAAACCTGGAAAAAACTACCCGCCTACGGCTACTACTGCGATCATAACCTACTGTACCTACCTATTCTCGCGAGGCAGCGCGATCGATGTCTATATATAGCGTAGTAGCTTTACCTTAGTATGCTTGCTACTCTACTCTACCCTACTCTACTCTACTTTTAAAGCCTACCTTACCTTACCTTTCATCACCTCTAAGACAGAGCTATCTTACTCTTATACCGCGCTACCCAGTGACTACTTGCTTCAGACTCCCAGTGCCCGAGGGAGTCTAGGTACCGTGCTGTACCCGCACTGCATCCATCAGACGTCGCGTTGCCGGACTCGAGCGAGGCAGCGGAATGTTCTCTTGCTTCCTGTTACATCCTTACCTTGCTTTCCTGCTTACCTTAGCAAGCTGTGCCGTGTCCCTGCTGGAATCTACACGCGGTAGGATAGCTTGCCTGGTATCAAAGCCCGTCTTGTCTGCACAGTATGTGTGGATGCGCCATCAACAAGTACCGTGACATTTTGAAGAAAAATATTCAGGAACGTCCCAGAAACACATCGTTTTCAATCATGTTGCAGCATTACAAGAACCATCTCAAATTTGATGAGATTTGAGCAGTACAAAGATCGGATGCATTTTTATGCCGTGTCTAAATTATCTTAACTAACTCTCCAAGTCTCTATCTTCGTTGAGATATAGATGTTGTAAAAGAGTATTGAAGGGTGCCTCCTTTTTTGACGAGTGGCGACCGCCTTCTACCTTGGCTGGACTTATATGCAGCAGGCAGAGGCGGTAGCAACGCATCAGACCATCTGCACTAATTCCCTCCATTACTCCCTCACTCCCTCACTTCAAACATAACAGCCATATCTTATATATGCTACAGATGCCTAATTCCACTTCCCAAGCCGTGAGACGCCTATATGCATGCTATAACGAGGTCCAGATTTCCGCCCATGGGAACATGTTCAAACTGCTCCCAAGTCCTTCAATGCGCTGGCAAGCCTGCGGTAGTCGCGCAGTAGTTCAAGCACTTCGTTGATCCTTAACTCGCCAGGATTCTGCACCTCCATGAACCGCTTTATTGGTGGCGCGACTTTCACTGGTTCCTTTGGAGGTAATGAAGCAGCCAAGTCAGGGAAAGCCTAGAGAATGTCAGCCTCGGAAAATATGAAATAAATTCGCGTGTACTTACAGTGGTCAAGTCGGCTACACCTCCATCGGGTATCTTGTTATTAGACGAAGAGGTAGCAGGAGGTGTAGCTGCAGGCGTAGCAGAGCGAGTGAAGCCACGCATCATGCCCATGCCGCCGGCGATTCGGCTCATGGAATTGAATGTGTTTCCCAAATTCCGCATAGACTCTACAATCACAGGGTTTCCAGAGACGAGATTTGTACCTAGTGGTGATGTGCCCTTCTCTTTCTCCTTGCCGTCTTCTGCGAATGCAACCTTTTTGCTGCTTCCACTGCTTCGTACGCTGTCTGCGCTATGATCTCTTTGTGGTCTTTTCCCACCAATAATGTTGAGGACTCTGTCGTCCGCCTTAGCCGTAGCATCGTTATTTTGATTTTCAGGGGCTTCCGGAGTGTGCAGAGAACTTGCACCACTGATGGATCCATCATCCTCGAGTGGTGGAGTACCTACAAGCTTTCGAGCATCGTCCAGGGTCTTTGGGACCACGATATCAGAGCTCTGTCCATCAGACGTGGTTTCCTGCCGCTCTTTAAGCTTTCCAACTAAAAACTTGTAGCTGTTACCTAAGCTATCACCAATGGTCTTGAATCCTTGATCAGCAGTATTGAGAACCGCATCCCCGGCTGCGCCAAGGGCCTGAGCAGGCGGTTGAAATAGTTCGCTCAATCGACGGTTACGCAATTGTAGCGGTGGTCGAAGAGATGGAGATGACTCGATCTTGAGGGGTGTTGTGGGCTGTGAGCTCACTGGGCTCACTGCAGCTGGGCTTAACGTTGGAACCGAAAGTCCTGGTGAAATGGTGTGTCCGATTTGCTCAATTCTGGGCGTAGAAGGACGACTACTGGATTTTGGAGGGCCCGATAATACTTCGTCGGCTCTTAGGCTTGCCAGATCAACGGTCTCAAGGAAGGTAATGGCGGCCTCGAGGTTTGTCAGGCAGTATGCCGCTTCTCCGTCTATCTTGCTCTCTGATCGAAATCTCTGTATAAAGTAAAGATTACTTATGACATTGATGCCTTCGGGAGGAGATGTTATCAATGTGTAAATCAACATTGGCATTATTTCATCTGCTGACGAGGAGGGGTGAAAATGTGATAATGTGTCGACGATGCCTTTATGAGCAGCCTTGAGATGTTGTAACTTGCCTAGGGGATATTTTTCATCATTCATCAACAATAACTCTTTCCTTGCACCATTAAGCCATTCGCGAACCTCGCTTTCCCTCTCTTGTGTAGTTTCTGGGTCCTCATGTAGCTCATTACCTAGATCGATGCTCAGGTCTGTAAGACCGATTCCTACCAAAGCCAAAGCTGCAGTCTTCGATCGAAGCTTCTCATCTTGTGCTTCATCTTGTGTACTTCTATGTCGCCATATCCGACTATAGATTCCCTCACAGACTCTCCTCTCAACAGCTTCTTCTAAAGCCAGGCGCTTATGCTCGAGCGCCTTTCGTGCACGCTTCCGATCAGCAATCTCTTCCACAGTGAGCATCTGCTGTTCCGCGTCTCTTCGCTCAGAAGCATTCTTTGGGTGCTCTTTGCTAGTTAAAGACGCAGCCCTTGCCCTTATCTTACTAGCTGTCGAAGAGCGAGATGCAATCGATGGAGTGGGCGACTTCTCACGGTGCTGCCTTGAACTGAGAGTTGAGATATGGGTGTTTATATGACCTGCTGCAAGAACATAGAAATCCTGAAATAAGGTAGATAGGTTGTTGATATTTGGAGGAGAAGAGTGGACTTTTGCGGACAGAGAATCAGTGAAGCTGGCGATGGGTGAGCAAGACATCTTCACATTGATTCCGGCTTCTATGTGCACTTACCTATCTGTCAGGCTAATCAATTCCAAAGGAAGCTCATCAACTTCCGATAGTAACTTTCCGGAGACCTCGTTTGAACCATCTTGCTTCTCGTCATCTTCATCAAAGCCCTTCTCGAAAATATCTGATCGTGAACGAGGTTTAACGCTCTCTGAGACGCCTTTTGCTGGTGATAATATAGCACCATTTTGTATTGTACTCGCGCGACCTCCTACCGCAGACGTTGGGCTCACCGGCCCAATCCGAGAAAAGGACTTCGAGACTTGCAGAGGACGTGGCCGCTGAGAGTCAGCTTTTCTCGCAGTTGAGGACGCCATCCAAAATTCTGGAAAGAACGACAACATGATGTCAGCTCTGCTGCTTTAATTCATTCGGGGATTGGGCAGATTATATATACCTATCCACTCTTGCCGGAAGTCTGCATAAACTCGTACTGTCTTGAAACTCGACCGGGCTGGGGATAATGGCACACGGTTGTGGACATGAAAGGACTGGAGTGGCTCGGAGACTATGAATCACTCTCGCATCGACACATTGTGCGACAAGACTGTATGGAACTGTTTCTTGCTGGATCACAGAGTATAGGCTGAAAGGCGATTTTATTCAGCATGGGAGCCTCCTGTTCAGTGAGCAGGTACACGCAGACGCCGATTGACCGGAAACCGGGGTCAGATAGGGCGGGCTTTCAAGGTACCGGCATCGCTAATTAGCCTGATGCGTATAGCGATACGATACTGTGCGTAATGCACTCCGTACAGTACTGTACATTGACCTCGGTATCGTACAAAGCGTCACCAGTGGCGAGGCAGTAAAGGCGATTCTCAGCAATAACCACAGAGTTTCTGCGATATTCGCTACAGCTTCAAATTAACCATACTCCAGTGGAATTCTTCTGTTTCCGTGGCCTTCTCGGTGCAATTATAACGCGACTATCTTTCAGGGTCACATGCTCTATCGCCAGGAATCCCGGTCGAATGACGCGTGCTCGGTTCTGGCCCCAACGATTGGCTCGGCCTCAACTCACTAAGCGTTCAACATGACTGCAGTCATTCGAGACTCATCTGTATCCCCAGATGCTCGTTCGCAACAGTACGGATCTCTATACTGCCATAGCACACCATCGTACTTCTGCTGCGGTTCTTCTCATTTGTGATGGTTTCTCAGCCTGTCCCTGGTCGAAGGTGCACCTCTGCTGGCAGAGTCACGGCCGGGTTGTTGTTATCGTTCCTGGCTTTGGCCACACCGACTGCGGGACGATCTAGGGAGTCGGGGGCACTCGAAGGTGGACAGAATTTCCAACATTTACCTGTTCTAGCTCCGGCATTTCCGAATCCTGGTGATGATGGTTCAGCTGAGGACGCCGAACGCTTCGTAGGTCTCGTTTACACAAATTAGGTTGGAGTATACACTAATGCATCATATCTGCATAGACCCTACGGCATCTCTTTCACCATGGCACATATTTATACCCATCACTTCATCGAAGGAAAGATGTATTAATCCCGGACGCGCAACTTTATACCCTTTCGGCAGACGGTCATGAGGAGGAATTGTCGCCACTCATGATTCGAAGCCAGTATACCAAAATTCAACGTCTTGCAGACCGAAGGCCATCCGTCATAGATCCCATGATTGCTGGGGCACGCGAGCATGGGGAGATCTGGACAACTTCAGCGTCGGACTGGACTTTGGATGATGTGCCGGGACCCAACGTTTCTGAGAAGGCAACAATACTCAGTCTGGCAGAAATGTCAGCACAAGCATACGTTCAAGTGCCGACTACTACCGGATGGGAGAACATTCATATTGGTTTTAACAGTAGCACGGATTTTGGATGGGAAGGAGATGGCCTCCGCGGCCACGTTTTTGCAAATGACAAGAACTCGACCATAATTATTAGCCTCAAGGGCACGAGTGTTGCCGTCTTTGATGGTGAAGAAACGACATCAAACGACAAAGAAAACGACAACCTATTTTTCAGCTGTTGCTGTGCCCAGCAAGGGCAGCTTACTTGGCGAAAGGTCTGTGACTGTGCCTCGTCTACATATTCGTGCAATAACACATGCGTGGTAAAGTCTCTCCGGAAAGAGAATCGCTATTACCAGGCTGCTCGAGAATTATATTCCAATGTTACCGCTCTTTATCCTGAGTCAAATGTATGGGTGGTTGGGCATTCTCTAGGGGGTGCTGTGAGCAGCCTGCTCGGAATGACCTATGGATTGCCTACAATAACTTTTGAAGCGCCCCCCGAGAACCTCGCAGCCAAGCGCCTAGGTCTTCCTATGCCGCCGGGTACTACGGAGCCGCAGTCCAGAGAATTTACTGGATCATATCATTTTGGCCATACAGCAGATCCTATATATCTTGGTAGTTGTAATGGTGTTACTTCTGCTTGCTCTTTTGCGGGATATGCGATGGAAACAGCATGCCATAGTGGAGTAGAATGTGTTTACGATGTGGTAGGTGATAAAGGATGGAGAGTGGCTCTTAGCTCGCATTCTATTAGAAGCGTTATCGACAATGTCATCAAGAAGTATGACACGGTTCCGGGATGTGCGGCAACCCCGGAGTGCGTAGATTGTCCATTATGGAAGTTTTACGAAAGTAATAGCTCTGAAACAACCACCTCTTCGATTACGTCCTCAACCAAAACTAGAACGCGAACTGAGACTTGCAAAACACCGGGTTGGTGGGGCTGCCTGGATGAAAGTACCACGACGGGAATGACGACAACAAGTGGCATAATTACAACTACCTCCTCGACATCGACCTGTAAAACGCCAGGTTGGTTTGGGTGTAAAGACGAGACAGCAACGACTACGTCAAGCATCATGTCAACGGCACCGACCGCCACGAAAACTTCGTCGTCGACTAGTTCATGCAAGTCTCCTGGGTTCTTTGGTGGTTGCAATGATCCCACGACTACAGCTGCCTCTGCCACTTCCACGACCACGTGCAAAACACCTGGCTTCTTTGGCTGTAAAGATAAAACAAGCACAGAGCCAACTTCACATTCTATAACACCCCCACCTTCTGTGCCGACTGGAAGCGCTCATCCTACCTCGACGAAGCTTAAATGCACATCCAAAGAATGGTTTGGTTTGATATGTGTTGATCCGTCACCGACTACTACAGCGCCGAATAAAGCTACCACTACAGGCCCACCGTCTTATCATTCTTGCGCTCGGCGAAACTGGTTTGGATATTGCAAGGAGTGGAGTGAAGTCGATGGATATATTGAAGAACTATAGATGTGTAAACGGTTCCCTCGCATTTTTAGATGAGTTATGAGCATGTGGGTTGGGTTGTACGAGGCGCATTCGGTGGGCTATCTGGGCATCTTGGAGCAGCGAACAGTGCAATCGGTGTATAGAAGGTTTGGTCTGCTCTAGGATAGCTATTCATTGTAAACCACAACAAATATACTTGTTGTAATCACGATGGAATTCTTTCTTCACTCATGTGTCCACTCAGCCTTCTTCTTCTCTGCGAACGCAGTCATCCCAATCTTCTGATCTTTACTACCAAACAAGCTGTGGAACACTCTCCTCTCATACTCTACGCCGTCCCTTAATGGCAAATCTTGGCTCTTGTTCACCACCTCCTTTGCTGCCTGCACCGCAACCTTGCTGTAGCCTGCAATTGTCCCCGCAGTTGCCAATGTGCCCTCTATTAATTCATCCCAGGTCTTGAATGCCCGTGCAGCAACACCCCATTTCTCAGCTTCTATGCCGTTAAAGGTCCCCCCAGTCAGAATCAGTTCCATCGCTTTACTCTTTCCGATAGCTCTAGTTAGTCTCTGACTCCCACCAGCTCCAGGTATCACTCCAAGTTTGATTTCGGGTTGCCCGAAGTTCGCGCCTTCGGTACAGTAGAGGATATCCGACATTAGGGCAAGTTCACATCCACCGCCAAGTGCATGGCCGGAGACAGCTGCAATTAGAGGCTTCTTGAGGAAGCTAGTTAGATCAGACCAAGATTCGATGAAGGAGGTGGTGTAGGCTTCAGAAAATACGAGGGGAGCCATTTCTTTAATATCGGCACCCGCAGCAAACGCTCGCTCGGATCCGGTGAGTACAACGACCTTGATGGATGGCTGAGCTTGAAATTCCTGAAGGGCAGAGTTGAGCTCGGTTATGAGAGGAGTCGAAAGCGCATTAAGTGCTTTGGGCCGATTGAGCGTTACTGACTTGCCATTAACTGCCGTGGTTTGGGAGAGGCAGAGAGGCAAGCAAAGATATTATACTTACTTTGGCCAACGCCTGGTCGCGGCTCTGTTGTGATGATGTAGTCATATGAGCGGGTTGCGAATGCGTGCGCTGTATATAGGCGCGTTACCTTAGGTAAAGCCCAAGACTTGAATTGAGAGACGCAGGGTCTCATATATTTTATGGCATTCATCTCCGTAGCTGATTATTGTATTAGAGCAACCTTGAAAGGCCAATGTTTTAAAAGGAGCACAGCGAGCAGCTGTCTTTCGTCATGCTGAACAGGTCGAAGCCGAGATATCGATACGATACCGATATCAATCCCCACAATTGCCGAGGATAATCATGGTTCACACGGCTAGAGCTACCCCTGCCGCGAAGCTGAACTAGGCCTGGCATCACGTGCAAGCTCGAATGCCACCAAATTTATTATCTATCTGTCGCGTTCAAACAGGTGTCCCCGAAATTTCGATTCAACAGATTCCAACTCCTTGCGCCAACGATCCTCCATACTCGATAGAAAACTTCGACAGGATCTGTATCGAGACAACGCGATCCCACAGACCTAAGTCAATTATCCAAGCAGTCGCAAGGATGGATTCATTGGAGCCCGAACAGACCCCTTTCGCGGCTGTGTCTGCGCAGACCTCAAGATTCCAGAGAGTACGTAGATATGCTTTGTACTGACACTCCCATTATTCAGCGCGCAGTCAATAGTACTATTGCTGACACTGCCTTGAACAGCAATACCAAAGCTGGCTCGACAAGTCAACTGCCTATACACCCTTCAGATGGCTTGGCACCGGCACGCTTCTTTTCATCTTCTTTCTCAGAATATTCATCGCGCAAGGATGGTATATTGGTATGCATATGACGCTGTTTATCATCGATTGAAAGCTTGCTGACTGATCTTAAGTCGCGTATTCACTCGGTATTTACCTGCTGAACTTGTTCCTTGCCTTCCTTCAACCGAAATTCGACCCCTCGAATGATGCAATGGAGACCGAGATGGAGGATGGCGCCGCAGGTGGTCTACCAACGAAGCAGGATGAAGAATTCAGACCGTTCATCCGACGACTCCCCGAATTTAAGTTCTGGTACTCCGCGACTAGAGCTATTACTATCGGCTTTGTATGCACATGGTTCTCGATCTTCGACGTTCCGGTGTTCTGGCCTGTGCTAGTTATCTACTGGCTTATTTTGTTCGCATTGACGAGTATGTATGGCCTGACCCGTCTGGGACGATTAGAACCTAACTTAGATGTCCACAGTGCGAAGACAGATCCAACACATGATCAAATATCGATATGTTCCATTCTCCTTCGGCAAAGCCAAATACACCAAGAACAGCTCTTAAATACCTAGACCGTCCACGGGAGATCTTTAGAAAAGTATCGCCTTCTAAACATTTCGATGTCTCGTGGTATGCCATGCATGTATAAACGTATCGTTGTTCACTTGCGTATTGAACTAGGACGGGCAGCTGTAAAGCTGCATAATTAGTTGCCTATGATGATACTTTAGGCCGGGGTTACTGCATCTAGGGTTGTGGGCAGCATTGGTATGGCCCTATATAAATAAGGCTTAGTTGCCTTTATAGATAGATTATGATATAGTGAAATACACAAATTCCTTGATATGCCGATACTGAAAATAAGATATGTGGCAATTAGTATATTGCTCTTTGATATACTAGACATTGAAAAGCCTTCCAGAATGCTCCTACCCATCAAAGCATATATTGGGATTTCCTCTCCGGGAAATTTGATGGCCTCGCAGCCTCGTCTTCTCAAAATCGGCGCTAGTAGATTCGCGCTCGCGACAATTGAAGACCACGGAAATTCTTCAGATTCAAACCTCCATCACCATCCCGACTTCTCTCAGAATTAAGCCATCTTCTTGACATTCACAATTATGGCGGCCTCAGCCTCCCGTGGTGCTGACCGTATGATACACCAAGACTACATCGCTCGCATACGGTTCTCCAATACCCTGCCTCCTCCTCCTAACCCACCGAAGCTGCTCGAGATACCCAATACTGGCCTATCTAGCGGACAATACACCACTCCCGGGTTTGCGTCTCGACTGGCGCGCGAACAGCCCTTGAACATTGAAGCCGATGCGGAATTGGGTATGCCCTTGGACTTAGTGGGCATGCCAGGTGTTTTCGACGGAGATGAGAGTTGTAAGTGACAAGAGCATAATTAACAAGTGCGAGGGCTAATTTCTGTCTACTCAGCCATTCAAGCTCCATTATATCCTCCAGCACCCCATCCCCATGATCGTCAACTCCTGCGACCCCTTAATTCCCTTGGAAAGCCCAAAACCTCTGAATCTGGTGTCTCCTTTCTGCGCCGGACCGAATACATATCTTCACACACATCTAAGTCTCGATTCGATTCAACGACATCTAAGAGTCTGATACATAGCACTGGGTCGAAGGTCAAGAGACTCCCCAATAATGTCGATAAAGAATCTCCCGAGTACATATTGGCATCTGTCGAACGAAGCTTCCAGATTACTGCAATGAACCTTACGGATCCCAGCCGAGTCAGGCACCCAACAAAGCGCAATGTGAAACTACTCGAAAGTTACCCAATCATGCCAGACTTGGACGCCTTCCCAGACCCAGGTGGGTACATAACTATCAAATTCCAAAACAACCCGGTTCCTCCCTCCAATGTCTACGATACACGACTTGAATCTGGTATACTTCGGCCATTAATAGCCTCAGACGAAAAAACTAAAGCAAGAGAGGAAGCCATTGCAGCATACGAGCGCGATCCTGACCGGAATCCTTACCCTGAATTAGAACAGGACTATGAATTCTTCCTCACAGAAACAGCCTCTGATGCCGTAAATTTCAAGCGTAAATGCGATGTGCTAGATCTCGAGAAGGATGATGATGACCTGTACACATTTACGAATGGTGAGGATCAGAGATGCTTCCGCCTGAAGCGGATTCGGGCTTACGAAACGGCTGCGATGGTGGACTTGCAGCCGGAAAAGTATCAAGAGGAGGTTGTTATCGCTGTTAATGATGGCAAGGATGGTGCTCACCAACGTGCTGCGTACTATTACCCGTTAATTCAAAGATGTACGATCCGGCCACAGCGTAAGAAGAATATTGACAGGCAGAGATACGGAAATGTCAACCAAGATGAGGAGACTAGTGAGATGGTGGATCTGCTAGATCTTAGAGTTAGGGAACCTACAGATGAAGAGGCCAAAACCAGGAAATCGTGGGCGGAGAATCCATACTACGTGGAACCAATCGAGGAAGCGCCGAGCGAGACATCGGGGGACCAGGAGAGGGATGGACATGATATAGGACGGCGAGACGGTGAGGCTCAGAATAGCGACGCAGATGTAGACGCTGATGCCGAAGCCGAATCCGAATAGTTGAGAATTGGATAGCGAATGATACAATGTACTAGGTGACAGCTGGTTTGAGAATCTGGCATAGGTTACCAACCATGGGGACGAAGGAATTGGTTTGGGGGCATAGCATAGCCTAAGGCGTCATATTAGGAATTGGGAAAATCCAGCAGTATAATATTTGATCTCACCTAAATCTGCCGATTCTAGCTGCTTGAGGTGTGACTAGAGCCCCATCCGTACCTAGCCCTACGAATGAAGTCTGGAATTCCTAGCAGTCATGGCCGTGATGAACAAACAAAATACCCTTTTGCCATATCCCGCCGATAATATGTAGAGACTGTAGCTTATTCAATCACTTCCATAGCCTTTCTTATGCTAGTCGTCGAGGGAAAGATTCACGTTGATATCTGATTCTGATGTGTCTCTCCAGTCCACGGTATAGTCGTATAGCCCATCTCTTTCCAGTGTAGCGATTGAGAACCGAAGTAACCGTCTTGGCCTCCCATTCATCAAGACAGAAAGCTCCAGCGTATGCTACACAAGCCCCAGAGGTATCAGATTCCGGTTTGAATTCAGTGTCCTTCGAATCCCGGATTCGATCTACATCTATGCAAATGGCCTGTGATCTAGAGTGCAGCACAATGCGCTTTTCACTGCATTAAGCATTGGCTGTTCCGGGAGCATGGTTTTTGAATCTCGATTTCGTTTTTATAGCTAGACTATCTAGTAGCATATGATGGTTCCGTGACTAGTCCTACAACATACAGATTTTAATACCTTCTCTGAACGCCACGTGCTGTTGGCCCCGAAGACCTTGTGGTGAACATTGAACAGAAGCCACCATTTCAACGCCATAAAATAGATCTTTCATAATGCCAGTTACAGTTGCACTGCATTACGCCATCGGGCAAGATGCCGTGATTTTGAAGGCTAGACCCGATCTCTTACCAATTCCAGGCAACCTTGTGGTGAAGGACCCTAGAGTTCAGTCTCTCATATTCAACAGGACCAATCCAGGTGTCATTCGTTTGAGTTAGCTTTCCAAAGACGCTGGCGCCCTTCCAGACTACTACCTGTCCATCCATCTCCCTCGGACTGGTACCCACCAGGATCTTCTCCGCCAAATCAGGTCTCAGCCTCTTGAGTCTCTCTTCGAGGAATGGGCCGAAGCCGGGTGTCTTGGCGCCGCCGCCAATAACCATGATGCCGCCGATCAGATCGCGGAATTTCTTCTCGTCACCTTTTGCGGCGTGGGTGATAGATGTGATGATGGCTTGATCGAGAGGAGCAGTAGGGAGAACGCTGTCGCGCTCTATGGCAGCATCTTTAGCAGTGCGGTGAGCAGGGTCGTTGAAGGCGGTGCCATTAGGAACAGGTGTGCCCACGCTGTGCGGACCACCGTTGAATTGGAATGCTGGTGCGGGGCTATCCGCATTGCCACTGGCACCGAAGATAAACGAAGGCGGATTCGGGGTGCCAGGGCCCTCTGGTGCTGGAGAGGCTGCCGCAGACGTTCCCGGGGTTGGGTTGCCGCCGAGAGCATCACTATCAAAGCGTGAGAGGAGATTGAACGGTTGGGATTTCTCTTTTGCTGGAGTGGAGACAGCTTCGCCGTTGCCGACGAGAGACCGCCCGTTCACGGCAGCAGATGGCTTAATAGCGCCCAGGATTGCAAGTTGTGCTGCAGAAACTGGATCATCTGGAACTTCAGGGTCATAGACGTTATAGGAGCGATCAAAGATCTTGCGGCGGCCATCAAGTTTCTCGCTATTATCGAAGATGGAGGGTTCGTAGAAGCCCATAGGTGCAAGAATAACCTCATCATATGTCTTGAAGTTGTACTTGCGGGTATACTCTTCAGGGGCGCGAAGGTGAAAGTTATAAAGCTGAACGCTGATGTCTGCTTGGTTCATCGTGCAGAACTTGATTTTCAATTCTTCAGCAAGAAGAAAATCGTAGCGACGCAATAAGTTGATGTCAGCGTAAGGGAAATGATCATACAACATCATCTTCATAAAGGTATCGGTGACATCGTAACCTCCATATTTGAGATTGATCCGTGAATCTTCGATGCACATACCATCTTCAACACAGCAGATCGAGGTTTTTTGTGCACCGACATCAACCACGCATCCACCAACATAACCAGCTCCAAATGTTGCTGCAAGACTTTCTTGTATGAAGGACACTCTCTTAAACTCGAACTCCTTGAGACCTAGCTCGAGCAGGCTTTCAACGTATTTCTTGTCGTACAAGTCAGGAATAACGAAGACACAGCTGTAGTCTTCCCACTGGGCCATCTTCTTCAGCCCTAGTTCCTCCTTGAGAGCACCACTCAACACTGAATCAAGTCCCCACTTCAAATGTTCTCTGCTGACGTAGTCTCGTTCGTTAAGCCAGCCGTGCCGAATGGGCCAGAATAAACCGAAACTTGGATCTGAATCGTCGGGAATACGTTGCGCAGTAAGACCCGTGAAGAAATCACCGCTCTTATAATCGGTCCACTCGATCCGTGCCGGATCATTGTGTTCGGGAATCTTCTCGGGAGGTGTGCGACGGTTGTAATTGACAACAAGCTCCTTTGAGTTCGGGAGGACCTTGCGCTTGTTGGCACGCATGTCAACTTTGAGATCGTTAGACATCTTCGTATACTTTTTGGACCATTCCTCGTCGAATTGCTGTTCCGGTGTTACGTCCGTCTTCTGGCGCTTGGGCCGTGGCTCATCCTCTTTGTATTCTGGCGTGTAGCCCTTGCTTGCACTACACATCGTGATCGTCTTTGGCAAGGCATCACTACCGAAACCAATGCGAAGATTTTGGCTTCCAGGATGTATGATGATAGTTCTCGACGCGTCGTAGCCTTCAGCTGCAGTTGTGCCAGCTTCATCCTCAACAAAATCTCCATTATCAGCGGCAAGCCCTGGAACGTCTGTGTTGCCTGTTCGTGCGAGAGCCCGATCTCGATCTTTCGCATTCCGAATCATCTTCTCTCTGCCAGCCTCCTGCTGGAGGCGAAGTGCTAATATCTGATCATCGCGTTTCATGTATTCAGTGTAGTAATTCTTCTGGTTGATCATTTGGACCTCCGGAAAGCTTGTCTGCTTCATGCCATTATCCGTTCGCTCGAGGCCTTCTTCAAGCTGAAGAGCCTTCCCTGACTTCTTTCCGACCATGTTGTCACTCTCGAAAATGTCACCTCTGAACCTATGAGCTGGCAAAGGAGCACTGTTGCTGTTGCTCGGAGCACTGCCGCTAGGAGCTGTGTGAAGAGGAGCTTTTGCTGTTCGAGTGGTGTTGGATTGAGATCCGCGTCTTTTGGGAAGTGGCGGCTCAGGTTTAGCCCTATACTTGAGCCCACTACTCTTGACACCGTACGCAACTATCTTATTGCTCTTGCGCCAAGATGTTACATCTCTAGGGTTATCCATGGCGGTAAGATCTCGGTCGATCGCGTTTAATGTCGGCCCTTTGTTTTTCCGCCAACTTCGTTGTGGGAGCGCGGCTATTCGCAAATAGTATCGTAAAGTGAAGTTTAAATACGCGCTACACGACTTGCAGAGCTAGTGATGTTCAGGATTTATTGATACCTGGTGACTAAGGCAGTAATGATGAAGGCGGCTTAAGTAAGTCTGGGGACGCATCTTAGAAAGCACCCTCTACAACATTTCTATGCCAACCCGGTCGCAGGTACACATTACCAGCACTACCTAATATACAAGTCAGTATTTTGAATCTCTTGAACGCTTCATTTGCGTAGCAACACTTGCTAGCGACCAAGGAGTGTGAGGAAGGACGGACAGCAGCTGGTAGACCATCATGGGTGCCGGCATGTCATGGCTCTCTGGCTTCCTGTTCTCAAAAAAGGAGATTAGAATCCTGATTTTAGGCTTGGTAGGTCGCTCTATATACTTCTAATTCTGGTGCGTAACCCAAGCACATGCTGATACTGCCGCTTTTAGGATAACGCCGGAAAGACCACATTGCTGTACCGATTGAAGGTAATATTTCAACACTAGTACTGTGCCCTGTAGCATTGACTGATGCGCTTTATAGATAGGAGAAGTAGTAACAACGATACCAACGATCGGCTTCAACGTGGAATCTGTTACATATAAAAATCTGAACTTCAATGTTTGGGTACGTCCTTTTCTTTGTCTGTACAGAAGCAAACACGCCTGACAACCTTTAGGATTTAGGAGGGCAAACAAGCATCCGTCCTTACTGGAGGTGCTACTACGCAAACACAGCAGCAGTAATATTCGTAATCGACTCAACAGACATTGATCGCTTAGGTACGGCATCGGAAGAATTGGCAGCGATGCTTAACGAGGATGAGCTCAAGGATGCAGCATTACTTGTGTTTGCGAATAAACAAGACCAGCCAGGAGCCAAGGGAGCCGGGGCAATATCAGAGGCATTGAAGCTTGGGGAGTTAAGAGATCGAAATTGGAGCATTGTGGCTTGCTCAGCAGTGGATGGCAGCGGTGTTGACGAGGGAATGGACTGGCTTGTGGTGAGAGATATCCCCCGCTTTGATCCATACTCAACAACTGACAATGGCTTGCAGCAAACAGTACAGTCCGACGCATAATGAAATAGAAGTACGAGCTGTAGATACCATAAGCATTGTCTGTTCAGCTAGTTGATAGCGTTAAAGCATGACTTGGGATGGCCTCGCAAGTTCACCAATAGGCATATGTACTGTGGCAATGTGAGGGAATATCCAGGATAGCTTGACTGCCAAACAGGTCAAAGGCCAAACCCATGTCAACAGACGCGCTTGAGCCAAGCAGGATCGGCCACTGTTCCTCGCGTAGACACGTGACACCGTACGTGAGAAGCCGAGAGAGAGAGAGAGTGCAGTCGGAGTCCAAAGGATAATGGGAAGGTTGAAAGCATCCCTCGACTACCTCAGTTCCTGCCACAATTACCTGGTGATATGCATGTCCAGCACCTGGCCAACGACTGCCGAATTGTAATCTGCTTTCAGTGAGCTCTCGACGAATGCGTAGCGTTGTCGAAGAAGTAATTAATATACATGCCATGATGACAATGATGATGGGCGATCTACGCGAGGACATTTATCATGGCCACTTGAGTCTTAGCCTAGCAGAGGGATTCAACCAGCCTAACTCGTGGCAGCCTTTGCAGTCTATGCCGACTCCAAGCACTGAAATGTGGCCAGGGGAGTCAATACATCGGTAGGGGGAGACGGGAAGGGAAGGCCGCTGGGAGCTGCGAGGGGTGGAGGGGCTACGAGGTGCGGTGAGTTGCGGTGAGTTGCCTTGGGTTGCCTTAGGTTGGCCTGTGGATGAGTTGCATCTTCGGATTGCGCAGGCTCCACGGCAAATGGCGTTGACGGAAGTGGCACACATGGCACCTGCTGCACATGCTGCACGTCGGGGTGTGGGGTGTGGGGATGCGGAGTGCGACGAGCAACGAGCCATCTGCCGCTCGTGTTGGCCCGCCACGGCCGACTCCGTGGCCAACGCGTGAGGGGGAGAGGAGCGCTAGAGAGCCACGATGAGGCGGCACTGGTGCAACCGAGAAGTGGCAGGCCATAAGAAGCAAATGTATTGTTGTTCAGAAGGGCGGGAGCAAGATGCCGTGGAGCAAGGTGCTGTGACGCCGAGAAGACTGCTGCTGTCTGATTTGCCCGGCAACCCGAGATCAGAGCGGTAGACCTCAAAGGTAGTGAGTGGATGTACCTGTATAGTACTTGAGCATCTAGATATAGATATATATATATATATATTGGCTATGGGAAGATAATCCGTGGCAAGAGAAGGTTTCCAATAGCAACGGAGCACGAGAAGGTGTACATACAGTACAGCAGAGGGGACAGCACATGGGGACGGTATAGTTGTATAGCTGTATAGTTGTGTAGTTGTATAGCTGGATAGTTGTATAGCTGGATAGTTGTACAGCTGGATAGTCGTACAGCTGGATAGTCGTATAGCTGGATAGTTGGCGTATACTGTAGTACCCATCAGTACGTCTTCTAGAACTCCCGCGGGACAGGGTACATGTGTCCTACCGTACAGTACGTGCGGGGTCGCGCGCGCCGAGGCCGTGTAGGAGCCAGCCAATGGTCTTCGGGGGGTTTCGCAGCCGTACACCAAGGGCCCGATGGATTGATACCAAGAGCTTCCAGGTGGAGTGGCGCCATTTGGAGATGCGTTTCCTTCGCAAGTACTGCTCGCTGTCGTACCACCGGTCGTTCCATCGTACTGGCCGTACGTACGCCCAGCATCCCCCGTGCACCCATTCTCATTGCGTGTCGGTTCAGTGGCTCGCCATCACCGTATCACCGGCCAGTGCCAGACCAGCATCAGCATCAGCATCAGCATCGCCAAGCAGTCCTCCGAACCCAAGTGCCCGGTATCATGTAATCGCGAGTCCACTGCGCAGCTGTCCAGCTCGTGGATCTGTAAGCCGCTCAGCAGCCTGCAGGTCTCTGCTTGCGACCGCGATGGTCTAGACCTGGCAGACCTGGCCGCTTGGAAAGCTCCTTCAGGAGGGGCGGCAGTTGGCCCTGGACCAAGGAAGCTGGCGGGGGCGACAGGTAAGACAGGCGAGACAGGCGAGACAGGCGTCACGGCGTATCCACGCACCCACGTCTGGGCTGTAGCGACCGGGCTACAGGCTGTTTACTCCAGTACAGCGCTGCAGGCTGCGGTACAGGCTACAGCACAGGCTACAGGGCAGCATGCTACAGGGAGGGCTACAGGCTACCGCACAGGCTACCGCACAGGCTACCGCACAGGACCAGAGGCCTTCGGTCTGCGCTACCAAATCGACTGCCATCCTGGGGTTGGCCCGCTCGTTGCCTCTTTAGGAAGTATCATCCTCTGATGCTAATGCCAGGTGTGAACAACGGACGTTGATAATGAATGCAAGATAATACTAAATGGATGCAGTACTGGGTGGGCCGGCCACTGGATGTCCACCGCAGCAGCTGTGCTCTGCTGGCCATCGAGTCGGGCCATTCCTGCTGCTGCTGCTGCTGCTGCTGCTGCAGTCGGGCAATGACGTAGCCGCCACAGCCAAGCCCGTTCGTCGACCTTCGACTGGCCCTAAAGCGTCCCATCCATTGCCCGCCGTTGCAACGCACTGCCTGCCATTGGCTGGTCTGCTTGCAGCTTCGTGCATGAGGGAATCACTGCACTGCACTGCATGCCTCACCCCGCTCGTCACGCCCACTGCCGACTGCCCGCTGCCCGCTGCCCGCCTTTCCTTTCGGCCCTCCTCGTCCGCAGGCTGGCCCGTCCTAAAGGCATGTATGGTATGGTACCTGTATTTATAGAGCTTCTTCACCCTCGTCTCGCACGTAGCCCTTTTGCCTCTTCTTTCAAGCCAAAGGTGTCTGTTTACTCCGCATATTCATCTCTACGCCATACATCAACCTCCATCCTCCATCATCCATCAGGAGAGTCCGACAGCGTCTAATTAGGTATAAATAATGTAAGCTCTCGAGCCTCGCCCGCACCGCACCGCACCGCACCCTTGCCATTCCTTGCTAACGGCAATGCTTGAAGAACAGCCGCAACAATGGGCGCAGACGACAAGCCCGCATCGACCTTCAGGTACAACGAGCAGCCCGTATACACGGCTTCGAACGGAGCTCCAGTCCATGACCCGGAGTCATACCAGCGGATCGGTCAAACCGGTCCACTTTTGCTCCAAGACTTCCACCTGATCGACCTTCTTGCACATTTCGACCGAGAGCGTATCCCTGAGCGTGTTGTCCATGCAAAGGGCGCCGGTGCCTATGGAGAGGTAGCTATATCCTCTATATCCAATGAAATAAGCATGTGCTAACATCAACCCTAGTTTGAAGTGACGCACGACATCTCGGATATCACCACGATCAACGCGCTCAGCGCCGTTGGCAAGAAGACACCGGTTGTCACTCGATTCTCCACCGTCGGAGGAGAGAAGGGTTCGGCAGATACTGCTAGAGATCCTCGAGGCTTTGCCATGAAATTCTATACCGAAGAAGGAAACTGGGACTGGGTATATAACAACACACCTGTCTTCTTCCTCCGTGACCCTACAAAGTTCCCGCTGTTCATTCATACCCAGAAGCGCAACCCGCAGACCAACCTGAAGGATGCAACCATGTTCTGGGACTACCTCTCCACTCACCAAGAGTCTGTCCATCAGGTCATGACTCTGTTCTCGGATCGTGGAACCCCTTACTCTTATAGACATATGAACGGCTACTCTGGACACACGCACAAGTGGATCAAGTCAGATGGCACATTCAACTATGTCCAAGTCCACCTCAAGACCGATCAAGGCATCAAGACATTCACTGACGCCGAGGCGGCTGAGAAGTCATCTTCCAACCCGGATTGGAATACACAGGATCTTTTTGACGCCATCCAGAAGGGTGACTATCCGTCCTGGACTGTCTATGTCCAGGTTCTCTCGCCGGAGGCCGCCGAGAAGTTCCGTTGGAACATCTTTGATCTTACCAAGGTCTGGCCACAAAAGGAGGTCCCACTCCGACCTTTTGGTAAACTCACCCTCAACAAGAACGCCGAGAACTACTTTGCCGAAATTGAGCAAGTCGCTTTTTCCCCATCCCACTTGGTTCCTGGCATTGAACCAACCGTCGACCCAGTCCTTCAATCCCGTCTCTTCTCATACCCCGATACCCACCGTCATAGACTGGGTGTTAACTACCAGCAAATCCCTGTTAATGCTCCTCTACGGGCGTTCAACCCATACCAGCGTGACGGTGCCTTTTCCATCAACGGCAACTATGGTGCAAACCCTAACTACCCATCTTCGTACCGCCCCCTCACATACAAGCCCGTCAAGCCCACCAATGACCACGAGAAGTGGGCTGGTGCTGCCGTGAGCTATTTCTCAGAGGTAACACCCGAGGATTACGTTCAAGCTAAAGGCCTTTGGATCGTCCTTGGTAAGCAACCAGGTCAGCAGGCTAACTTCATCGGCAACGTGTCCGGTCACTTGTGTGCTGCAAAGGAGGACACCCGCAAACGGACTTATGATATGTTCTCCAAGGTCGATCCAACCCTAGGTGCCAAAATCAAGGAAGCGACAGAGAAGCTGGCGCCGGCTCCAAATAGCCAGGCTAGTGGATCAGCTCAGGCTCGATTGTAAGGTATCTAAGATGATGATAATATGGTTAATGAGAATGGTGAAGGAAGACTGTGCCTTTTACAGTAGATGAGAACTACACGGGGTGCTGTCTAGGGTCCAACAAATATGAATATTTATTTAGCTCAAGTACATTGTTGACAATAATGGCTATTGTTTTGCCGATCGATCTGCAATACAAGCTCCCGCCTGCATACTAGTGAACACGACACCGTCTAAACCGGGGTATGGTTCAAGACCCTCCTCGTCACCAATATCCCTTGCTATCTCTTTACTGTACAAAGTTTACCGACTCTCGATAGAACGAACGCTTCCGATGGAATAGGACTGTGGTGGGGGACGAAAGGGAGGAAGGCCGGGATAAGGAAAAGAAAAAAGAGGCAAAAAAAACAAAACAAAAAACAAAAAACATACAACATACAACAGTAGGTATTCGCTGGTGGTCACCCACCCAACTACTAATCTACCGATCTCAAGCTTATGTAAGGCAGAGCGGACGGGATGCCCAGTTCTCTTGAGTCTATGGTCGTATGTGACAGGTAAGCTATAATCATGGCTTATCAATGGAGGATTGGTATGCGAATTCCGCGTCATCCCTAAGAGAGGTATACCGATGCCGGGTGCAACTTTAGAGGTCTTAAACGGCCCGTAATCAATTTAATATATATGCATGAAAGATTCGTATACCTTCTGCCTGCTTCTGGTGACTTGGAATAAAGTAAATCAGGTGTGGTTTCAGGGAGTTGTAGCTGTTTCATCTAGGACAGTATCAGAGACAGAATATAAGTACTGTCTATATAAGGATTCTACTACTGGGAAACACCGAAGTAGGTCTACTAGGCACTAGATATAGGAAGTGGTTGGAGAGGTGCTGGAAAGTAGAAGGCGTTATCAATACAGTCTATATACTAGGAAATATATATATATATATATATATAACTTGTTTACCTCTATTTCTACTAGGCTTTTATAACAGTATAACACAAATTATATTTAGTAGCTATAGCCTATTAAAATTGATAACAGATAGTTACACAGAAAGGGCTAGATTAAATTGACATTGTAGTAGATAATTTTAATTTGCACTTATAAATAACTAAGACACCCTGCATTCGCATAAAGGACATGGGAAAACCAGTAGGCAAAAACCATGTCCAGGGCTTAAGTAATAGAGAAATAGCACAAAATTTAAAAAATCTTAGCTGGGACTGGCGTCTAGTCACACCTTTGGCTCTACCTGTCCATCTTAACGTGCTCTCTGCCCGGCAATCTTCCCACCTCCAGTTGGTCCGCCATTACCAGCAACTTTAACAGGACCATGCTTGCCAGCAACTTTAACAGGTCTATGCTTGCCAGCAGCTTGAGTTCGTCCACGCTCACTGTCGCTATGATCAGCATTAGAGGACTGCAGAAGCACATAGCTCTTCGGGATACACTTTGTGATGTTTTTTGGGATATTCGTGGACTGAGCTGACTTGCGCAAGTCTGGCCATCGAGAGTACGGGTATACCAAGCAGTTATTGCTCGTTTCCCTCTCAGCTAAAGGAATGAGGTCCATCACTGTCTTCACCAGGCTTGCTTCTCCTTTTTTGTCCCCGCTACTCTCCCACCACATTACGCCGCCGAGGTTTTTCTCAAGGACGTAATCCGTTTTGATAACAGCCATTTCTGGCGTGTCATACGAAACCATCTTCTTGGTCACTGGATTATAGCACCACGATGCTTGAGATTGTTTGTCTAGCCAGACGTCTGATCCTGGAAGTGGGAGAGCCCTGTAATCCCACAAACCATCCTCCCAGCTGTAGTCAGGAAAACTCGCTTGTCCAACTCCGTCGAATGGTTCTCCAGGACCATCTGTTTTCTCGAAAGCTCGACCGTAAATTGGCATGCCAAACACCAATTTGTCCTTGGCGACACCGCCTACCTCATGATAATACTTCACTGCCTGCTCCGCATTAAAGTCAGTACTCCTAGGATTGTCCTCCGAAGGATACAAGTTCGCCTGGTGTCCTGCGTCTTTGGCCCATGATCCCATGAAGTCGTACTGCATCATGTTCCAGAAATCGAGATATTGGTCCATCTCAGGGATATTCATGATCATATAATCCTTGGGTCCGCAGGGGCAGGCGACCGACAATTCAAAATGATATGGCTCTGGTAAACTAAGAGAATAGCTGTCAAGACCTGCACGTAAGTCCTTGAGCATCCGCACCCATAACTCAGCTTGATCCGAGTTCTCAGGATACTCCCTAATAGTTTTATTTTATTAATGTTTGCTGTTTGAGACGGAGTTGGAGTTTATTCGTACCAATCGATGTCGATACCGTCGAATGGGAAGTTTTTCAGTATTTCAAGCGTGGAAAAGAGGAATCTCTGATACGCTGGCTCATCAGTGGTATGCCCCCCACCAGGTACCTCGTTCATGAGGCCTAAGGCGAAGTGTCTTGCTTCGTGGGCATAGTTCCATCCACCAATGGAGAACATAACCTTGAGGTTGCGATTTTGTCTTTTGGCCCTCATGAGCGAACCGAGACATCCCATAATGCCAGTGTAGTCCCAAGCTTCTCCATGAAGAGGAATTTGATAGTCAGACCAATAATCGGTTAGAAACCTATGTGGCGGGTAAGTTTTATTACCCTGAAATAAGAACTATGTTAAATGAAGCAATAAGAGAGGTTGTTCTCATACAACCATCCTGCAAAGCCAAAGGCTTGAGACCAAACTTGAGGGCTAGCTCGAAAAGAAGGTACAGTACATTACCGAAAGTACTTACGCTTCTCCTTTTTGAAATGCATCGCCTTGAGTTCCAGCCGTAGTAAACCCATTGACTGGCGCTATATCTCCAAAAGAATAAAGGATGTGAGAGATATCATTGTAAGGAATATCCGAGGGAAAACTTTTCCGTTCGTAGATAGCCCTGGTCCTCATAAGTATAATCTTCGAGAAGGAGGAAGGGGCGGGGCATGCTCACCAGTTGCAAAAATACATGACAGAGCGCAACGCTTTGCTCTGGACGATAACTTCGGTGGATCCATTTCCACCACCGCTTGCTGGCGTGCGAGCATTGAAAGGCATCTTGACCTGATCTTTTAGGACTCGAAGGACTTTGATTCAAAAGATGAGTTGAGTTGAACGAGGGCGAGTTGGCAGAGTCTAGCTGGGAGGAGCGGACCACTTCTTATACACGTTCAGCAGAAGGTATCGCCTATGACATTGCAGGCCATGCCTGAATCCAGGATAAGCAAGGAGCAGCGGTGTGAGGAAGTACATGAAGTACAGCAAGTACAGCAAGTACAGCAAGTACATGAAGTACAGCAAGTACAGCAAGTACATGAAGTACAGCAAGTACAGCAAGTACAGCATGTTTCTTGCTTCTTTATCTTTCGTGTAATCTTTGTCTCGGTGCCTGCACCATTTGTTCCTCTCACTCAAGCAAGGACTATTCGTTTCTTGCTTCTTTATCTTTCGTGTAACCTTTGTCTCAATGCCTGCACCATTTGTTCCTCTCACTCAAGCAAGGACTATTCTCAATAAAGCCAATCTTGGCGGCGGAGCAGTGTAATTTGCCAGCGGATTTGCTTTTGGAAACTGTGGAAAGTTTGATACTGGCCGTCAGACAGGATGAGAAGGAGAAGGAGAAGGAGAAGGAGAAGGAGGAGAACGCTGGCTGAGAGGAGCCGTGCTCCGGTGCAAAGCCCGTAGCCCCAGGGGCTTCATAAATACCGTGGTCTTAGGGAGCTTTTGATGAAGCCATCGCATCCCCACGCTGGATCAAACCAGCCGATGTTGAAGTGTCGCGCAGAGCAGCGAGCGGCGAGCAGCAACGCCACTCCATTATTATTATAGGAGCCAGAGTCCGGATCTCGGCAAATCGATCGGCGGGACCAGCCGGCGTCATCCTGTACTTCCGTACAGTGCAGGATCATGTGCCGCTCCCTTGACTCGCATCCTCGCGCCGCGCTTGGCGACCCTCTGACGTGGCGCTTTCCTCCGCCTCGCATGCACCGTGAAAGGCGCCTGCGGAAAAGTCATTGCAGACGCGCGGCGAGGGCGCACGTTGAGGTCTTCAACATCCCCGGACATCTTACACCAGCGTGTCGTGTTTGACTTTTCTTGATCGCCCTGAGCTTTCTTCCAGTCTGCCGACGTGAGGGTTATGTATGGCAGAGCGGACGGGATGCCCACACAATAGCCCAGAGCCCTCGAGTCCATGGTCGTATGTGACAGTAGAAGCATCCATTTCTTCTGATGACCTTGTATTGTCGAGTTAGTGACTGCGAAATTTTATATCATTTCCTCGCTTGTTAACGAGACGACGGTATCATGCCGACGACTCACGAGTCACCCCGACTAATCACCAGAAATATTCATCGTATCTCGTTATTGCTATTATCTGGTAATCTATGGGTGGTAATCGGTGGGTCTTAATGTAAGTGAGAGAGTAGAACGTCCCTCTCCAATCCCCAAGTCCGCAATCATTCATCACACGAACCCCTATTTATTCCCAGTTGCTACTCATATCACCACTTCCACCATGACACATTATCGATACTACTACCATTGCATTGCATAAGACTGCTGTTTACGTCTGAACTAGACGGGTGCTATCATCCGTGTGGTGTACTTACGCTTTTCGCTGTAGATGTGAGTTTCCTGTCAAGATCTAACCTCTTCCATGGGTTACTCTTTGCATCATTCAGCTTCGCCATCGCATAGTATTTATATTCTGTCATCTATTGACGAGTACCATCCACAAGCATGTCGCCAGGCCTGGGATATTTTGGCTTACGGCCTGTGACGATATGTAGGTTGATAAAAAAGTCACCGGAGCTCAAATCGTTAATGTCGACCTCGGGAAGTTGAGCCTCGAGCTGAAGCACACCCATTAGCATTACTTGATGAGCAAACGCTGCTAGTGGATGCATACGGAAGGAAAGTTGTTTTCAACTTCGATCTGCTCTTTGAGTGCCTGCAGGAGGAGCTGCCCACTGGGACTATTGCCTCCAACAGGAAGACGCAAGACAAGCTGTTTGACGTCCCAGAACCTGCATATTGTAAGCAAGCACTATTTTCATAGTAGCTTCACAGTAAATACCCTGCTCCTTCGAGCCATGACTTTAGGTTTGCTGCTGGGACACCGTCATTGGGCCGCAATGTGGCTTTCAGGCGTTCCTCAACTCTTTGTGTCCAACCCGGGACAGTAGTCGCAAGCTCGACGTCATCAGGGGTTATAAAACGATCAGAAATCTGGCCGGTCCAATCTGTCTCAGCTCGGCTGGTATGCTCAATAATGTTTGATACTTGCCGCCCAACAAAGTGCATTCGTGGTCTAGGATCCACTTCGAAGAATTCTACCACACCATCTGGTTGAAGTATACTGTCAAGTAGTCAGTGATAAGCTTTGATGTTAGCACTAAAGTCGAGTATCCTAGATATCAGTGCATATTCATCAAGGGATTCTACTCCCACACATATAATACAGTATATAGGTACTCACAGGCGAATATCCTCCAAAAATGCCTTGTAACTTTCGATGCGAGCAAAAATATCTCTTCCTCGTACCAGGCTGTAAAGATTGTTTGGAATAGGGTTAGAATGTATGATAAGGGAATTGATATTTCGAACTGTGAATTCAGGATGTTCCTGGTTTAAATGAACGTTGCTGAAGTAGTCGGGAGGGCCTTCACAGCCTTGATCATTGACTGCACTGTGTGCCCCCATGAAATCCCTACAGTGTGTATCTCGTTAGAAAGGTTGATCATATGAAAATGCTAGAAAATAGGTCAACCTAATCTCAATTCCATCCGATTTCCCTGACCAGCAATCCTCATCATCCAAGCCTTCAATGACCCAATCTGGGTGGTCTTGTTTGAGTGGGAAGCACCATAGTCCATCACCGCATCCAATCTCCAGAATTCGCGGACGGTCTGTGTACACGGGAATAGAATGAGATCTTAATAAGCCTGCTGAGAGTGGTGTGCTTGCATTGGATAATTGATACTCCCTGGATGGGGGTGTACCTGAACAAACGAGGCGATGGTTATCATCCATATGGATCGAGCTCTCAGAATCGAGCTGGGGCAGGATAATCTTCCATATCTTGGCTCTAAACTAGTTACATTGGGCAGAGTTAAAATAAGATCCTCAATATAATCTTATTATCTCGAGCATTTCCCAATAGAAAAACGATGGGCCGCTACACTTACTTCATGATCATATGCCTTAGAGAGGCATCTCAAAGCCTCTAACAGTGTGAGTTTGCCCGGGCCTTGAGGCCTCATTGCTTCCTCGACATTGACCAACTCACCATACATATTGTATGCAAAGAATGCTTCGCGGTTATCATTAGTCGAGTGTGCTGCCCCAGTCTGGTCCGACAGAGAGCGCCTGGAGAATTTGCTAGTCCTAAGCGGTAGGTCTTGAATTAGTGATGGCGATTCTGGAGAGCCACCGATGTTGGTAACCGTGATGAGTGGAAATTGCTTTCCACCTGAGGGCCGGTGATCCTCAGAGCTGGCAGAATTCCTACGACGCGGTGACAATTCACTGCTGAGGAAATGGTGGTCTGTGGACATCGTAGATGTCTGGAGAGATTCTTCAAACGACAATCTGAAAGGAACTTCGCCAGCATGGCCAGTAACAGAAGCTTTGCTGAGATATGATGTACAAGTACAACAAGCACAATTTTGCAAGAAAAATCCATAAGGGAAAGGAGAAAGGAAGAGTTCTGGGGTTGGGCAAGGAGAGAAGACGTTCACTTGTCAAAGTGAGGCGAGGCATCTTTCCTTCCCAACTTGGACGTAATTTAGGTTAGGGTACCTGGGTAGGTAGGTAGGTACGGTGGCAGCACCGTAGGCAAGCACGTAGTGAAGGACTTGCCGGGTTTGAAGGACAAACCAGGACAACAAGACAACAAGACAGCAAGCCAACAAGCCGCACGAGAGGTCTGGAGAAACGGAATGTAGCCGGAATTCTACTGATTGTCTACTTCTACGTGGACTTTACATTCCTCCCTGGCTATCTATCACGTGCAGTGCCACCCTAATAGCAATTATGCCCTGGATGCAAAGCCAGCCACCGGCTGCACAAACTTGATCTGTGTCGGAGCGGCGGCCAAACCCTCGTCTACCACCTTTTTAAAGAAGGCTTTGTAATGATCACTTTCTCCGTGGGCCTTTTGAGCAGCGCTGTCGGCGTAACTTGAAGCATTACATTATCAGCTCATATGAAGAATTGACGGCCCAAAATGGCCGCTGAGTGGGTATTGGAGCTCTGGGGCGACACCCTAACGTAGGACTATCGTAGGAACCATATATTGTGCGTACCTCTCCAACATAATCAAGTCCTCAACACCGGTCTGCTTGTTCACCTCCCGATGTAGCTGATACCTCAGCGTCCTGGGCTCATTTGCTTCAACGTACGCACACAGGCCGCTTAGTAGCTCGATGACCTTAAAGGAATTTTGCGTCAGCTTTGCTTTACACGCACAGGTCAACCTGCAAAAGAACAGGATGGGCATGGCTGACTCTGTCGGCCTTGCCGGCTTTGGGCGTGATGATCGCGATTAGATCGATTTGGGAAGACATGGTTTGTATTATTGTTTAGTGAAGGTCAGAAGTAAGATAACGCCAGAGATAATCTTAGAGGACGATCGTACGGAATGGAATCCCTTATATAGATTTTCGGATTCGTAGCTTCGATCAGCTGACCTCGCGATAGGCCCAGGCCGAGGTCTCATCCATTAGTAACATATCATTATTCAGCATGGCTAGTAGACCGGCACGCTTTAACGTCTACGGTCCGTTGTCTAGGACCTTAGATTATCAAGAAATTGTGGGATAATTAGGATCGCGCATTCAGAGGGCGCATGTGGTACGTTCAGTTCAGAGTTAAGTATGCTACGTTAATTGTGCTGCATGCATCTCATCTTATCGCTAATTGGATCATTATCCTGATGTTCATTGCTCGAGTCAAGAACGCCAACCCACCAGCCCACGATCAAGTGGTGATGCCCGAATCCTCGCCCATGACACGTAAACCAATGGTCCAAGTTCAATTTCGCCGAATAGAAGCCATATGCTCGAGTACGTCCTTTATATCCTAGTGCCCCTATTCCTCCCAGCCCCATACTTTGGCCAGAAAATGAGCCATATTGACTCTCTTTGGCCGCATTTCGATCATCCACGGATGTTCCAGCATCCGCCAAGGTGATGCGCGGCGGCTAGGTTCTTTCTCGAGGCTTTGGTTGTCAGACATGTTAGCCACGGCACATAACAATATTGAAGATGGATACTTACCAGCACTCGATGAAATACTTGAAGTTGTCGCTCCACAAAATACCCTTGTCTGGCTCATCCTTAAGTTTTGGTATAGGTTGCGAGACGATATATGTTAGAAGGTCAATTAGACCAGCACGTGGCTGTGCTTCAGTTCCGTCGGCAGGGAATGGAAATCGATGTTGTGCTACCTCGAGTAGAGTGACACCTGTGCTCCATACATCGGACGTAATAGTATAGGACTGGCCAGTGATTCTCTCCGGAGCCATGTAGTAAGATGTGCCGATGAAAGTATTTGCATCTCCTTTGGTTCCAAACTCCCCTGAAACGCCAAAGTCGCAAAGCTTGACTTGTCCGTCGCGGCATAAGAGGATGTTTGATGGCTTGATATCTCTGTGAATGATCTTTTTGCTGTGAAGATAGGTGAGGCCGTTTAGAACACCTTCAGCGACCTTACCAAGGACCTTCTCGCCTGTTCTACCACCAAGCTTCTTAACTTCACGGTAGATACTGTCCAGAGAGCCCCCCTCGCAAAATTCCATGGCAATAGAAATGGTAGCAGTGGACGGCTCAACAAACGCGCCATAATAGCGACAGATATGGTCCGAGGCACAATCCTTGTTGAAGCCCAATTCTCGGACAATTTGCTTCTTTACGTCCGGGTCGGGATTCGTCGTGATGATCTACACCAAGTCAGTACTGATAATCGTTTATCTTTTGCCATGATATACCTTAAGTGCAAAGATTGTTTTCCCACCCTTGAGCATGCAACGTGTTACAGCGCCGCCTGCTCCTTCGCCTAGACTGCTCAACTCTACAATTCTCTTTTCACTGCTTGCTACCCGCCATCCATCATCGTCAAGCTGCTCAACGTCCAGCGTTCTTCCCCTCTCCAAGCTCAGCTTATCGATATCCGGCAGGCCGTTCATACTACCATCCCTTTCCATACCGATACCGCCATCACTACGTTCTGAATATAGAGAACCTACAGCCGATGCAGGATCCGGTGTGCCTTGCGGCTTGTTCACCATTCCATACTGAGAGGCGAAGGACAAAGCCGAGTATTGTGATCCAGCAGATGTCGGTCCGCTGTTCCTTCCATCGAGTGGCCCGAAACTTCCTGATCGTGAATGGGCAGCGCTGCTCTCGCTTCCTCCACTCGCTGACTGACCTGCGAGAGGCTGCGCGCTTGGCCGACCGTTTTGAAGTGTAGTATGCTCGTAAGGTGTTGCCGTACTGCCCATTGGCGTAGCAAGCTGTAGCTTGGGCAGTGATGGGCGGGAAGATGTATGAAGAGAGAGATTTGACAACTGTGGAACACCATTCAAAGGTCTGGCGTTTGGGGAAGGAGGAATAGCTAAGCCGAGTCTTGGTGTCCTAGATCCGGTATTCTGTCTACTTCCCGGGATCGGTGGCCGTAGTAAAGGGGCTGGAGATGACATGTTGGTGGTCGAGGGAGGTAGTGGTAGAGGGTTTGTACTAGAGGGCTTCATATAGTCAGCATCAGCCGCGGGATCCCAACTCCTGGGTAAGGCAGTATATAAATGTGTGTTGTATGGGCATACATATGGAGACGGCACAGCGTATGCCAAGGGCACTGCCGGCCCAAAGTCTGGTCTGGCGTTACTCGAGGGTGGTTGGTCCTGCATTAGTTATTTGGATGCGCACTTTGCAGCGGCCGGTGTTCTCCTGGACTGCAAGGTCCTGCGATGGGCGTTTCTATGCCGTAGAACCATATGCGTTGCAGCAGTTATGAGTTGGTCTGGCAGTTCCTGCAAGCAGAAATAAGGCTGGAAAGGAAGCACAAAGTTGATAGGTCTCTGAATCTGGCGTTTCAGTCGCGGTTTGCTCGACTGCAGCAACTACGCAGGCGGTGTCTTCTCGTCTGCTCGTTTCAGGTGTTTGGGCGAGCCAAATGAGAACCCTATGCCAGCCCGAGTATACAGAGCTTCGACAACGAATGCCTCGTCGCAAGAGCAGGCTCGAAGGGGTTGTCGAGTGCTGGCGGACCTGATGATGGGGACTCCGAATGGGAGTTGGGGTCGACAGAGCTGCAAGGCAATAAGGTAAGGTAGTGACGGATAGCTTGCCGGCCAATTAACCCCGTCGACCAACTTTAAACAGGGCGAAAAGGCACAAGCGACACTGTGCGGCGAGCCCTTCCGCTGGCCTGAAGAAAAGAACGCGGGGGCTCAGGAGTTCAAGGGCTTAGGGCTGAGGCGGTCGATGGGATAGATGAAGACACGAAAGAACGGGTGTTGTGGCCGGAATATCAACTGTTGCATCTGCGACCGACACAACAACAATGCGCGGTGCGTACGTGCCAGGCCATGGGCGTCATCGATGTCTATCTATTTCGCCCCAACACACCCGCCCGGCTTTGACGCTGCGCGATGCACCATTGTATGCGCCGTTTCACATTATCTTAGCCTGTAGAGGCTTATCCGTTCCCGCAAGCGCGCGCAAACCAAAATTTCCAGTTTCGTAGCGAATAGCGTCGCCAGCCGTTTTCACATCCTTCCCAACTTACTGACGACGGCGAAAACACTCCGCAGCATGGGCGCACAGATTCTCACCTCGAGGTCTTTACCGGCTGAGCACCAAGTCGAGGAGTCGTCCGACTCGGAGAACAGTTCAGCCTCTTCTACCGGCCACTCCTCCGGCTCAGACTCGGATTCTCTCGACAGTGTCTCCTCACGAAAGCGAAGGAAAACTTCCCCAGTTCGAGATGACGCCCGCCCACTCCTACAAACGTCGGTCCCTTCGCGCGTCAAGGCAAACATAAATCACGGTGCAGTCGACGCATTTAAATCGAAGGCTTCCACACTGGCACCGACTGACGCTGATACGACCTTTGAATCCTTAGGCGTGAAGCCATGGCTCGTGGGGTCACTGAATTCCATGGCTATTAAACGGCCAACAGGCATCCAGAAGGGCTGCATACCGGAAATCATGAGGGGAAGAGATTGTATCGGAGGTAGTCGGACGGGATCTGGAAAGACAGTAGCTTTTGCTGTACCAATCTTGCAGAAGTGGGCTGAAGATCCGGTGGGGATCTTTGCACTCGTCCTGACACCGACAAGGTATGACTTTGTTCTAGAGAGGGAATATGCCATGGTCGCTAACACTGTTTGTCTAGAGAGCTCGCACTGCAAATATACGAACAATTTAAAGCTATCTCGTCACCTCAATCATTGAAGGCAATTCTCATCACAGGAGGGTCTGATATGCGACCTCAGGCCACAGCACTTGCGCAAAGACCACATGTCGTCATTTCGACTCCGGGACGCTTGGCAGATCATATAAGGACTTCCGGAGAAGACACTATATGCGGCTTGCGTCGTGTAAGAATGGTTGTTCTTGATGAGGCAGATCGACTACTAGCTTCCGGAAATGAAGGCAGCATGTTACCAGACGTCGAGGAATGCCTGTCTGTACTTCCTCCAGCCTCAAAGAGGCAGACATTGCTATTCACTGCAACTATAACTCCTGAAGTTCGAGCCCTCAAGGAGCTCCCTCGAACTCCTGGGAAGCCACCTGTGTTTGTCTGTGAAGTTGATACACAGACGCTCGCCATACCGCCCTCACTGAAGCAAATGCATATACAAGTACCTGTCACACATCGCGAACATTATCTTCATATGCTCCTTCTTACAGATCTTAACATCTCTAAGTCTGTCATTATCTTTTGCAATCGTACAGCTACGGCTGATTATCTGACACATCTCCTTCGGCTTCTCGAGCATCGTGTGACGGCTCTCCACTCAAAATTGCCACAGCGGCAAAGGATAGACAATTTGGCTCGTTTCCGCGCTTCTGCGGCACGAATCCTCGTTGCGACTGATGTTGCAGCACGTGGTCTAGATATCCCGGAGGTTGGATTAGTTATCAACTATGACATCCCTCGTGACCCAGACGACTACATCCATCGTGTTGGCCGTACGGCTCGAGCGGGCAGGAAGGGCGAAGCGGTGAGCTTTGTAGGCCAGAGAGATGTACAGTTGGTGCAAGCCATTGAAGCCAGAGTCGGGCGAGAGTTGGAGGCATGGAAGGAGGAGGGAGTTAATCTAGAGACTAGAGTGATCCGCGAAGCGCTCAAGCTAGTTGGCGAGAAGAAGAGAGAAGCGATGCTGGAGATTGAAGAGGGCAGAGAAGTTGGTGGAAAGCGGAAAAGAGGCATGCAAAAGTTTGCAAAGAGATGAAATGCCATATAGACTTCAAGAAAATAGAAGCATATGCCTAGAAGACATAACACATTATTTGATTCGTCAATTTGAAGTGCTCATTGGGGTAGAATAAAGTAATTGAAAGTGCTAGAAGAAAACCGAAAACCCAGAGGTCACTTCCAAATCATTTCAGTATGTATAGCCTTAGAGACTCGATCTTCTATTCAGATCTCCAGTCAACAGATAAGATAAGAAGGCTAGCTTAAATAAGATACCGTTATATTTAGACTAGCAGTCGATATCAAATGTCTTCAAATGTACTAGAAATTGATGTAGAGTGGAATGTAATGGTTTCTATTATATTATATTATATTCATCTCTTTGCTTGTATTTAGGCTACATCTATCATTGGGCTATATATTCGCCGCTGGTATCTAAACCCGAATATATTCGCTACTGGGCTGCACAGTCGCGAATGACGCATACCTTCTTCGCGAGTGGTATCATTCGCCGTTGATGCACAACACATGCGTCTTCCTATTGACGCTCTTTTTCTGAGGTGATGAAGTTGCGAATGAACCCCAGACCAATTGGCCATAGTCTAAGAGCACAAGCACTAAGAATCCACGCATACCCGTGCTTCAACACCTCCAGCGCCTCGATCTCCACCCGCCCCTTCTCCAGCACCAAAGCAATGGAATCCCAAAGACCACTGGTTGGCATCGGCGTCTTCGTCTTCAATCCCCACAACGCGGATCACTTCATCACGGGCAAGCGAAAGGGAAGCGTGGGTTCCGGAACCTGGGCCCTACCCGGCGGCCACCTCGAATTTGGGGAGTCGGTTCGTGGATTATCGTTAGGAGACTGGGAATCTTTGCTGATTCGGCATCGCAGTTTGAATCCTGTGCTCGGCGCGAGGTGCTTGAGGAGACGGGGTTGCAGTTGAAGGACGTCGAGTTCTTGACTGCCATGAACAACGTCATGCTGCATGAAGGCAAGCATTACGTGACGATATTCATGCGTGCAACCGTCGAGGGCGAGAAGAGCGAGCCTGAGGTATGGGTTTTTTGACTTTCTCACACTTCTTGTTTCTTGCGTGGAACCATACGAGTGGGCCCGTGTACTGACTGCACGAAAGCTGTTGGAGCCGCAGAGTTGCGAGGGGTGGGGATGGAGCACGTGGGAGGAGATGAAGAAGTATTATGATATGCAGGTCGAGGGCGAGAAGAAGGGCGACTTCAGCGGAAGGAAACTTTTTCTTCCTTTCGTGAATCTGTTTGAACACAGGTCTGGGTTTCGTCCTACCTAATGCGTTAGATATTGTGTAATATAGGCGGGCTAGGACTTGCTGTATGCCATGATCAATAGAGCACTAAGGGAAGAATTCTAGCAGGAGTCTGGGTTTCCATATAGAACAGCATATCTCTAGATTATCGATACAGGCTCACTGGCCTTCTATAAGGTCACAAAGAGAATAATTGTTCAAAGGCATTAGATGAATGAACTAAATGAATGAACTATATGAATGATCTCGATGAATGGTCTAGATAAATGAAAAGTGCCATGCGTTTATTTAAACAAAGAAGATTGTAAAGACCAATATAATTTTTGTAGACAATTCATTGTACTTGAACAGGTGAACTTTCGTTATAAACCACGTATAAATCAACATGATATGGCCAATATACGTCAATTACATCTAAAAATCTCTCCAGGAAAGCATATACCACCTTTAAAAGATCAACAGAAATTACAAAATAAGACGGCTAACCAACTCATCATCAGGATGTCTTCCACTGTCACCTGGTGTGCAGACCATCCTGAGATCCCGGACCCAGAGAACTGTAACATCTGCAACTTCATCATGACCCAGGCTCGCCTTGAACTCAATACTCAAGCATCGGGGTCTACTCCCGGGTTTGGGTTCATCGATCCACTCCTGATCCAGATCAACTACATGAATCCAGGCTTCAGTGATGGTAACTCGAAATTCCGCGACTTTGAGGAACCATCCGACCTCGCACTCGAAGAAGACGAACGACAACCATGTTAAGAAGCCTTCGCACTCAATGTAGAGGACCAAAACGAGCAGGCCACTCCGAAACAAGCCAATAGCAACCGAAAAAAAAAAAATTAGTCGTCTAGTTGGGAACAAGAATAGCAAAGACCATCGCCAAGATCATTAGAAGCGTTTGAAGAGTCGACGCTAGACCGGTAAGAAAGCTCGTCGTACAACGCTTGCTTCACAACATAGCTGAGAGTAGCAGCTCTATTGCTCATACTTTGGCCGGGTGCCCAGTACTTCTTTGGGGCGTGTAAGTCAATCAAAACTCTAAATTCCTAAGTATCAATACCCCAAATCAGTCCTGGACATGAATAATGCAAGTGAATTTTCTAACAGTGAAGTGACATGGAATTCTATATTGTGCAGTTAATCAGCGATTTTGTTTTGTTAAAACTTCACGATAGAAGACATTGCCAATGCCAACTACCAGTAGAATCCCGTTGAATATTGCCATCATATAGAATGGCGCTCCAACTGACAAGGTATCGAAGAGATAACCACCAAGCTTTGTAAGGATCAAGATCGCAGCACCACCAGACAAGGAATAAACGCCAGCTATCGAGCCCTTTAAATGCTTTCTTGAAGCATGCGGGTCTGAAGATGGCTCACCCAGTAACGGTGCTGTCTCAGAAGCATCGTTAGGGTCCGAGATATCCAATGCATCGTTATTCAACTGCGACGATAGATTGTAGCCACCCTCTTCTCCTAATACACCGCGACCTAGTAGTCCAAGACTGCAGACGATGGCGCCTATTTGTGAAATGCCAATGAGTGCAACGATGAGGAAGATGACAGGACTGCCTCCTCTCCCATCAACATTCTTCACCTCCGGACTGGTAAGCTGTGCGAATGATATATATCCAACAATACCAAACAGGCTTGCTACAAGCAATGGCAGGTTAAATCGACGATACCGATCGGAGAGATATCCGAAGGCTGGCGCACAGAGCAAGGCGATCAACTGTGAGACGCCTGTCAACTCCGCTGCCAATACGTATGCTGCTCTGCATTCCTTTTTCAGCTCAGGCGAAGGATCGTTTGGAGAGCCTTGGCAGAACCCATTGCGTATGAAATAGGCATTGATGTAGAGCGGGATAAAGAGCGATATACCAACCGAAGAGGCTCTTGCTACGAAGCCTCCCAAATAACCCAGACCGATTTGGGAATCTTTTAACCCCAAGGTAGTAGAATCGATGAGTAGGCGCCAATATGGCAAAAATGGCACCGACACAGTATCATCTTCAGCCGTCACAGACCCGTCTCCGCCATTTCTAAGACTATGATGCTTTGGGGTGCCGAGTAACAATCTCCACCCTTTCCCTTCTTCTCCTTGTAAATTTCGTAGTCCAATAAAACAGCCCACTGACACAAGTAGGGCAATACTGCCAACAACGTAAAAGCTATCTGCCACGGCCTGGCCTTGTGTTACACCCTTGAGACGTGAAAACTGCGTAGGTAGTGGGAGAAACACTACCAGAGCTACCAACGCGCCACATCCAGTAAAAACGCCGACAAGGCCTGCTAACCTCGGTGGACTCGATGAGGTTTTCTCATTTATCTTCTTGCCACCGCCATTGAGTTCCGTTCGTCGCATAGCGCCTCTGGTATGCAAGTATCTCTCTGGGGTGATCGTGACTTCGGAACCAACACTGGGAGTCATGCTACGTCGTACATTAGCTGGAATACTCGATGCTTGCCCCCGAGCCTCAATTCCCTTATACCCCCCTCGGTGACCACCAGTCATGGATGGCAGTATCGCTGTGACCATTGTCGCTCTGCGAGTAGTCAGTAAACATTCCTAGGTCGATAAGATAAGTAAACACAGACGTCGCAGAGCCTCCAATACTGAATCCCAGCCTCGCAATAAGCAATTGAGGATACACGTTCCTTGCTTGGACGAAGACCACGAGAGCAATTCCCACGATACAGTACCCCAAGAAGCACACCCATCGTACGCCAAGTCGGTCACTCACAATCCCCCAGACAGGACACGCCACCAGCGCAACAAGCTCGTCTGCGAAGCCCAATGTGCCCACCACATCGCCTACGCCATCTTTGACGCCAATCAAGTCGGTGACAACAAAGGAAACGGAGCTGTTGAGGAAGACCAGGAACGATATCGAAAAGAGGCAGACGAAGAGTAGATATGTCGATGCTTGTACCGAGGTTGTGCCTGCTGCAAACGGAAGGAATCGCGTTATAGAGGACATTGTTCTATGATTTTATGTTGATGAAATAATTGAAAAACATAAAGAGTGTATAGTGGTGCTATGTCGAATCATGTGAGGACGTGATTATGTTTCTCTAGTGATCGCTCTTCTCTCGTGAGTCGTGAAACGTAGGATGACGTCCCCGGCCCGAGAACATAAACGGACTATCAAGGTGCCGTGTCGTGGGTTAAGCCGAAAATACAGTACCCGTTCATAAGTTTCCGTCTAAGCGAAAATCGACGGCATTTGTAACCCTTCTCTACAGTAGTAATTATAGTATAGTGGAATAACAGTTTAATGTAATTGATTACAACTCTCTGAATTGCTCAATTTAGTAGTTATGAATCTAATTTCTAAAAATCTAAGAAATCACTCTAATTTCAGTACTTTGTATACCAACCCTTTGCTTTTAGAACCGCCTTTACCCTCCGCTCTATCCCTTCTATTAGACTATCAAATAACTCCTTTGTAAGAGCATTCCATGCCTCTTTAAGACAGGATTGTAATGTCTCTATATCCTTTTCACCTCTTCCAGTACAATTTACTAGTTCAGGATGTATTTCTTGTACTTTTTCTTTTAGAAAGCGCCAGATATTTTCAATAGGATTCAGATCTAGACTGAAAGGTGGCCAAGGTAGAACTGGAATACTCTGATCTTCAAACCACTTCTGTACAGTTCGAGCTGTATGAATTGGAGCATTATCCTGCATGAATATAAGATCTGGAGTCCAGCAACTTGGAAGTTGGTCTTCAAGAACCTCAATATATAATGCTGCAGAGTATCCCATCTTCTTTGAAGCAAAATCACGGTCCATTATATATAACTCTGACCTTCCACTACCCCAAAAGCAGCCCCAGACCATAGCAGATATATCTTTTCCTTTGGTATAGGTAGTGACATATGTAGCTTTCCATTTATCTTTTATATATCCAAAAGCCCAGACCTGCTTTTTTCCTTTTCCTCTTTCTGCAGAACACTCGTCACTCCATATCACTTTTCTCCAGTCGTCAACCTTCCAGTCTTTATATTCTTTACACCAGGTATATCTTTTCTTAGCAATTGCCTTTGTAAGAAGTGGTCGCTTTTTTGTACACCAAGAGCGGATATTATTACGTCGTAGAATACGCTTCATTGTAGAGGTAGATAAATCAAGGCCTGTTTCGAGTTTCACTTTTGCCCACTTATCAAGAGGATGTTGAGTAATATAGCGAAGTAGGATCCGTTCATCTTGAACTGTATAACTTAGAGGCCTTCCTTTACGGGGTAAAGATATCCCTTCATCTCGTTGTTTACTCTTCGAAAGAGTGTCTCGAATTGTTGAAATTGGACGGCCGAAGGCTCTTGCAATTTCAGTGCCTGTTGCACCTACTTTTGCAGCCCCATTGATCTCCGCTCTTTTGTAAGGTGAGAGCTCCTTTCGAAGGAGAATATTTGTCGTTCTTGGACCTAAAGGAGTCCGTATAGGAGGCATATTGGGTGGGTAGGAAAGAGGGTGGTTTCACGCGACGCGTTTTTACAGTATCTTCGCGTAAATTAGACGGAAACTTATGACCTAGTACTGTAAACATCGATATTATACTATAAATTCTTTTTATATACTTATTTCAGAATGTATATCTAAAACATATCCATTCCTTCTATCCTTTGCATATCATGATATTAATACGTGTAATAACAAATTCCCTTTTAAAGACTGGGAGTTTGAGCGGCGTTGAGCCTTGGCATGCGATCTAATGATGTCACGATATAATATATCACAACAATTGATTCGAGACTTAGATTTAATTCGATTTCATATTCAGCCATTTGTGTGCGAGTATTAAGTCCACTTTCTTAAATCCAAGTTCAGTTCACCTATCGTATTTACAAGAATATTAAAGTGCCATCCCCTTACTAACATTGATCAATATCCGATGCCCTTGCCCAATTTCGTACATTCCTGCACGTACAAATGCGTCCCTCAAATGAGTGTGCTGCCCCCATTATGCTGTTTCATGTGATCATATTATGTTCGTGAGGGGGACATATTTCGTAATTTTATATCCATAATTCAAAAAGTAAAATGCAATTCAGACCGGGTATCTCAAGAGAGAACTGCTCCGGAAAAAAAAAGTTCTCTGCTCAAAAGAGAGCGAAGAGACCAGCAAGGGCCCCAGCAAAGGCAACAACACCTGGTTGGTTAGCAACGGCATTGCCAGTGAATTGAGTTGGAGCTACAGCAGTGGTGTTGCTTGGAACCACGGTCGATGTGGAGGCTGGGATCGACGTGTGAGTTGTAGTCTCCACAACGGGAGTTGCAGTTGTTGCTACTGAAGAAATAAAGGTCGTGAGCGATGTGACCGGTGATGGTGGCGTATATGTTGTAGCAATAACTGTATAGGTAACTTCGGATTCCACCGTACCAATAGCCGTCGCTGTACGCTCTGACGGGTATGTAACTTGAACGGTGACTGGCACGCTTTCGGACTCGGTGACCAGATTTGTCACGGTTTCCTTGGTAGTGGGTGGCTCGAAGGTTTGAGTTATTGTATAAGTTGTGGCTACCACTATTGTGCTTTGATCTGTTTCCGTTATGATGATTGTCGATCCAGCGGACACAGTAGTATACGCAGTCTCAACGAGGCATGTTGTTGTGTAGATATCGGTGGATTCATATTCTGTTGTATATGCGACAACTGTTGTAGGAACAACAGTCTTAATGACTTCAGTGCTGGTATAGACTTCCGTGACAGTTGATCCACCAACTGTCTTCGTCACTGTAACCGGCCAAACTTCGGTGGTGTAGATATCCACCTCCGTCGTAGCATAGGCTGTAGAGGCAGGGCCAGTGACCGTAGTAGCGATGGTAGTTTGAACTACTTCAGTGATAGTGGAAGTGGTTGTGTATGTCTTGGTCTTGGTCTGGCCAGACGAAATGCTGAAAAGTTGTCAGTACTGGATTTATGCGAGGGAATTTTTTTTAAGACACATACTACGTGGTTGTGGCGGGGCAGACGGTTGTATATACGGTAGTATATGCTGTGGTTGTGACTCCTTCCCCTCCCTCACCCCAACCCTGTCCACGAGCTACAAAAGCTTGGGCAATAGTTGTGGTGGCCAAGGCCACAAGACCAAAGATAGCCTTCATGTTGATAGACGTGTAGAGAGTATGGACAACGAAATATAAAGTGTATGAATCTGACGGAGCAGGCAACAGCAGCCAACGAAGGTATTAAGTAACCGTAACGAAGGAGTCACTTGTTGCGTGAAAGGTTGAAGAATATATGAGATGGCTGGATATCCATATATGTATAAGAAAACAGGATCTGAAAACAGGCGGCGTACCTGGCCACTGTATAAGAGGTAACGTGGGATTCTGATATTACCTGACCATACAGATACCTATGCCAATGAAGCACGAGGTGCCAAGCTCAAAAGCAGCTCATGCATGCCTGGAGTCCCCAATGCAAGCCGGGTAAGCTTGCTTGCACTTCTGAGATCGGTGGTTGGGTGGTCTGCGACACTCTGCTACTGCCTCCCGTGGCTTGCTTGAGGTTGGAGTACTGGGTTTGAATTTAGCAGGACACGGTAACAATGAGGACAAATGAAAATGGATGTGCTTAACTGTAGACGGCATAGAACCTTGGACAAGCCGACGTAGCAGTAGCTAAACATATGGCGATTGGATAAATGGCATTCGACCGGACGTTTCACACTCTATTGTGGCAGGCAATAGCACACTCCCTGTTATTGCCTATCGGAGCATTTATTGTAGTCTGTACCTGGGTGATGTCGAAAAGAAAGGCTGGCGACAGGGGTTTTCTGCAGGGTTGCACACGAAACACCTTGACAACACCACGTAAATGCAAGAATCGCATCATCGATCGCCGCTGCCCAAAAGCTTGGATTATCACGACACACATGAGAAGGGAAACAATTGCTACTAATGCATCCAGAAAGTACCCAAAATGGATCAAAATAGGTTGACAACGTGTGCATGCCACGGGGAACCCTGGCGCGATGTTCGTTGCACATTGTTTCAATTGGACATGCCACAGTATACTACATGCTGACAACACCATCTGACAATGATAATCGAAAGAGTGAGCTCTGGTACTGTAGTGAACTGTCAGTACAGCATCCTATCACGGCAGCTTACACAGCTGGTTGGCAGCGTAAGAGCCACAACCCACGCAAGTAAGTGATAAGTGGCTGGATTTTGAACATTGAGGGTAGCTGATATTAATCTGACAGTCTGCTTCTGAGAGTTCCCGTATCAACGTACCGCACAGCCCAATCAAATACAGCTTGACCAATACTTCACGTTGACACTTCAGCCACTCCAACAAGTCCCCAACCTCGTACAAAATACAGAAAGAGGGGGTGGTTCTGCGCCGAATAGTATGTAGTTCTTGTTGCAGGCCTTGCCGTCCCGTGTTCCTGGTATTCTGCAGGCTCTTCCCTGTAGCCCATAATTATGTGGCGGGTGGCGGGGTTGCGGATGGCGAAAGTTGCTATTCATACACCGTAACCCCGCAACCATTAACCACACTGTACGATACAGGGAATAGACCACTAGTCCTTTATGACATGTCTAGCGATTAATCCGCCGTGGAGCAGAAACGAGAATACTTGACATATATGCGTCATAGTTGGAAGAGCTTGGCTATAAACTGTTTATTGCGAATAAATCATGACACTATATCACATTTATTATAGACAGTCTCTGGCGGAGTCGTTTGGGGCCGATATGAGCCATACCCGTTGTGTAAGGACTCCATAGAGTGCCAGGAACCCTTCTTTGTCTCGACTGGGCTTGAACAGACAGGTACCCGATGTAGTGTCGAGGCGGTAGGCCCGCAGGCTCCCTAAGTGATGAACGTTCCGTATGTCTCTTGACGGGACGTGCGGACCCTTGCGACCGTTGTCAAGAGAAATGTTTAGATGGCCTAACTTGAAGGATGTCCCCGGTTGGTCATGCTTTTACATCCGTCTCACTTTGTGCTCTCTGCCGCATCGATCTGTTTGGTGTGCAATAAGGGAAAGGGTCAACCTTACGGGTGATCCATCCTCAAGAGTAAAGACCATGTCATGTCACCCGTGTGAGACCTGCAATGCAACCTGGTCACAAGTGTGCGCACACACATACTTAGCAGCATTTAATCATCATCTTCATCACTACCACTATCCCAGCCTTCCTCGTATGCCTCTGCAATCTCACCAAGACTATTGGTTAGATTCTCACGCTCATCCACTGCAATGGATCTGCTGACAATACTCTTCAAAAATTTAACCCTCAATGCTACTGTAGAATCCGTAGATAATGAGGTACGCACGGATACTGATGTAGATGATGGGCTCAAGAGCGTAGGCGAGTAGATGTGGGGAAAACTATCAAGAAGCGGGAATGGCATGGGTGTCCAACTCCTACATTGATATTTGGTAAGCAATTGCATGGATTTGCACCAGGAACATGATTAGAGACCCATTAGCGTTGTAAAGCAAGGTGGGACATGCACTCGAATACGAGATAATATGTAGATAATGTAGATAGAAGAGGAGAAAATGAAAGAAAATGTGACTGACTTGTGAATAATCGGAAGGCCAGCAGCCCGGCGCCGAGCTCGTTCCTGGCCATCAAAGTCGTCAATACCTCCATCTCGCACGTCTTTATCCCCTCGGAACACCTCAGTTTGGCCGAATATGTGGAATTTCTTGGTAATTCGGCGACCCCGACTCTGAGGAGGCTCATCTGCTGGGGAGAAGTCCATATCCAGTTCCGTAGTTTCGTTATTATCTGTATCTGTCTTATGTTCGAGACCGTTTTGTGACGGCATCCTAGCATCTGTGCTTTGGGCACCTACCTCCAACTTTCCTGGTCGGTGATCACCGTTGGATATCGGCTTTGACCCAATAGTCATCTGGAGCTTAGCTATTTTCTGGTTTCCATTGACATTCAACGCTCCTGCAATTTCATCTAATGTCTGCCGTTTCGCATTATGGACTCTAAGCCGCGACGGTAGCGTCATACTTTCTATTGCAGTCGAAAAGAGTGCCGACACGTGCCAAAGGGATTTTGGGTCAATGTTGACGTATGGTGGTAAAGCCTTTGATGGCATCGTTACGGGGATCAAGAGTGACGCTTGTGGCGATAGCTCGCTGAAGGATCGTGCAGTGTTTGAAAGCTTGAGAGCTTGCTTGCTCTAGATATTGTAAGAAGGGCGAAAACAGATAGGGTATTTTGAGGAAGCATAGAATGACTTACGCGTGGAGTGTTCTTGATTCCATCTTCCAGTCCCCAGACCCACACCGTAGTCTTACCATATTCATCTCTCAGTCGGTCCATGTATCTAGCAGCAAATCCACCCCAAGCATCGTCGAGACTTGCCATCATCTGAATGCCTTGCATTTGATCTGCTTCTTCAGCAAAGGGACGAAGATCACGATCCAGCAGGTCATGTTCTTTGTCCAAAGAGTCAAAAAGCTCTTGCCCAGCACTCCAATTTTCAAACGGCATAAGCGTTGAACTCAACTCATATTCGTTGAGTTGAACAATTGATTTGGGATGGAAGTAAACCCTATTGAAGTCTGACCAATATCTTATTGACTCTGTGGTTAGCTGTGGTGGCACAGAGCCATCTTCTAGACTTTGTTGATACGCGCTCTGTTCAATGGCTGCCTGACGTTGAATAACTGTCTGCCCATTCCTATTAATATATTAGCTATATTTGTCATCTGATAGCCACACTGCAAGGTTGGGCCATCTACATACCACAGTCCTTGTGGTACCCTTTCCTCCTCTAGCTCATACAGAGCGTTAATCTTTCTCAGCGAGCCAAAACCGCCTTTAAGATCATATATAACGGTCCTAGGAGTGAATGTCTCTGAACTGTCGGCACCAATACCAGGACGAAAATGGATATCATGGTCTACGAGGGACTCTTCATCAGATGAATACGTAAAATAGGACTCCTTTTAAGCTTGTCAGAAGGTCCTTGAGGATCACGAGATCACATCTTACCTGTGCGTTCCAAAAATGAGTTGCCACATAGTTGCTCCGCTGTCCTAGCTGGAGAGTAAGTATCTCGTGCATTGCCGGTTCGACAAGGTCTTTGTCTTTAACCTAGCTGCGACAGTTTTGCTGCTACGTGAAGAATGCAAGTAACAGTAATACGTATGCTGTCCCAGTCACAATAGCCTATGCTCTTAGGGTCTAACAAATGAGTTGAAACGTAGCTTGTAATGAGATATTCTTCCTCGTAATACTTCTGGAGACTGATACTGTATGAAGTTCTGGAACGAGGCCCGATTTGGTAATCAGCTCTAAAATATTCCCCGCTACTGTTATCGCTGATGTGGCTGGATTCCACCTCGTGATAAACAAAACCTGCAGACCATAAGGCTCTTTTCGCATTTTCTCCTCTCGAGTAATAATTCCAAGGTATTGCTTCCTCTAGAATACTGTGATTTATTCTATAATCCCAAATTCAACAGAATGGACATTCTTCAACACTCGGACGAACCTCCGACCCATCGCCGCGATACCAAACTGATGCTTCGACAAGAGCTCGCATCTTGGATGACCCCTCCTCCAACAACTACAAAGCTAGCAGCAGTCCCTACGGTCGGATCCGCAGCACCATCGCACGCGTTGCTTCAGTTACCGCGTGATGGAAAGCCCGCCGTGATTACCTTCCTACGCCACTGTGGTTGTCCTTGTCAGTTCTACGATTACTTACCTCTTCCAAACATCGTATTTGCTGACAGTCCTGATTGTAGTTGCTGAGAAGTCATTTATTCAATTTCGACAACTTGCTGCAAAGCACCCTGAAACAAATTTCGTCGCAATTTCCCACTCCGACCAAGCTTCAACCGATAATTGGATTGTTGCCGTTGGAGGTGCATGGGATGTCACCGTAGTGGTTGATGCCGAACGAGAGCTGTATGCAGCATGGGGATTGGGAGTTTCGAATACATGGCATGTCCTGAATCCATGGAGTCTTTATGGCGTCTATAAGGTTGCAAAGGAGGACAAGATTACAAATAGGCCTACAGAGAGTGGCAATAGGTGGCAGACCGCAGGCAGTTTTGCCGTGGACAAAAATGGAATTGTTAAATGGGTCACCGTTGCAAAGTCATCGGACGATTTACCTTCTTTTAAGGAGGCACTGAGCGCGTTAGAGTCGTCTTCATAATAAGTGTGTCTTGACTGGAGCTAAGGATTGCGACGGGAAGTTAAACAACTAATGGAGTTGGTCGAGTCTAAGGTCTTTATGCGGTATTAATGACTATGATATCACAAGCAATAAATGTTTATTCTTAGCAAAGCAACCCGTGTTGCAATCAAGCCAAGGATTGCGCATTTTCTATCTGAAGCAGACAACAATGTTTCCATGTTTAGAGCAGAGAACCTCCTGATAAAACACCTAGCGACCTGACATCTCCATCCCAACCCAAATCATATATCTTTCATAAGTCATCGACTTATTGCTTAAATACTAGCCATCATGACCGCAGGCATAGTAGAGCAACCAGTCGAACATGCTACTTTGTTTGGCTTGAGTTGTAGGGATGCCTGGACACCTATACCGGCATATGCAACCAACTGTGCAGAGCCATGATCTCATGCGCCTCTTCGATCTGGTTTCATATTGAAGGCAAGAAACATCAATATTCACAGTCAGAAATCATCCTTGGAGAAAAGAGAATATTGATATGGTATTCATGATATATGCACATCCATGGCTCTCCTAATCCTGCATGGCCCAACGGCTGCCAATCTAGAAGTCGGAAATTGTGTCACCCCTCCGCTTATTTCTCAAACTCCACTTTCCCTGTATCGCAGCAAGTATCAGCACATCATCCATTGAAGCTTGGATTCGTAACTTACATCAGTCTGGTATGCCCAGTATCCGAGGAATGCCGGGAATGCAACCGCATAGGCAAAGCTGATCCAGGCCGTACGTGCTGTCCATCTAAAGTACTTGTGTCGATTCACCCACATGTCTAAATGGCCATTAGTATCTGAGTGTCGTTCGAGGATCGGGGGAGTCCATGTGGCATACTGTTGTATTTGACCAACGCAGGGTCGACGGGGAAAGCTGTCGATGGCGGATTAGCGATATGGATCTTCAGAGCCTCTCATAGAGCATCAATTTGAGGAATTGACTTACAGTGATGGCCCGCCATGATGAGCTGTGATGACAATGGCCAGTATCCGTTCGATATGGGGATGTCTTTGGCGTTCAGTTTGGCGATGTTGAAATGCCAAGACTAGGCACTAGCTCCAAATACTTCCGGTCCGCTCCGCCATGACTTTGCAGATAGTCCGCTGATTGTCCCGCCGATCCACGTCACAGCGATACGAGATACGAGACAAGCACAGACACGAGACGGATGCAGGTATATCTGCCGATGGCCCGAGGCACTCGGTGGGATCAAGGACGAATCAAGGAGGAAGGCATTTAAGAACGTCACATCCCCTGAGGAACTCAATTGATTATTTTCAACATTTAGAGACACAATCTGAAGTGACTTCTCAATAAATCAGAGTCACTGGTCAAGTTACCCTTTATTCATATCATACTGTAATCAAGATGGCCCCAATCCCTGCCGTAGACCAACCCAAGATCGTACTTTACTGGTAAAAAAACCACATCCTATCTGTCGATCTCTCAGCAGCTTTAACAGATCCTAGGCTTGACCAGTCGCGTTCTCAGCGCATTCTCTGGCTTCTCGAGGAGCTAAAGCTTGAGTACGAACTCCAGATCTTTCACCGTGACAAGCAGACGAAGCTTGCTCCTCCAGAGCTAAAGAAAATCCATGCGCTCGGAAAGTCGCCGGTCATCTCTATAACTCCAGGTGGCTCGACAGAACCTTTGATCCTTGCAGAGAGCGGATATATCGTGGAATACTTACTAGAACATTTTGGCCATGGTAGTACACTGGTCCCAAAACACTGGAAGGATGGCCAAGAAGGCAAGGTATGCGGCGAGACAGAGGAATGGATACGATTCAAGTATTTCTTGCAATATGGTGAGGGGAGCTTGATGCCTCTGATGCTGATATCTATAGTCGCAACGAGTTAGTCCTTCCTAAACTTCAGCGTGTGTCGCCCAGACGGCTAACCGATTCTTAAATAGATATCAAGAACAGCCCTGTCCCATTTTTTATCAAGCCCATCACCTCAACTATAGCTGGGAAGATCCACTCTAGTTTTCTAGACCAAAACCTTGAATCGCACTTCGCGTTCCTGCAGGAACAGCTCAAAACGTCTCCAGAGAGTGGCTCGTGGCTATGCGGTCCGGAATTGACTGGCGCAGATATTCTGCTGAGCTTCCCTCTAATAGCTTCGCGAGGGAGATCACCAATTTTCACTGAAGATAAGTATCCTCTGCTCTACGAGTATGTCGAGAGGTTGAAACAGCAGCCTGGTTATAAAAGGGCGGCAGAAAAGATTATCGAGATAGATGGTAGCTTCAGTGACACGTTTTAGATGGCGATTCACAATACGAGGAAGGGCGGCGAGACGTTAGACTGCGCAATCATTTGCTGGCATCAAATCGAGCAAGACGATTGGTGGTGGTTTCGCCGTTCTACACTTCTCGTCTGGTAGCCTTTTTGGAGAAAGTAATACAGGATCTCAATACCTTGGGTGAGGGCTAGCAAGTCATCACTCGCAGAATACTACATATATATATATATATATAACTACCGTATTAGAAATATAGTCTTACCACAACGCCCGGAGCTAGGCGGCCAAATCGTACATGTCACAAGTATATTGATGTTTTGCTTATTGTGGAGCCATAAGTTGATTCACAGCCGGTTCAAAGCGATGGCCCGTTTGCATTGTTAGTAATTGCGGCAGAACCAAACGATGAGCCAGCAGTGCGGCCAGGGAGCAGTTGAATGGGATCCGAGAGCGACGAAGGAGTATTTACTGTACGACACGGAGTTAGAGGGGAGATAAATGGAGATCGGTGTTTAGTAGTGGCCGAAAGCGCGAAGCACCGACACTCCGCGATCCAGGGAGGGGACGGGTGTGCGCGGCTATGCGCAGACAATGAATGGATGGACGAAGGAAGTGTCAGCCATACTCGTGCGGAACCCGCTGTGAAGACATTGAATGCGTGCGTAGTTGGCACACAGGTACGAACACCCACACTCACGACACTGTCGTGTACGGAAGTACTGTACATTATAGCCATAGCCTTAGCCATAGCCTGTGGACACAGCCTACGGGCACAGCAGTACCTGCTCAGCTACACCAGCTGCACCATGCCTAGGTACCTTATACAGTCCTTTTCTGGACCCTGCGAGTGAGGTACGGTACTGTTGGGCACGGCTAGGCCCCCGGAGCACTTGGGACAGTGGGTATAGATCCGCCAGAGAAGCGTTGAGGCCAAGGGTGGCATTTCCGGCGGGCCATGTCTGTCTGAGCTTGCAAGAGGAAAAACGTACAGTACATGACGTGGAAAGAAGCTTGGGTCGGGCTCCTGGCTTGTTGTCTCCGTCGCGCCGGATCAACCCTGTCGGATCAGCCTTGGTCGTTGTTTTTTACCTTCGATGCCCGGGCGCGCTAAGGACTTGCAGCTTAGGGTGCCTGTCCAGCGTCGGCGGTCTGCCAGAAACGCCGATGACCCCAGCCAGAGGCTATGGATGTGCAGTGTGTAATGAATGGAAAAGGAGGGTGATGGGAGTGCAAAAGGGCGGTGGGAGGAGTGTTCTGGTACGGCTGGGATGCTTGGCAATCCGCCGACTGGGCGAAAGCGGCTGGACGGCTATGTCGGCAGCAATCCTCCCTCATCTGCTGTACATACTGAGAGCTCGCGCTGATTCTGGGATTGTTAATGTTCTGTCCTGGAGGGCAGGCAGCCACAGCCTCCAATGGGGGATCCCCCCCTCGGCTATCCCGACGACAGTGCAGTGCACAGGGCTGCCCCGGGCTCGCAGGGCTGCCCCGGGCTCGCAGGGCCCCCGGGGCTTGCCTTGCAGGGCTCGCAGGCTTGGCTCGCAGGCTTACAGGATGCGTCACTGGTCCCTTGGGGCCTCTGGGGGCCTCTGGGGGCCTCTGGCAGGCTGGCAGCCACCGACGTCCGTTCCAGCAGGCAAGCAAGCCTCGGCACAGGCAGCTTCCGTCTGGTCTCCCGCGCAGCCTGCACCCCGCGGCCGAGCCTCTCGTCTGCGCTTTGTGCTGAGATTATCCCACTTATGCCACCTTATGCCGCCCTGTGCCACTTATCTCCTTTTGTCTCCGTTCTCCATTTCCTCTGTGATGCTGCTTGCCAGGCCTGCCAGGCCTGCCAGGTCTGCCACGTCCTCTCTGTGATACCCCCCATCCCAGGCCCGACCCTCTATTTCCGTAATCTGCCGGCGCCGGCGCCCTGGAGGGGACATGGGTTCCATACAGCACTGTAGGACCGGCCTCATCCAGCCACTTTTCACCGACTGGTGGCTCTCAAAGCAGTTAGCACCCAGCAGTACTGATGGCCCTTTCTCACCTATATAGGCACATGTATGCAGGTGGTGCGCACCGTGATACTTGTCCGCAGGTTACAGTAGCCAGCCGTCTCCATAACACTGTGCACCTGGGCTCACAACATCTCGAAAACCGACGCCATTTCCAACTGTCCATCTTCGCCGAGTTCTGCTGCCATGTCCGCGTCTTCAGCCTCGTCGACGACCACGGCGACGGAGAATAGGGACCCTGATGTCGAAAGCCAACAACGGCCAAAGAGAAAGCATGCCACACATTGGTCTCTGGTCGTTGACCAGGTCCACATTACAGACGACGTACTGAATCACAAATATGCTGGCTCGGGAACAGAAGACGATCCGTATGTTGTCGAGTACATCCAGCCTCATGATCGACGGAACCCGATGACATTCTCGATGTGGAAGAAGTGGTTGATCACTATGCTGGTAAGTAATTCACAGAAGTCAACCTAGTCAACCTATCTTTTCACCTCAGGTAGAATCTATGAGACTTGTCTGGGAGGGAGGCTACAAGCTCTCGACTCTTTATCTCAGGGCGCTTCATGTTGCTGTTCATTTTGGCAACACTGGCTGATCTTTATGCAGGTGGCAGTCTCTACTCTAGCCGTCGCTTTCGTATCATCAGCATATTCAGGCGGAGTTAACCAGGTCATGCAAGAATTTGAATGCAGCCAGGAGCTTGCTATACTAGGAATTTCGCTCTTCGTTCTTGGCTTCGCCATCGGCCCGTTACTTTGGGCTCCTCTCAGCGAGCTTTATGGCCGTCAGATTCTTTTCATTGGCACTTATGGTGCGCTCACTGCCTTTAATGCTGGAGCAGCTGGAAGCAAGAACATCGGAACACTCTTGGTCCTCCGGTTTTTCGCCGGTGCCTTCGGATCTTCACCTCTAACAAACGCTGGTGGTGTTATTGCAGACATGTTCACTGCAAACCAAAGAGGTCTAGCTATGAGCATCTTTGCTGTGGCCCCTTTCTTGGGTCCAACAATCGGTCCCATCGTCGGCGGTTTTGTTGGAGAGACAGTTGGATGGCGATGGGTTGAAGGCGTCATGGCGATTTTTACTGGAACCCTCTGGATCATTGGGACTTTCACTATTCCCGAGACATACTCTCCGGTCATTCTTCGAAGACGTGCCCAGAAATTGAGCCAGATGACTGGCAAGGCTTACGTGTCAAAGGTTGGTTCCAAATCGGTCAAATCAGAGTTCAGCACCGCTCTTTCCAGACCATGGGTATTGCTTATCAAAGAGCCCATTGTCCTCTTGTTGTCTATCTACATGGCAATCGTGTACGGAACTCTTTACCTATGCTTCGGAGCATTCCCAATCGTGTTCGAGGAGGGAAGAGGCTGGTCGGAAGGAGTTGGAGGTCTCGCATTCATTGGAGTTGCTGTTGGTATGACCATTGCAGTCATCGTGACAATCCCGGACAACAAGCGTTATATGAGAGCTGCAGCCAAAGCCCCTGGAGGAATAGCACCACCAGAGGCCCGTCTGCCTCCTGCGATCTTTGGCAGTATCTTCTTACCCTTAGGCCTCTTCTGGTTTGCATGGACGAACAGCCCCTCTATTCATTGGTCAGTTTGCATTATCGGCACTGCTCCGTTCGGGTTCGGAATGGTCTTAGTCTTCTTGAGTATTATGAATTACCTGATCGACTCGTACACAATCTATGCAGCATCAGTACTGGCCGCCAACAGTGTTCTGCGATCGCTCTTCGGTGCCGCATTCCCTCTATTTACAGTACAGATGTACCACAAACTAGGTATACATTGGGCATCCAGCGTCCCGGCCTTCTTAGCGCTGATGTGCGTTCCGTTCCCCTTCTTATTCTATAAATACGGACCCGCTATTCGCTCTCGCTGCAAGTATGCGGCTGAAGCTGCAGAGTTCATGGCGCGCCTGCGCGCAGGAAACGGCAACGCGTCAGTAGAGAGTACGGTGTCGGATAAGAGTGACATCTCGCAAGATCCTACTGTATTAGAGAAAAATATACCACCAGAAGACGATCCGACAATGTTTCTAGAGGAGGATAAGGAGCAGCCATGGACTTCCGGTGAGACTAGCGAGAACAAGAAAGAGAAGGCATAGTACATTGTGGACGAAGAGCCATGTCGATACATGATTGTTTAGCGTTGACTTTGGAATAAACTAGAGGCTGTATAGGTGCAACGGATTATTTGCACAGAAGTTGACTAGACCGGGCAATAAAGCGAACTGGAAGCACTATATCCCATATTTTAACTTCTTTAATACCAATATAAAACTTGACTCGTCTATAACCGTGTCTAAAGCAATTGCTAGCCTATTTGCATTGAGATTAAATATCATCTAAAAACAGGTCTGGGGTTAGAGTGGAATTGAAAAGACATGACTTAGAAGTCTTAGATAGCAGATCCAAATCATCCAATGAAATCTAGATGACGGCAAGAGATGTAGTAGATAGGCAGTACTAGCCTACCTCTACCCATCTGCAGACTTGACTTCTCTATTCAACACATCGACCCGGTTGAGGGCATGGTGAGGAATTTACCATTTATTAGACAGCTGCAGAGTGAATGACGAGGAAGATGCCTGCTAGCCTAGTATTTGTAATCGAGACTGCTTGAACAGGACAGTATATAAGAGTGAAGGAGAGTGCCGTATTTGCTCATCAGACGACTATGTTTGAGAGAGAGGGGAATATTAGGGATTTGGGGAAGTATATGCGGCGGGGCGGATGAGTAATGTAATATGAAGAGCGGCCGAGCCGGGCTTGCGTTTTAGATATCTTGTCGTCGAGTTTAGATTTTGTCGTCGCTTGCATGCCTTGTCGTCGAGTTTGGATCCGTCGTCGCTTCCATGATATCTATCTCTTGTTATCGCCTTACTCTTAAGAGCGCATTGCAGAACGGCGGTTTCTATGCCACTACTTATAACGTCGACGGACTTCTGGAGAGAGAAGAAAAGCGCATAGCTTTCTCATAGACTTTTCTTTCCGATAGTGTTCGTACCTATTGAGGGCCTGTATGGTAGGTGAATGCTGGCTGTTGAGGATTCCTGAGCCTGAGGATGCGCTTTCTTTCAGATAGAAATTGCGGATGTGGTGTGGAATGCATATCTGCGCTGTCTAGTAGCTATAGGGCGTTAGGTATCTTATTGCATTCTGCTAAACAAGTGTATACTCGATGTCGTTGGAGCTGTTTGTGGTATGGATTAGTTGATAACTTGAAAGTGCCGGGTAATCTCACAGATAGAGGACAAGGAAAAGGAAAAAAGTATGATGTAGATTGAAGACTGATGAGGCAGTGGCTTTGAAAACTTCGTGTTGCACAGACAATACTAGGCAGACCAGGCACCAAGTACCCCTTCAAAGACCTAACGACTTCAACCCCCCAGAGTAGCTGCCTCGACACGGTGCCATCTCACAACTGCGCTCGACGACCCAGCTCTGCTTATAATTAATCTCTATCTACATCGTCACTTCTGCAACCAGCACAATCCCAACTCGCCTCCCTGATCTCGCGGTCTATTTGCTTACACTGACTTCTAGGTCGGCCCCACCACAGCGGAAATGCTCTTTTTGACCCTTGGATCTCGGCTGTGTCTTCTAGAGTGCCTGGATACGAGCAGAGCGTGAGCGGCCCTGTGTAGAGCTCCATCGACTGAATACGTCGAATACGTAGGTTTTTAGGAGTGCAGTTGGTTCTGGAGGGGATAGGCTCGTTGCAAGCGCAGGCATAGAGGCCGAGTGGATAGGTATGCATTGTGCCGGTTTTGTATTCTGTAAAAGGACGCCGGGTTGGTTCTAGCGGGAGAATGATTTGTTGTTAAGAAAAGGGAGAGAGTAGTGAGAGTAGTTGCGAATAAGTATATATAATTAGGAACGGAAGTTGTGAATACCCTCTGGGCTTTCGGTATTATTGTATTCACCTATTCCATATCCGAGAGTTCATGGTAATCCATGATTAATTAGACCTGGGACGCTCGGCTCCAACATATCGAGTCTATCGACGGCTTCTATTCTAGACAACGCCTTCTACATGGTTGAATTATCATGAGGGATAGATGGGAACTTGGGATCATCTCGTAGACATTGACATATTGTTCAAGAATTCTTTACGAAATAGTATGACCGAATCATAGTATAGTAATTAAGAGATCATGTTGTGTTGTCAACTAAAGCTTTTAGAAGGTATATATTTTCCTATGAATCAGCGCTTGCTCATGGAGCGTGAAAGATTTTCCCAGGATTTAAAAGCCAGCTGTATGACGAAAATTATGTTTAGAGTTACTTCGTGAGCCGGTGATGTTGATATTAACTTACTGAGGATCAAGAGAGTGCTTAAGCTTCTTCATAACATTTATAGTGTCAGGACCAAGTTCCTCCAAAAGACATTCCTGGCAAAAAGTTAGCTCAAATAGTAATAGAAGTGCTAGAAGCTTGCTATCATCACAGAAGAAGTGGAACATATCCTACCTTTTTACCTAGCCCAATACCATGCTCGCCCTATTCGAACAAAGAGTCACGTTAACTACTATTTGTCTACTACTACAACATCAGAAAGAAAGAACCCTACCGAACAAGTCCCGTCCATGTCTAATGCTTGTGTGATCATGTCATGTACACATTTATCCACCGCGGCTGTCTGCACACTGTCTGTTGGGTCGTACATAACGGCTTGATGGAAGTTACCATCACCCACATGCCCAAGTACGCTCGAGAATAAGCCAAGTTTGCCCGATGTGTTCTTTGAGAGGTCTACAATGGGACAAAGAACTTATTAGAAGCCATAGCACGATTAATAACAAAGAGGCTCACCAATGATCTCGGCCAATCGAGACAATGGCACTGCACAATCGGTTGACCAAATCTCTGTTCCTTCAGGTCTTTGCGCGAGCATAGCCCATAAAGCCTCCTTTCTAGCAGCCCATAATTCCGTTTTCTCGGTCTCGTTACGCGCAAATTCGAACTTCCCTCCGTTATAGCGCGATGCTATGGCTCGAACTTTAACAATGTCACTTTTGATGCTGTCTTTGGATCCCGAAAATTTGAAAAACAAGGTGGGAAGTTCAGTCCACATCCGATTGCCTGCGCCTCCATTTTTGTTGATAACTCGCATTTGAACTTCGTCCATTATCTCCATTGCTGCGAGTTGGATTCCTGAGCGGATGATTTTTGAGGCTGCGGTCGCGGCGTACTTGACGGATGGGAATGTCATGATCGCGACATTTGTCTCCTCTGGTATGACAGCCAGTTTCAAAGTTATTTCTGTGATCATTCCCAGTGTTCCTTCAGCACCAACAAAAAAAGTTGTCAAATTGTAACCCGCAGACGTCTTACTAGATGAGAATATATCAGAACAGACTGTATTGAGAATTACGAAGCAGCTAAGATGCTTACCGTGGTCTTCGCCTTGTCTTGATCACCGATCCATCTGCTAGTACTACAGTAAGATTAATTACCCAGTCCTTCATTGTTCCGTAACGCATTGCATTGGTACCGCTGAGGATGGGAAGAATCTTAGTATAATGCCAAAAATAAATGACTTCTATCCAGGTACTGTACCTGCAATTTGTAGAAACCATACCACCGATCAAGGCCTACGGATATGGGAAGTATTAGTGATTTTAGAGCTACTGCTGTAGACTGTAGCAAATTACCGTTGGACTGGGATCAAGTGGAAGAAACAGTCCAGAATCTTGAATCTCTTTGTTCATTTCAACCCAATTAACGCCCGGTTGAACAACGATATCCATACTGGGAGTTTCAATAAATATAATCTCGGGGTTCTCCTAGGTGGAACATGAAACCTACTCCTCTTCATGAAATGCCATAATGTGATTCATGTTCGAAAAGTCTACACTTATTCCTGAATAAGGGGTACTGCAATGCCCTTCCACGCTGGAACCGGCGCCAAATGCAGCTAAAGGTGTGTTAGCATTCGTGCCTGTTGCTACTTTTTTCGGCGTGAAATGTATCCATACTCATTGGCACTTTATACGCACTACAAATCCTTGCAATCCGAGAGACTTCTTCAGTAGATTTCGGATAGACAACAGCCAAAGGTCGTATTTCACTATTCGATGTTGACCATTCCGAATAACTATGTGACAGGAGATTATCTTTCTCATAGCTCACCGAATCACTGCCAAGCGCATTTGATATCTCTGTTATTGCCTACGCATTTGATTAGCATTGATGACGATGAACGCTTTTCAGGACGAGAATGACCTTAAGCATTGAAACAGTTCCAGCATATTCAACTGGGGAGCCAAAAGACCTGTCGGATGAAGCCTTTGCAGTAGCCTGACCAAATGTGTAACCCGCAAGCAATCCTGCAGTTGTCAGCCCTGTAGCGAAGGACCATTTTGACCACGCTGAGCGACGGGCCGGGCCCGATGAACTGAAGGGTGCATATGTAAAGGGGCTTTTGGAAGCGCCGTGACTCTGTCTCAATGATGCAAGAAGACCTCGACGCCATAGATGAGAAATGGCCTTCATAGCGCATACGGCACACCAAGAGTCTCAGTGTGGGATTTTGAAAATCAATCGGGTTTGTGCTATCGGAGAGATGACGGGGTGGGGCCGGGTACCTGACCTTACAGCGTGGGGAAATTGCGGAGAGGGTGCGTCGCTTACTGACTCCCGAATCTATAAATTTAGCGGCCAAATGCTGTTCAAAAGTCGAATCTATCTTGATATTCCCTCATCTTTCTCCTTTTTCCTACGAGGCAATTCGCTAGTACTCATCCAAAAGCCAGACTGTGCATGGGATAATGGTTCATTTCCTTATAGGGCACCTCAAGTTTATGCGAGGGGGCATTGTTTTGGTTGAAGAAAAAGATACACATTTTATGTTCTTGTTGAAGGATCCCAATGGTACCTTTATGAGTGCTTATTTATAGGTCTGTACTGCTTCCTTCTTTTACCTGTTGCAATGCAACTGTCATTTTGTCCTGTATGAGCAGTTTATCCTTTGGGTCAACTGCTACGTGACCCAGAACACTCAGTGGCCAAAGATAATATCTACTAGGTTGCAGGTTGGCTTTCATAGACGTAATGAATTCCATACATCGATGGATATCGGATGACATCGCCGTCTTTAGATGGGCTCGTTCCGACTGACGATATAAAACGTCCTCGAGTAATATTTGAGTGACAAGTACATATAGAATGCCAACGGAGAGACTATTGTTTTTGACAACCCCAGTCCATATTGTAAGCTCTTTAGAAACCGTCTGTGCAATTTCTAGATCATCCTTGGTTAGATGAGATCGGTGGCTGAGTCTCGAAATCGCGATAACAAGTCTGAACAACTCATAAGGCGCGCCAAGAACCGGCCAGTTCTCTTGATTTTGACCGCGTGGTAGCGGCGAATCTCTAAAATATTCGTCGATCAGTTCCCATACATCATTACCCATAAATGCATCAAACTCTTTATCGTACAACATCATTAATGAGCTATGGTAAAGAAGTGCTTCGTAGCATAAACGCTCAAATTTGGTAGCTCGAGAATTCGGATCTGCAAGCTGGTTGATCCAAGGATTTCTTTTCTTCTTTGTAATCTCCCTACACTTGAATAGCTGCGTAATGGCTACCATGTGAGCAGCGGCAGACCGCGGTGAGCTTTTGGGGTCTCCGTCCTAGATGTTCATCAGCCATCTAGGATCTGCTGCTTTAACTTGGAAATGAATACATACCGCTTGAGTTACATCAAACAACGTCAGACCGTTGACAGTAGCAAGAAGCCAGTCCTCGGTACCATTGACCTTTCCGGAATCGATATTCTCCCTGAGCGTAATCACTGCCGAGGTTTGATGTACCAGAGCTTTCCGTTTCATTCTACTCATCCATGTTTTGTCCGAGGACACCTTGAAGGACATTGAAATTGCAGCACAAGCAAGCATGGTATCCATCAGTGCTTGATGATCGCTTGCTAACAAGGGCCAATATGAGAAGTCTTGATAGCGGACGTGGGAATCCTCATGGATAAGCGATGGCATTATCTGATTTGCGTAATAAGAAAGGAGCATAGAGTCCTGACTAGCATCGCAAGACATGACAGTAGGACCTGGTACGCTGATCAGCTGCAGCTCAGAACTCCTTCTGAGGCTGAGGCTAGGAGTCTTGCTACACTTGGAATTCCCCGAAGCCGAGTACCGTGGCTTCATCGATACAAAATCCAATACGTCCTGGTTCAAAGAACCTGGCGGCTGGGACTTGTTTGGAGGCGGAGGAGCCTTGTTACGGTATCGGCCATCTTCCGCAAGTTGTTGTGCTGTGGGCCATATGCATTCGATAGCTGAGTGGCCACACCGTGTACATATAGGCTTCACCTCGTCGCACTTCTTTCTCCGTCGACGGCCTTTGGGGAGTTAGAGGTTGATTATACAACTCGGGGCTGGAGTAGAGACGTACAAGTAATGCAGCCCAGTCTTGTGCGTAATCGTGCCCTGCTTATTTTAGTATCTAGCATAGCATCGACAACCAACGCGAGGCCTCATGCACGTGACAGCTGATATCTTCAAACCAATTAATTAGCTTCTCAACACGGGCGTCGACGGGCTTGAAGATTTGCGAGATCGTGGTCGCGACCAGGAGCACCACCCGTGAGGCTTACACGTGCGGCAGAAAAGGTTCTTGCTTCCAGGGATATTGTGGGTTAAATCTTGTCGCACTAATCATGTTTTTGGTACTGACGGCCCGACAATCTATTGAAATCCTCCAGCTTCGAGTTATTTGATTTGCTGAGATCATTACCTTAATAGGAATTTAGAGATAACCTTATTCGGGCGGCGCCGAGGATCTTATCTACAGTAAGTACCAAACAGCAAGATTGTTAACACTGAACATTTTCTCTCGACTGAAGCCGATAGAGATGAATATTATCTGAGATCTTTATGACCTTACTAAGCTAAAACGGAGACGACAGTGAATATTAAAACGACAGCAACAAAGTTGACGACGGAAGATATATACGACAGCAAGGTGCTGAATGACGGCAGAGTTCTTGTGTTTTCTAGATTTTCGCTACTTGTAGCTATCATCACTATTGTTGTCCGAAGCCCTTCAGTTCGTCGAGTTCCTTGGATAATATTATTGTGTAGGAGTCAAAAATCGAGTCACGAGCTTTATAAATGAGATTTCTCGCCAGATAGCTTGCAGTTTTAATGGCTGTATCTTATTTGAGAGCCAAATGATAAGTTTGCAAGTAGAGGGTATACGATTCGTAGGCTTAGAGAGGACAAACTAATGGCAATATATACGATCCCTTATTCAGCACCCAAAGTTTGGAGCGCAGCTCTCAATTCCTTTACAGCAGTCTCAGAATCTTCAAAGTTCAGGGCTGAAATTGCCCATCTGGCATGTTTCTGTGCCTTAGCGATTGCGACATCATCAGTATTGTATGTCTGTTGACGAGAAGGTTGCGTTGTAACCGGAGTGGGGGCTACCGCCGCTGGTGGAGCCTTTGGAAAAACAGGCTGCGGCGTAGGTAGTTGTCTATAGAAATCCTGAGGAGACTGTGGAGGTTGATTAATTGTGTTGGATGGTAATGAAAACGTAGCGTGTGGAACTCGTTCGCCCGGAGGAGGCAGGATAGAAGGATCAGGAAGATCGAGAGACGAAGACGTATCGTCAAGAGGCGCTGTAGGGAATGTAGAAGGACCAGTGTCTGCTGTAAATGTGGGAACGTCTGGAAAATATCCACCGCCTATGGATCCGTTCCGCTTGTTTGGAGTAGGTTCAAGCGGCGAGACCTCACTATCCTTCGCAGCGCTATATTGGAAACTGCACTGCGGAGAGGGAATGGTTTTCTCTAGACCTGGTGAACCTCGTCCGGAGGCGTGTGCAGACGGCTGTGCAGAAGGATGCAATGACTTATCAAGGATGGACTGAGCTGCTAGGTTCGTTTCAACCCGATCTTGTTCATCAGGGACCTCCTCAACAGATGCCTGGCGCGGTCTGGGTGTCTCTCCATTAAGCTCTAGCACCTCTGGGTCATTTGGGTCCAGCGGTTGCAACTCTTCTTCTTCTGGTTCCGGTTCGGGTTTTGGATTCGACTCATTAGGGTCTATTCCATCCTTTATTGCTTTTACGATGCGCACTGCGTTCCATTTTGCATACCTGATCTTGGCTTGGATCTCCTTGTCCGGTGCTCCCCAAATATTGATCAATTCTAGGAAGGTCGAGGCGGCTAGGAAGGTGTCGGCCGTTTGTCTGATAATAGGTGAGTTCAAATACAGTGTGGCGGTTCGTAGAAAATACGTACTTTGAGACTCTGTTGGCTTGAACGGCCCTATCCGCTCTCTCGAAGGTTTCTAGACCAAACAGCTCAACATATGCCTTGCCAGCCACGTCATCTAAAATAGCATCCTCATTGGCATATTGTGCCTTGGTCTGGAGAGCGTAGCCGTAGTCAGTCCCTCTTCTGACCTGCGAAGGCAACGATAAGTACCTGTTCAAGCTTGTCCATTAACGTCGTCGTATATTGGAGACATTCTGCATCGGAATTGTGAAGGCCACGAGCCAATAGCTGATTGACAATCCAATATTCACCTATGTTCAAAGATCAGACTACTGGCAATCGTTTTCATGCCATCCAAAACTTACACCAGTACGCAATCACCGGTTTAGCTGTCTCCAGCTGAGCAGCTCGTTGTGCAAAGCGCCCAATATCTGCAACCTTGAGCCTTGCTGGTAGATGTGCAGCCATCGAAATGATTTAGTATATGTAATTTGCTCGTGAGAGGTTATACTTGCTGACATAGAAACATCGTAAACTTCGTGTTCCGGCGCATAGAGCTCTCATGACACCATAATCTTTTGGAGATGAGCAGCCCCGCCTAAAACGATGCACAGACCAGTTATTACCCCGGATTATCGGCCATCTTATTGAAACGAGCGACGGTGGCCTTTTCCGATCATTTACAAATTTGATAGCTGTCCACATTTATGACCTTGGGCTTTGTTTAATCTTGCTACACCTAAGCTGATATTCCCTACAGTCTCTACAGTTATAGGTTACAAACATACTTGGGACCTGCCGCCATCAATTGGACTCAGTTACAGCACTGCTTTGTTGCCAATCCAATCATGGTACACGCAACTACACTCACAGTAGCTGCGGCAGCTTTGTTGCTGGCACTACCAGGCAACGCAGCTGGTCTGTATCCAAAGAGCTCATCAGTTCTTCAAGTCGACGCCAAGAACTATGATAGGCTTATTGCCAAATCGAATCACACATCAGTAAGCCCCCCCCTCAGCCAGTAAATAGACAAAAGGCTTCTTTGTTTTTACAATAGTTCGAAATGCTAACACATTGTCTCCAGATCGTCGAATTCTATGCTCCATGGTGTGGTCATTGCAAAAATCTCCAGCCCGCGTACGAAAAAGTAGCCAAAAATCTAGCAGGTCTTGCGAAAGTGGCTGCAGTCAACTGCGACGATGATGAGAACAAGCAATTCTGTGGTAGTATGGGCGTTCAAGGTTTCCCAACCCTGAAGATTATAAAGCCAGGCAAGAAGCCGGGAAGCCCGATTGTGGAGGATTACCGAGGACCTCGCGAGGCAAAGGATATTTACGAGGCCGTAACATCAAAAATCCCAAATCATGTTAAGAGGGTAACGGATAAGGATCTAGAAGCGTTCCTGGCGGATGCAAATACAACTGCAAAGGCGATATTATTCACTGAAAAGGGTACAACTAGTGCATTGCTTAAGGCCTTAGCAATCGACTTTCTGGGAAGCATCAAAATTGCCCAGATTCGGAGCAAGGAAAAGGCTTCTGTGGAGCTCTTCGGCATCACAAGCTTCCCCACAATTATTCTGCTTCCTGGTGGCGAAGAGGCTCAGGGTATTGTGTACGATGGCGAGCTTAAGAAAGACGCACTAGTTACTTTCTTATCACAAGTAGCCCCGCCAAATCCTGATCCCGCTCCGGCAAAGGATAAGTCACCAAAGAAAAAAGGAGAAAAGAAGGAAGAAAAGAAAGTCAAGGAATCTTTCGAGTCAGCCTCATCCTCTCATGCTTCTTCTGGGGGTTCGTCTGCTGCCGCAAGCGCCACAGCAGAAACACTCGAAGAAGCATCACAGCCTACCGAGTCACCGAATCCGCAAATGCCAAAGGACGATCCTGTCATGGTTACAGAAGATGCTCCGCCGATTCCAACTTTATCAACATCAGAAGAGTTAGCCCGAACCTGCTTGGCCGAGAAGTCTGGCACCTGCGTCTTAGCCTTCGTACCTGCAGTACTGAACGAGGAGGCCACGAAAGCTGCTGCGAGTCTTTCTGAAGTTGTTTACAAGCATGTTCACGCGAAGCGGGTATTGTTCCCTTTCTATATTATTCCTGACGACAACCCTGATTCCGCATCCGTAAAGAAGAGCCTCGGCCTGACGGACGATGTTGTAATTATCGCAACCAACAGAAAAAGGGGATGGTGGAGACAATTTGAAGGGAGCGATTTCTCAATTGAAGCTGTAGAGACTTGGATAGATGCTATTAGAATGGGTGAGGGAGCAAAGCAAAAACTGCCAGAGGGCATTATTGCAGAGAGGACCGCGCAGCCCACAGCGGACCTCCCTGAAGTATCTACAGCAGGAACTGTACCCACGCCGACTGGAGAGTCAGAAGTGACTGATGAATCAGCAGAGGTTCCAGCTGCTACTGAAGCTGAAACGGCAACGACTACTATCACAGTCGAGGAAGTCAAGGCAGAGTCTACAGCGGAACCGGAGGCTACGCCGGATGCTCCAACGCATAACGAACTTTGATGGATTGATGAAAAGTTGTTGCGAATTTTAATACCTTTTGGACCTTAGCAAGCAGTTGTTTGAGTAAATGAAACCCGCCTTTGACCTTCATACTATCTTGAAGCTCTTATTGAACTCCTATCTCATATGCTGAAGCTAACACCATGTACACCTATACTCCTAAACGCGTACCATAGCACATAACATGCCATTCTCGTAACTCAAACTACTGCACTTGCAAGCACCTTCTTTCCTTGTCTCCTCACTACTCCGTCTAAAATACTCCTAACCTGCTTACATCCATCTACGCCTACAGCTAACATGCCCTCCAGCCGTCCAACCTGGACTCGTGTTTCCATGACTAGCACCGAAACCCTATCCGTAGCACCTAGCGTCGCGACCGTCAAGAACGGCAACTCCTGCTCCTCCATGCCATTCAAATCAAGCAACGGATCCGCCTTCTCATCATTGGTGGAATACGACGACGTCGAGCCCGCCGTGCACGAGACGACATAGTCGGACATGGGAATACCAGCATCGATAAGCGCAAGTGTAGTGGCGTTCAGACAGGCAGCAAGGATAGAGCCGTCTTGAGAGAGGATGTGCAGGTTTATCGAGATGGTCGAGTGTGGATAGAGGTGCGTGAAGATTGTCGAGGTGAACGTGTTCGCAATCGTGGCTTGCATTTCAGAGATACGCCTTAAGATCATAGTCGTGTCAGCAAATACTCAGATGTGCAGTCTACTGTCGCATAGAGAACTCTCCACAGGGCAGGGCAATACTCACTTGTCCCCGCGTCCCCTCTTCTTCCTGTCCACCCCACTGAAGCCCGCAACCCCAATCTCAACAGCGATCTGTGCGTCGCCAGTACTTCCGCCTCCAGCACCAATGCGCTTCCCCTCTGCTGGGCCATTGATGGTGCAGATGACTTTCGTGTTGCCCATTTCGAGGTACGAGGATCCGTCGGCTGCGGATTGGACGGAGATTTGCGCGGTTAGGCGACGGAGCTCGTTCCATCGCCGGCCATCGAGGCGTAGGAGCGCCAGAGCATATGAAGAGGTGTCGAGTGGCATGTTGAGAGGGTGTACAGAGTTGTCTATAGGTTGGTGCTGGTGATTGGTGGTTGGGGTGTAGAGTTGGAGACTTTTTTTAGGCGACGGATAAGATAAGATAAGATGATCTAGCTTGAAATGTGATCAGAACGATGTGAGTGAATCCGACAACGTGCACCGCTAAGTCACAAGGGAATGTAAACCCATTTCTGGGGCGTATGTCTTATTCTAAAATTGAGTGGAATAGTGATTGAATAAATTCTAGTATTTCAAACTACGGGTGGAGCAAGCACTACCAGTATATAACTCTTTTGGCTAAATTCTCGGCTTCTATCAGTCGTCGAACCATCTATTTCAGGCTTTTCGCTGCTTTCTCCAAGACGTCTTCAATGATCAGAACCCATCTCTCTGCGTTCCTATAATCCTTGTCGTCAATCGATTCCACTAAGCCAGGGAAGACCGCTAAATTGTGTTAGTTTTATATATGTATTCAGACCACAAGGAACCATGCTACTCACCACCTGCATATCCGGTCCACAGCCCCGGCGCGTATACCACATGTTTGAACCAATTACGAGAATCTAGTCCCTTGACATACAGAAAGTTGCGGTCGAGATACTTGACCTGTGTGTTCACCTTTCTAATTTCGTAATAAAGTTTTAGCTTGCTTAGCCATTTCCACCATGGGATGTCCTCGCCAGCCTGTTCGGCCAACTCGGCCGCGTATGCATCGAACTTTCTTGCAGCCTCTTGTAGATGTTCGACAGCATGATCGAGACGTTTCAGCGAGTATGAGAAGGTGTCGCGATCTCCGGTTGATGTGACTTCATTTACCGCTGGACGGAATCGCGCATTTTGTTCATCTTCTTCGGAAACTGTGACGGAATTAAGTTTGGATGAGATCTGTTCTACATAAGTTTTCAATGCGTCTGCATAATCCGTCACATTCAACGGGAGGACTGGAGTTTCAGACAGTCTGGCGGTGAACAGGCCCAGTATCTTTGCTGCGGCTGCGTGGTAATGGAATCCAGGATCGCCATATGTTGCCATCCAGTGGTAGCTGTCATAATTGGAATGATAATGATAGATTGCATCTCCTGGACCAGCTGAGAAGCCCATATCAACAGATGGGATACAGGCAAAGTCCTGGAAAGCTGTGAAATCACTACCGCTTCCCATTGTGTTGATGTGGCCATTCCAGACATCACGAACTGTCTGGCCTTTAACCGTCTGGTTTGGCGATTGAACGAGATCGGTAACTTCATAGAGGATATTATTTAACAATGGGTTGGCGGAAGCCGAGAAGTAGCGGCCGGAAGTTCCAACATCCATGTTCACGTACGCGACATTGGCTGCGGAAAGCCAAGGAAGATATTCCTCGACCCATTCGGTAGAGCCAATAAGTCCATATTCTTCACCATCCCAGCTGGCGAAAACAATAGTTCGGAGAGGCTTCCAGCCCTTTTGTACAGCCTTGCCAAATGCTCTGATTACCTCGTTCAATGCCGCTGAACCACTGTTTGGGTCTCCTGCTCCCCCAGCAATCCAGGCATCGCGATGATTGCCGACCACAATAACCTCGTCGGATAGAGTGCCGTTTATGATTCCAATAACGTTCCATAACGGGGTCGTCACATATTCTTGTTCATTGACAAGATTTAAAACTAAATTATCTGGAGATGGGCCTACGTTGTATTCAACACCTTTATACTCAAGACCAAGGTTCTCCGTCCAGTATTTGCTGAATTCTTTCGCACTTGGTCCATGTCCATTGAGTGCAGACAGAATTGGGATGGCGTCAACATATGAAATTGGGATGGATGGTATCGATGGGATGGATGACTCCACTGGCTGTCTTGGAACTCCTGGCTTAGATGGATAACCCGGTGTGGTTCTGGGAATCATGTCAGTAATGTGTCCTGTACTCTAAATAATTGAACTTACGGATCACCAGGAGCAACGCTCAGGAATTGGGTGCTTCCTCGTTGGACGCTGCTCGGATTTCTTGCCGGACCATTAGGATACAGATCATCGCCATTCTCATCACTCAAGTCTCCATCATCGCCAGGATCAGTATAGATCACGACACCAACTAGTCCAAGCTCTTGAGCACGCTTGACCTTGAGACCTCTGAAGATACCACCGTATTTTACAATGGCAATTTTCCCCTCTAGGCTGACGTTTGCTTTGACAAGGTCTTCAAAGTCTTGATATGTTCCATAATTGACATATACATATGGTGCTGTGACATTGCCAGTCGCAGAGTATCCGTGGAAAGTTGGGATTCTGTTTGGAAGACTAGACGTTTCATCCTCTTCAAGAACATCTTCCTCGAGGCTTGCCTCAAATTTGACCTTCCACACATCAACATCTTTGGATTCAGCTACTACGCCCTTGCTGCTTGACTTCTCATATAGAGCAAGTCTATGACCGAGTGGATAGTTGATATAGACATCGTAAGCAACAATGCTTGAGTCAGCAATCCCAAATTCTTGCCATTTCTCTTTGGTCCAGAGAGCCTGGCTAAAGTTCTTTCCAGCCAAATGTGGGCCGGCAGTATAATATCTGCTCCATTCAGAAAGCTTCTCCTCGTCAGGAGAAGTCAGCAGAAGCTCCTGTAGTTCCTCGTATGTGATCGGGTTCTCATGTGTGGGATGCCCGCCGTGCCCATGTGAGGGACGCTTTCTGTGAGGGTTACTACCCAAGAAAGCTGCTGGCAAGAGAAATAAGAGGAGGGCCGCAAACAGGGAGGAGCCCACTGCAACTGTGCAGAAGCGTCGCACAATGTTATGTCGATACCTTTGGCGTGGTGGTGCAACGGGGACTGTTGCTATCAACGGTGTGCGCTCGTTGTTCGCCATTTTCTCGTTGGATATCGCTGGGGGGAAGCTATTCGTGCTCGAATCGGGCAGGGTGAGAAGCCCTCGAGCTGAAGTTGGAAGAGTTTCGAGCTGCTTTTCGCCTTTGGGGGCCATTGCAATTAGCAGCTGCCACAACGCTTCAGTAACGAAATGTGAATCTTCTGTCGCCGAAGCTGTTGGCGTCGACGAGCTTCAAACAAGCGGGGATGGGTACCGTCAACGACGAGGGGCTGGGGCAGTTACAGAGCAACACACAGGACGTACGAGCAGGAGCCAGCGAACCCGGAGTTTCAACAGCGAGCTCTTTCAAAACAAAGCCCCACAGCTGTCGTGAAGACCTTCCAGTGACAGTTAGCAATTGCGTGCTTCTGTGTGCCCAGCGATAAGGACGATAGATCACCACGTGATCGTCGCTGCGATAGCGGACACTGGGGCGATTCCGTGCGCGCACAGCGGAGCGGGCAAAGGTTGGCCGGGAAGGTGCGCTAGCCAGCTAATTGCCAATCAGCGGGCGTCAGATTAACGTTGGACTGCCGCTCGCGGCCCCAGAGCCTATGGGAGGGCCGGACTGCCTGTCTGGCTGCCTGTCTGGCTGCCACGGGTGCATGGCAATTCACAGCCCTCGCCGTGCACTTGGCATGTGGAGCTGCCGTGCCTAAGGTATCTCGGAACGGCGTCGGATCCACCCTTTAACTGTACGCTCAGTCATCTTCCCTCTGTCTCTCTGTAACCTATCTCCGCCTGTAATTTTTAATCTTTCTACACGGTTCACACTTGTTCTTGATGCCAGTGCTGTAGAATACCTCGTCTTTTGTATATTAGAGAGCATCGCCTTCCATGACCACAATAGCCGCGCAGACAGTGCCCCATAGACAGTTGCTGGGCGTGGAGAAAGCTTTGCTACCGCCGTAATGGCGAAAAGAGTGCACCGCCCACCAAAGCTGCCTGTGCAGCAGCTGGCAATTCTTGGTGAGCAACCCAGACCGCCTCGTATTATATATAACACGAGCTGACACTCTCGCCATCTAGCTGTCTGTCGGTTTGCAGAACCAATTGCATCAACTTCTGTTTTCCCATACCTGGTACGAGCCTTTTCAAATACTGCCCCGCTTCAGCCTTGCGCTATCGCGTGACCTACGACGCTGACATTGTCGTTTAGCCAGAAATGATTGAGAGCTATGGCGTTGAAAAGCGACATGTTGCAAAATGGGCTGGTAAGTAGATCATAACCTTTCTCTGGGTGGAAGCCCTAACATCATATAGGGATCACAAGTGCTGTCTTCAGTCTTTCGCAATGCTGTACTGCCGTTTTCTGGGGTCGAGCCTCCGACAGTTTTGGCCGAAAACCCATCATTTTGATTGGACTTACTATCACCATGTTGACAATTCTTTTATGGGGGTTTGCAACTTCTCTGCCAATGGCTATTTTAGCTAGAGCACTTTCTGGTGGCGGGAATGGAAATGGTAATTTTACCCAACTACCTCCTAGACTACTATATTAACATATCATAGTTGGCATTATTAGAACAGTAGGGTCTCCATTTTGTCACATTCTTTCTCATACTAATTTGTAACAGATGGTTGCCGAGATGGTACCCGAGAAGGAGCTTCAGCCTCGTGCCTTTAGTGTCATGCCTCTGGTGTGGTCATTAGGGAGCATATTTGGGCCCGCCTTCGGAGGCTTTTTTGCCAATCCAGTAACCAACCTGCCCGGAATTTTTGGCAATAATCGCCTCTTACTCAAGTTTCCCTTCGCGTTGCCTAACATAATAGCTGCTGTGCTCTTCATGGTTGGTGTGAGCGTAGGTATTTTGTTCTTGAAAGTAAGTTATACTCTCCAGCTATAAACTATGCGATCACTACTTACAGTCCAAAGGAAACTCTTGAAACCAGAAGAAACAAGCCTGATTATGGGATCTTCCTTGGTAAGAAACTTGTTCGATGCTTTAAAAAAAGAAGACCTCGCCGAGTCTTCGAATACACGGACGATGGTGGTGCTACATCTTCCCTTTTACGCCCGACTTCTAGGGGATCTGCGTCGTCAAAAGCCTTTGATGATGAGTGGGAACCAAGCACCAAACCTACCCTACCAGCTCCGAGTATTAAAGAAGTATTTACACGTCAAACAACTATTAACCTCATAGCGTATACATTTCTAGCGCTTCATTCTGTTGCGTTTGATCAACTTCTTCCGATATTCATGCATCACCCAAAACAAGTTCCAGATGAGAGCAATACCCACCTACCATTTAAATTCTCTGGTGGATTTGGCCTTGGGAGTGGACGAATCGGTACACTATTTACGCTTTATGGAATTTGTGGCGGTTTTGTTCAATTCGTCATATTTCCGCCCGTCGCACATCATTATGGCATCTTGACGTGCTTCAAGGCATGCTCAATGGTACTACCAATTGTGTATTTAGCTACACCATATACAGCTTTGATACAGAATTCTGAGTGGCAACAAATTGTCATGTTAGGAATCATGGCCGTGAAATCTGTCTGCTGCATCTTCGCGTTTCCTTGCTCTACGATCCTACTTACGAATTCGGCTTTGAGCTTGAGGGTTTTGGGAACACTGAACGGGGTCGCAACAAGCACTTCTGCGGTTGGAAGGGCGGTAGGGCCATTTCTTAGCGGCACTGCCTTTACCTGGGGTCTCGAAGAGGGTTATGTCATTACATCATGGTGGCTCTTGGCACTGATTTCATTTCTTGGATGTATACCTGTCTGGATGCTTATTGAGATGGATGGCTTCAATAGGACAGGTGACAGCGACGACGACAGCGACGAAGAACTATTACCTGCCATTGATGAAGAGGATGGTACCATAATTGAAGGGGATGAAGCATTAGACTTTGACGATGAAGAGGCGATTGATGTTATAGATGGCCCATCGCTGTACAATCTCGAATCAAAATCACCATCGAGATCTAGGATGGATAGGAGGATGTCAAGTCCTATTGGTCTGAGGGGTGGAGCCGTTGGTCCAGGAGGAGCCAGAAGATTGAGTAACGGGCTAGGAATTTCCGGTTCTGGGCAAGGAACAGGAGGTACGACGTTCAATTAGTGAAATAATGAGCTCGAGTGCATGAAGAGAATTGGTCATTAGCGGTATTAGGTCATCGGTGGGCAAAATATTTCTTATCTAGAATGAAATATCAGTACTTTCTCAGAAGCCCGAGCAATTGAGCCCTGATATTATAAGTTGAAACGCTAAATCTAATCACGCATTGCTGGGGGGACAATGCATTCTAGAATGTAAGAGGTGATTGAATTGTATCTTTACTATAGCTATATCGAACCAAAACCTTTTATCGATGATCGATCACTGACAAGAGGCTCTCATTGTTATTTTCGGTTCATTCAGTAAAGTTGCAATTTCAGTTGAAAGCTTTTCACCGCTGTTTGATAAGAAGATTTGATACGTTTTGAGCACGTATGTTTGCTATGATTATGGTTATATGGCTGCTTTATTAAATTAATCAGATGGAATTCATCTACCACCACTACTACTACCATATCAAAACATAATACTGAGCCCAGCACATCTTCATCCATCTACACCCTATATCCCCACATCTGTTCACCACCACGCCCACGCCCTCCTAGACAGCCGCCTCAAAATTGCCATCTAGCCTAGCCATCTGACTAATCAAACCAAGGCAAAAGCCAAAAGAAGAAGGAAAAACTCCCATCCAGATCAGATCTGCCGAGATCTGGAATGACGTATCTGACAAAGTAATGCCATGCCACTCTATGTAGCCGGTTGAATCCTCAAAACGCCTATGCAAATGCCCCTTTTGTGGTTTAATGCCGCCGAAATAAAAAAAAATTATATAATCGAGTTTGGGATGTTCATGCGTATGTACGGGCCCTTCAAAGGTATGCGGTTCGTGGCCGACTAAACAGCTCGCTCTCCAAGGCTCTTTTGTGATGGTGCAACAATCGTGCGAGTTCCAAAGAATTCCAAAGAATTCCAGTTGCTTGTATGCACATATCGGTTTCGGCCTCCATTCCTTCGCAATCCAAGCACATGCCTATGCCATCGAAAAGAAGATCTTCTATTTTGGATCTTCAAGTTTCTTGATTATTGGGACCCATTCGTTTTTCGTCTCATCAAAATGATGGCTGTAGGATCTTAGTACTCGGTACATCTAGTAATCTAAGGAAGGAAGAAAGCCTACTTCTCAAACTCCGTGTTCGTCAAGGATTTTTGGCCATACTCCGCCGTCAGAACCTCTGCATACGCAAATGGAATCTTGACCGATTGGCCCTCAAAGAAAGTATCTCTGAGCGGGAAGATGTAACTCTCCTAAAAATTGTCAGTCTCCACTCCGCAAAACGAATGGCACCTACATACCCTATATTCGTGGCCATCCTTGCAACTCAAAATATCCTTCCCCTTGGGATGATCCTTATACTTCCTCACAGTCGTAATATCGATAAATAAGCCACTCTCAGTATCGACCCATCTCGCATCAATCACATTCAGCTTGTCCGACTGCTCGCGAATGATATAATGCGGGTTGATCTCGAGCATATAGTCGCGACCTTCAGGGATGCGCGGTGTTTTGTAATGGTAGACCGTCATGTTGTAGTAGGCGGCGAGATAATGCATGCTTTCTTCCGAGACCTGGACGTCGATATCGGAATCCCATGGTAGGATCTAAAGAGAAGATGTTAGTTGCTGGCGAGAAAGATGAGTTGGATAGATAAGATTGACGAACCCTTCTGTTCCACCACCATCCGAGTAGGGTGCCATGCATAAGCCATGTCTCGACGCCAATATCTGAAAATGTAGCTAGGTACGTCTGGACAAGATTTGATAGGTCGCGTTTTCGTTCTACGTAGTTGAGAGTGTGGTCGGTGAATCTGCAACGAGTCAGTCTTGTTCTGGAACGCAGCGGAATTCATCAACATACCTGCCGTCGTAATGAGGATGGAAGCTGTAAATCGTCACATTAGTATCAGTTCACCGAACGAACCCAGCGAGGTCGCAGCATCAAACTCACATTGATTCATCTAGATGCAATTAGTTAGCAAAGGCTTGGCTAAGATAAAAACACAGGTAGCGTCGGGAAGAACTCACGAAAATATTTGTCTTTGGGATCACCGCCCTTTCCACTCATATCCTTCAGCTGTTTCGTGCGCACGCTGTAGAAATCGGCATCGCGTCGTTGGATTGTTGCAGCGCACACGAGGCTGGCAGAGCCTAGGACGGCAAGCCAGCGTATCGACACGCGCATGATGTGTAGAATTGCTCTGTCTCGTAGAACGTAGTGTCGTATCCAGCTCCGATATCTCGAGCAGCGGCTCCGGCTTTAACTCGAGAGCCAAATATGCACAGAGTTGAAGTGGTCCAGGAGATTCAGGGTCGAGGGCGTCAGTGAAGTCGATTGCGGTAACTGATCACACGACAGGGCGAATTGCTTCCGTCGGACGACCTGATGGCAATGAAAAGATCGAGACTGGATGGAGAGCGACGGTCCTGTAGTTAGTTGCACAAGGTAGACCAGAGACAGGGAAGATTCGAGGTGAGGGCAGAAACGGGACAAAGGAAAGCATCTGGTCTTATTAGTCGTCTCCTCTGTATGAGTGGAGACTTTTCCACGCTCCCTATCGACGTGCTCTGTAAAGAAGGAGACGCGCGTAACGAGTAGCACGTAGCATGGGATTTGGGCGGGTGGATTGCCATGTACGGTCCCTTAGCAGTGCGAGCCCAGTTACAGGAAGCTATAGCGGTCGTAGTGGACGCTGTAGCCCCCGACAGAGAGCGCTCTGCAGTGCCGACTGCGGCTACTGCAGCCTTCGTCCAGCGGCCTCCAGCGGCCTCCGTGCCCTACGTGCCCTACGTGCCCTACGGGCCCTACGGGTCCTATGGGGCAGGGCAGCAGCATGGACAGCAGCAATCTTGCCGGGAATAACGCCTGTCGGTTCTTCGGGCCGTCGGCGCTGGGCGGTGCGGGCGCTGCGGCGTTGCGGGCATTATTGCTCCTGGGAATTCTGACCGCTGTCATCGCCAACCCTCATCGCCGCTGCTGTGCCATCCCGCCCTCACTCCTCCGGCGCAGCCCTTACACGTTGCTTGTCTCCTGTCCTACAGTCTCCTACGTCTCGACCGTAAGCAGAGCCCCCCAGGCGCATCGCCCTCCTCCCACGATCTGCTGTGAAGACTGGCTACAACGGCGATGCGTCATCTTACGCCTCTGTTTCAGCAGCATGGGGAGCCTGGCCCGGGACGACGTCTGATCGGCCCTGGCGTTTGGGGAAGGCCTGTCGCTGAAGAAGGAATGTACATAGTGCATACAATAAGTACTCACGGTACTCTACAGCACAGCACTGTCCCTCTCCACGCCTGGAAAGCTACGTAACCCCTGCCAATAGTTCCCTATACTCCTTGCCCCGTATGAGTTGGGACGCGGAAGCACCAGCCGTAGGCAAGTCACATCCCTTGGCAGGTACGTATCGCTGTGCAACATATATTCCAGCCTCTTAATCTACAGTAAGGAGCATACCAGCTAACCCGCAACAGCCCTGCAGCTGACTCGTGAATCGCGAGCTGCAAACTTCACAGCCGGGAATAACACCACAGCAGCACGATGGATGCTGCTGATGGCCTTCTCGATGGTTGCAGCGCATCTCGCATCCTCAACATCATCCGACTACCCATCTGCTGGTTTAGAGGGAGAAAACTCAGTGAGAAAATGGAGTGTCGTGTGCTCATGACCCGCTGCGGCTGTCGAAAAAGTCGCCGCCTTTGGCGGACGCTACACTACACTATACTACCCTACACTATCCCGCTCGCTACCCAGGACGGGAAATGGGACACACGCACAAGTAGTCTTGGATGCAGACATTCCCATTCCAGCTCCTCCGTGCGTGTTCCCTCCCTCATCCCTCTATCTATCTATATCTAGATATCTACAGCCACTGTACCGCCTCACTTCCTTCCCTGCAAACCCAGCCTCCAGCCAAACTCCACTGGGCGCGCGTGCTCACTTCCCTCATCCTTCTACTCGGGGGCCGCGTAAGCTTCAAGTTCTCCGCCCCTTGTCCACAACAGGATCCCACTCCGAAAGCCCGCGACAAATAAGCATTTTAACCGAAAATTGGCGCCGCCGCCTGCCAAGGAAAGCTTATTTTGTGCAGAAGCTCTTGGCATCCGTGCTACAGCGACAGTATGGTAAGGTACCTGACTAGTCGCCTGGGCTCCTGTCGTATTATAAGACCGTCTTGCCAAGGCTAACGGACCCGTGGGATTTGGAGAGGATGGGTAAGGTATGAGATGCATTCAGGTACTTCTGTACGGTATTACTGAGGTGGTGCCAAGGCTCAGAAATGATAAAAGCCTTTATCCTGGAATGTTGCTGATGCACCCTACATTGCTCGCCCTCTTCACGCACGACATTATGGTTTGGGACTGCAGCAAGGATCATCTCGACCTTGTCAGTATTGCAGCGATTGCTCAGTTGAGAAGGTCCCTCTATAATAATCAATCCACGCCTGAGTGGGAGTTGACCCCGGATATCATTAAATACATCGCTATCCTTATCCATTCATTGTCCATCCACGTCTAAACTCGGTTTGATAACACTGGATTACCACCAAGTTCCAATTCCTCCAAGAGCAGGTCCCCTTACGTCCGATGCATTAGTATCGACTTCCATTTGGTAATCCCGTACTAGACTATCCCACGCTTCCCACGACAAGTCACCATCGGCAGCAGGAAGATCTGCATCTAGCAGCGCCGGATCATCCAGCCAAGGGGATGATTGTCCTTGTCCAAATTGCTGAAATTGTGTCTCTAACTGTGACTGGCCTTGCCCGAATTGTTGGAACTGCGTTTCGAACTGTGGCTGCGATTGCTCAAATTGTTGGAATTGTACCTCCAGTTGAGATTGTGGTTGTTGCAGTTGCTCTTGCATGCCCTCAAAGTTTTCAAAGCCTGAATCAGGGATGGGGAGTGTAAGAACCGAAGGATGTTGAAATTGACCACACATTGGGAGTCCTTGTTGAAGAGGCCTAAGAGGATCAAGATCTCCAAGATCTTCATGGCCAATGGAAACACTAGTTGGAAGTGCGTCGATCGAAATAGGCGATAGTGGAAATTGATTTTTGGGTAGCTGCTCACCGGAAGCTGCCAATGCTTGCAAATCTGCCTCCCTCTTCTTTCTCGCTTTCAGCATTAATTTCCGCATTGGGAGCCACAGCATCCCGTTTTTACTGTTTTTGCTCTGCTTAATAGCCGCGCCCCATTCAATAAACACTCCGCCGACAGCTCTCCAAGCTCGATCTATGCCTGGGCATGGAGGTCGTACACAAATCTCCTGGAGAATAAAGGCAATGGCATGCCACTGAACATAAGTATGGAATAGCCATCCCCATTTCTTTGTTGAAGCTTCCGTCTCTAGTAGCCGAGAATATTCTATAATCTCAATGGAAGCCATGAAAAGCCGATCCTTAATGGCTTGGGAATAAGATTCAGTCGGCTGTGGCCCATTTCGAAAGTACACTGACTAGTCAGCATAATTCTATAGTAGTATAAATCTACAGTAATATAAAGAGATGCTCACCTATAAGACTCATTTTGGCTACTATAAGTCGTGCAATTGTAGCAGAAACCCAGAAAAGTGGCCCTGCATCTATGCAATACTTCAGGTACTTGTCTTCCAGTCTCTCATGAAGACGCCTAATAATATTCTCCTTATCTGCCAATGTCAACCCAAAAGTAGCACACGCTGAATCTCCGGGCGGGACATATGACAGCTTGCGAGCTGTATTACAAATCTCGTATCTGATGAGACAAAATGTCATTTCAGAGACCCCAGCTCTTGGTTCTAGTGGTTCAGTAGAAGATGGATCAATATCAAGATCATTGATATTCGTGGGTAACGGAACATCAAATGTATCTTGTATCATTGATGGATCGGACCCGTAATCTTGCGAAGCCCGTACGTCAAGCACACATATCTGCCACCATAGTCTCCGTCGCATTTCGGTATCAAAAGGTGATAGGCCCAGCATTTTTCCGTCTCTATGAAGACCCAAGCCCTGACCGATCCTGATGGCTAATCCTGTCAAGCTCCACACGAAACGTGACTCGTCATGTCTTCGAACACAGACCAAAAATAAGACAAATGCTTGGACTGTTACAATTTCCGAGGTGCTTAAGAACCCAGCTTTTGCGAGAGCTTGCTCTGTGCCAAATCTGTACCGGGTAAGAAGAGCGCTCTTCTCAAGTCCGAGATTTGTCTTGACTTCTTCAGGACTCATCGAAGTTATAACTGCAAAGTAGATTGAGAATAGCAGTGCTTCTAAACTTTGGCTCAGGGAATGGAGATTTTCTTTGGCCTCTTTGACGGTCTTTGCCATTGTTGGAACGTGAACAATCTTCGTAAGTGGATCAACATTTTGGACAAATGTATCCCAATAGAAAGGTATTTGCGATGGTAGAGGATGGAGTGCACGTAGGTCCGTCATTGCTGTTGAGTATCCCATAATAAAGCTCTGATGATCTGAAGTCGTGGTGGGGATCAATCTATCAGGAGTATCACTGTCATTATCTGACATATCGGATTCCTCGCAGAGCTCTCGGGCATCCTCAACCTAGACCTGTTAGCAAGCCAGTCTCCGATGGCCATGCGCCTGCTAGCCAGTAGACATAAACATACATCGTTACTAAGATTGGCCCAGAACTCATTACCAACATAATGGCTCTTCCCCTCATCAATGACTAACCTCCCAAATTCCCGATTTATCGTATCTGCCTTAGGTGGCCCGTCACCAATACCCACCATCCTATTGATCCATGTCCTTGTATTCGCATTACCTTCATCCATCCCGATGACTCTAACAGGACTCTTCCCAGACGCATTTTCACTGTCGCCTTGTTCCTTCGAGCTCGACGGACTTGGCTTATTAACTCCTTCAATCTCACCACTCAATTCCTCAACGACACCCTCCAGTCTTCGTAGCCTCACCAACAGCTCCGTCTCCCTCGCAGTCGTACCTTTCGGGGCCTTTGACCTTCTAGGAGCTCGTCCTGGATTGGGAAAGACACATTCTGCGTGTGCCTTGGCACAGTTGGAGCATCCAGTAGCAACTTTGTCGCATTTAACCTTCCTTCGACGGCATGTATTACAGGACCGTGAATGGAATCCACGTGGTACATGCTGGCCTTCTTGGGCAGTGTGCGGTACAGTTGCAGCAGAGCTTGGGATACCACTCGAATCGACGATCGGTGCCGGGTTGTGTGAGTCCATTGCAGGAGATTATCCAATGGAGGAGGTAGAGGTATAAGAGGCTAACTGCCGCCCAGCATAGCTGTATTGCAGCCAGTGGAAGTGCTCGTTGGCAAATGTCTATGTAACGGCATCAAACACAGGATAGAGACATAATTTACAAGAAGAGAAGTCGTCCAGAGGCATCGTCATGGGGTTTTCCTGTCCTTACATCAGTGCAAGTTAATAGAACGGGGTGTCGGGGGATTATATTGTCCGTTCGCGTCTCATTGGCAGATGGGGAGGTGCGGGCAGGGATAAATGACGGTGCCAAGGAATGCTTATGAAATCCACCAAATGTCGGGCTTTGGGGGAATCTCAGCCCCCTCATTCCTTCAGCCTTCGTAGGAGAATTAGACGGAATTAGACGCTCCGTTGTTGCACATGCATTGCCACCGATCACATGTGCGTCTGCGCCGAGATCTGTAGGCAAAGTTGACCTGTCACAGGGCTGACCTCGGTGATATCGGATTTAGACAAGGCTGGGGTCGTTATGGCCGTGAGATGCGGAGACTCCGCGGACGAAGCGGAAGATATTGCGGGGCTACAGGACACGCAGATCATTCGGTGGAATCATTCGGTGGAATCATCCGGTGGAATCATCCGGTGGATAGATCAAGTGGGAGAGAGATGTAGATATATATATTGCCGAATCGGAGACTCAGAGTCTTTGATTCTTGTTTCAAGCTAGGCATTGCTACGAGGATGCGATTGAAGCTATAACAACCTTATCTCGCAAGCCAGATCCGTCCCGCACTACACCATCTCCTAGCATACTTCGGCAGCACTTTTATACATTGATTCAACAGAGTAAGGAACGACCAGCTTTACTACATAAGCCGCAAAAGGAGTATCTCTGTACACGCATAGTTAAGTCTGATTTTGGAGAATATGCGTATCCCATATCTCTCGTGCCGTAGATTGAACCCAAGACCATGTCGTCATGAACCCCAGCATGTTACTCCGCTTATATATCACGAGGAGTATATGGGAAGGCATCTTAATAGAGAGCCGGTAAGCTACGAGATTCCTTGCATATATGGAACGACTTACTAAGAACACTGGGTTCTAGAATTATGTTTGACAGCTTGATACCATATTTCGCGTCCACACGGGCCACCACCGTGGGTAGAGTGACTTCTTTTATAGCTAGAGGTGTTGGTTAGTGAGCGCAGATGCTTGAGTGGAAGGCGATGCTTAATTTTCAGTCGGTTCCGGACTTCTGTCGACCTGGCATGTTAAGCAGGACGAGAAGGGTCACATGTGGCGACCATGGGAACTGTTCTGTCGAACGTTGCTAGTGTCCCTCGAGGGCTTCGGATGAGCTCCAGGAAGCTCCTTATGGGGAGAGCTCTTCTAGCAGGTCTTCCGAATACCACTGTAGGAGCATCGTGAGGGAAGCCGACGGCAGCGAGAGGAGTATCGGCGGCGGGGGTGGTAGCGACAGCAAGAGTGGTGGTGGCGACCTCCTTCTCTGGCGTCGCTGGAGGAGTCCACTCCATTGTCGAGGCATTGCGTGCTCGATACGGCAAGGTGTATTGTGGTGCCCTGGAGAATGTTAGCAAAGCTCCAATTGCTCTAATCGTCAAGTGTTCGCCACGTACGCGATGCCCAGGTGATACATTGAGATGGAATGAGGAAGACTTACAGAATTTGTGTCGAGGCTTCGTGTATTTCCAACTCCTCCACCTTTTCAATTAGCACCTTGATACGCTCTTCGATGGTTGCAACATCCGCTTTGGAGAGAGTGTTATTTGGGAGGGCCTCGACAAGACCACTAATCTCCCTTTTGAGGCTCTGTGGAGACCTCTGGCGCCTGTTGGTGTCGTCAAGTTCTTTGGGGATTCTTATCAATCCTACTTGGTTGTAGATGATGATGTTATCTTCCATCTCTTCGTCGGCGAGGACCTCGATGATGAATGCCTCGTTGGTAGTAACCCTGTTGGCCGCCATCTGCCTGAGAGCACCGACGATGGACTCGACGGAAGACGTGTCGATAGCAGACATTTTGAAGATTATGTCTGGATAGGATATAGTGATGACAGTGCTGGAGGTGTGATAATCGTGGTATATTAAGACAAGAGTATAAGAGCTGAAGTGCTGTTAAGAGATGCTTTGAAGATATTGTGCGTAGAAAGAAGAAGAGGAAGGGAATTGTTTTGAGGGGAGAGCTGTTTTTGTAGGCCCTCTGGAGCGCTACCTGGCACTATGTTATATACGATGTTACGGGAAACTATTGCATATGCTAAAATATTCTCGTCAGTGAAGAAACTATACGTAATATCTTGCTCGAGGACGACAACATTATGCCCGGAGAAACTTACAATGAAGGGGCTTGCACTCGATACTGTATTAGGTAATAAGCTCTATCACGCTCATGGGACGACGTAGACTACAGCTATACAATCTCAGTACGCCAATTGACAAGATAAAGGCTACAGAATAGGCAACTAACAAATATATACTAGAGATGAACTAAGTTTATGCTCATTTAGCAAGACTGAGCACTGCAGGGTCGCAGACTAGGTATGAACTATATACAGTCTCTAGGATTTGCAATACATAAGGAAAGCAAGTAATTGCAAAGCTAGACCATCAGGTTGTTGCCAAATTAGCCAAAATCGCGATCGTACCTTCCTAAGGAGCTCCGCATCAAGATGAAAACTCTATAATTAAGCCACGGCGCTCGATTTTGTACTAAACAGAAAAGGTCCATGTATATTGCTCATCAACCCATTCTTCTTACCCTTATTCGTTGACGGTAGCGTTTCCACCGCTTTCTTTCCACCGCTTTCTTTCCACCGCTTTCTTTCCACCGCTTTCTTTCCACCGCTTTCTTTCCACCACTTTCTACTGGAAAGCTCTAGAGTCAAAGAGTGGCACGGTACCCCTGGCTAACCTTTCCGCTCCTGCAACTATGAAAGCCGAAGACTAACAAAACCAATCATCATATGAAAAATGACAAGTTAGTAACTCAAATTCTCTCATTCTATAAGGCTAGTACTATATCCACATCACAATTCCTGTCCTACCGTCCCTGCTATACCTATCTCACCCTTAGCTTCACGGCTTGCATTATCGAAATCTACCAGCCTTAGAGGTCTATACACCGGATCCCACATTTGCTCTCTAATCCACTCTTCTAATTCCTCGTCATCCTCTGGTATGCCCTTTTCCTGTGCTAAACCTTCCTCCACTGCCTGCTTAATGACCGCTTTGGCAATATTCACACTGATTTCGCGTACGTCAACGACATCAGGAAGTAACCCTTTGTCAGGATCTTCGAGAGCAGGTGATTGTGCGGCAAGAGATTTGACGGCTGCTACAAGCATCTTGTCGCTGAGGAGCTTGCTGCGGGATAGAACACTACCGAGACCAATACCAGGGAAGCAGGTGGAGTTGTTGCATTCGGCTACTTCGTATTTCTTACCATTATACTCAACAGGAGGGAATGGTGAACCGGTCGCAATGAGTGCTTTGCCTTTGGTCCATATATTCAAGTCTGTCGGATCTGCTTCGTGAAGTCGAGTTGGGTTGGAGAGCGGGAGGATGATTGGGCGGTCGACGTGCTTAGCCATCTCTTTAACGATATCTTCGGTGAAGGCTCTTGGCTTTGTAGATGTTCCAACCAATATGTGTGGCTTCACTTCTCTAATAACCGAGAACAGATCGGAGTGATCTTTGCCTTTCCACTCTTCATCATCTCGGGCGTAAGGAATTTGCGCATGGGTGAGTGTGTCTCCCAGACTCTTCACTAGAAGGCCTGGCTTATCGACACACCTACAGTATGATGGTTAGCATTTACTTCATTCGCGTTATTTATGAGTCTTACCAGATCTGCTTAGCTGCCTCCTCCTTAGATATGCTACTATCCGCAGCAATAGCATCACGGACCTGATCGGCAATACCAGTACCAGCAGTTCCAGATCCGAAGATCACCAGTCTCATGTCATGTAGCTTAAGCTTACTAACGTGTAGACCGGCCAGCATCGCTGCAAGAGTAACACATCCTGTTCCTTGTACGTCGTCGTTGAAGCACGGAATGTCTGGTCTATATTTGTCCAATATACGTCTCGCTTCATTACATTAGTTAAGAATCTTCAGTTAGAGAAGGTAACTTGCCATTATGCAAGCCAAAGTCTTCAAAATGGATATATGCGCGAGGATATAGCTTCCTAGCTGATTGGACAAAGGTATCAACGAACGCATCATACTTCTTGCCTCGCACACGTTGCTGTTTTAGACCCAAATAGAGCTCATCATTCAGTAACTCCTCATTATCTGTGCCGCAATCGAGAACTACAGGCAGTGTTCTGTTTGGGTGGATACCAGCACACAAAGTTGTTAGGACAAGCTTTGCAACTGAAATGAGGATTCCTCCGACACCTTGATCACCAATTCCTACTAAGCGTCAGTAATGAAAAATATGCTAAGGTAGCAGTATTACCAAGAATTTCCTCGCCATCTGTATAAAGTTAGCTAGTGACTTCTTGACGTTATTAGGGTCACTACCTGTGACAACAATGTAGTCTATATCTTCGGGCTTTCCCCACTGTCCAAGGTCATGGTAAACCCTCTCTTGATCGTTGATATTGAGAAAGCATCCTTGTGGCCGTCGAAATAGCCTGGAGAAGTTTTGAATTGCATCTCCTTCCGTCGGTGTGTAAATAATGCTGAACATCTCCTTTAGGTGATCCGTTATCAACTATTTCTTGATTAGCTGATATCTATGAAATGACCGTCACGTGCTCAGCGTGTCATTTGAGCCTCCTTCGTAATGTGCTGGTATCTAATCGAAGCTATTTTCAAAATTGAAGGCACACATGTAACCGCCAAAGATATACGTATTTTTCCTTGGAGTACTACCAGGACATGGGAGGAAGTTTTTCTGGAACTTTCACAAGAGATTCAAAAGAAGCAGTTCTATCTCTGTACCGATTTGAGTTCAGCCAAAGCTGTTGTCATAATATTACAGCTGGAGCATGGTGCTTTGTTGAAAGTTGGTTGCCAAGGTGTGCCGTCAATTTTGAAAGTAGCCTCGAATTTCCAAAAGATGGATTAATCTTCTTTCAACTACTCCACTAGGGAGTAACAGAAGTTGCAAAGTAGACCAGTACCGACTCACCCTATAATAGAGTACCTCATTCTGCTCCTTCATTGAGGTCATGAATGTATTCTTCGCCAAATCGTTCGGTCGACTAATATACTGTTCATAAGCCCGCTTGACCTGTTGATCTAAAGTAGAGACATTCTGAGGAAGTAGTCCTGTGAGATTGAATGTCCGCCGTTCATCGACTGGGAATCCAGCACCCTTATTGAAATATGGAGTATTGAGAAGAGCCGCTCCTGTCAAGGCGCAATCTTCGGGACCGCTAGTACCCAGGGGCAAATGTCCATATGCGGGATGTTTTATATGAGGATTGTTCCTCTTGTGCTCTGATGATCCTCGATGCATTGTCACGAGACGCCGATTGTTGGTACGTGTGATAATGAAGGATTTCAAGCGATCTGATGGTATTTGACGTCTGAAAAGAATTAGTCGTGAGGTCGATGCCATGTATTGACATAGACAGGACTATTTTAGTAGTATGTCGAGATGTCAGGAGCTTCCTACTGTTTTGGTTAATGAAAGTGATGACGTTGTCACGTTGTTCCCCACGAAAGTTGCCTAGCGAGTTGGCATGCCAATACAATTATTGTAAATCTGGGTGCTCCATAGTAATCTAAGCTATCACCTGCTCACTTCGGCAGATGTCCCAGTTTTATATGATAAGTTTTGTCCTTTACTTCACTTCATTTCGACTTTATTTCATGTAAATAAACTTCAAAACTCAACAACTTTGAAATCTTGGCTCGTCTATCCCCCATCTCCCATCTTTCACTATCCACATCTGAGCGTGCTATTACACGCATACCAGAGCAGATCAATTCGGTACAATGCAATGCAGCTAAAAAAAAAAAGCAATTCAATCGATCACACCATTCCCTAGTTTCTTCATTCCCCATCCCAATAACGCCCTTTAAAAAAGGAGAAGAAGCATCAGAAGAATAAAACAGGGCATCGAAATGTCTATTTGTGAAAAGTATCCATGCATGCATGCATGCAATCCACCCAACACCGCTGCAAATTTGTAGATACGAGTCCTTGATCAGTCTCATGATACGCAGAGGTTGATCTTCCAACTTAAATAGTGACCTAAAGAGCCACGGTTGTTTCCCTCAAGTTGCTTGGTCCCTTCTGACCTCTACGACCAAGTAAAGTGGCGCCATCGAGGTTTAGCTCGAATGGACCTTTTCGGTTTCGTACTTGTTGCCTAGCGGCAGCCGTAACAGCAGCACTATGCTGACCGTAGCCCTTCTCTTTAGGAGCAGCTTGTCTAGCTTGTGCGGCAGAGTTGAGGTTGGTATTTCTCAGTGACTGTTCGACATTATGAACATCTGCATCTCTAGCTTTTGGGACTTTGGCCGGTACTTGTCCACCATCCTCTTCATAGTCTTCTTCTTCGTAATCCTCGTCTTCGATAGCATTGAGACCAGTCATGGCAGCTGCACCACGGTAACCTTGCTTGAAGTTCTTCCGGCGTTTGCCTTCCTCTTCTTGACGATGTACAGCGTAGCCAACATCAAAGACTTCACGAAGGTTGACAGCTCCGGGTGATCTGAAATCCATACGTCGAGAACCGGGTGACTCGAGGAGATCGGGATTAAATGCAAGAGCAGGTTCACAAAGTTGCCTTTGTCGCTCAGCAGCAGGTGTAGCTAATGGTGGCGCATCAAAAGCGGCATAAGTTGGTTCTCTAGTATTCTTAATCCAAGGATGTGCGAGGAACTCTTGAATCGTATACCTCTTCTCGGGATCGACTGTTAGGAGATGTGATACTAAATCTTGAGCAGGCTTCGAGATGTCATCCCACCATGGCGATAGGAATGTGTATTGACCTTTGGCAACCTTCTCCGTCAGGACTTGAATGCTCTCATCGTAGAAGGGTGGGAAGCCACAGAGTAATGTGTAAAGTACACAGCCCATCGCCCACATGTCGACACTCTTGGAATATCTTTCATCCTTGACAATCTCGGGTGCTGTGTATCCAACCGTACCGCAAGGTGTCATGGTTTGAGTATCCCAGACAATCTTTGATAGACCAAAATCTGCAATCTTGATCTGTCCGATACCACCTGCTCCGACACCTGGAATGAACTCTCCCTCGTCAACCTTATCCTCATCTTCTGAAGATCTTGGCTTTGGGTTCTTCTGTGGAACGAATGGAATTGGTGAGAACAATAAGTTTTCGGGCTTGATATCTCTGTGGTGATGTCAGTAATGTTATCATTAAGTCATCCTAAACATCTCCAACATACCTGTGAACAACTCCCTTCTCCTCGTGAAGGTAAAGTAATGCTTCAGCAACTTGTGTGATGACGTGTCGTGAAAGATCCTCGCTAAAGTATGTGAGACGAACAATCTGATGGAAGAGTTCTCCACCAGGAGCCAGCTCTAGGATGATATAGTAGTATTGTTTTGATTCGGAGAAATCAACAAGCTTGATGATGTTGGGGTGTTCTAATTGTCGCATGATCTGGACCTCCTTCAAGATGTTTGCTCTCTGAAAGAGAATACGTAAGCACTGTCATCACAGACTGCACATAGGGAAAACACAGAGACGACGAATAGAAGTATCAAGCATAAAATAAAGTGAGATATCTGAAAAAGATGCTAACCTCTACAACCTTAGGTTGCTTTTTGAAATCCGGGTGCAGATGTGCGTCGCCCTAGGGAGCACGTTGGCGGAGCTCAAATTAAGGAAAAAGTTGCAATCATGCCTGGTACTTACCTGACTCGAGTTCATTTCAAATTTCCGGACAACCTTGATGGCAACCTCACCGGCAGATCCTTCAGTATCTTGTGCTCGGTAGACGTTACTGAAAGCACCGTCACCCATCTTCTCAATAAGTCGCCATCGCTCTAAACCTGGGTATCTTGGCAACTTCCCCTTGCTTTCGTTCTCTTCGGCGACGATTCTTGCTAGTTCTTCTTGATCGACTCTTTTGCCTCTGCCTCCAGATAGCTTCTGGTTGTTTCCTGCCGCGTGCGCAGCTGCGTTTCCTGCCTGTGCACTTCGATTCCGATTATTGGTATCTGCAGCCGAGTAGGCATCTTCACCGGCTGTTTGACGTGTATGGTGTTGCATTACGTTTGGATCACTGTCTGCGTAGTGATTCTGAGGATGCGGCGCATAGTCGTAATCCTTCGGTGGCTGTTGTTGTTGATGTGCGGTGACAGGAGAGACGTGGGTTGTTGGTTCTCCTTGTGGCTTGCTCTCCCGCGCTTGCTTTCCGTGACCTAGGCAGAAGACATTTAGATGCTGCAATCCACATTCCTGGAGAGGTGTGACCCACGTATAAAGTTCTTCAGAGACTTCCCGAAATCCATGGTTAGTAAGGGCCAAGTGCAACAGTACGAAATAGTGTGTCGAGCGAGAGGGGCGGGAATGGATGGGACACAAAAGCGAGAAGCTGTTGCGATGCAAGACAGAAAGGAAGCTTCAGGCAGGGAGTTGAAGAGTGCGTGTAGACGACGACTCTGGGATTCTACCAAGATCGACTGGTGGATTTCATGTGATGGATAACGGTAAGAGAAGAGGTGATTGAGAGTGAAGGGTGAATGGAGGCCAAGGACGAAAGTACTGGAGTGGAGGAAGGGCAGGCCAACATCAGGTGCAGTCGAGAGTCGTCGATTATCGAGCAAGATTGTTGGTAGAGTTGGGGCTATTCTGCAGCACGCCGCTTGTCGATCCGGCTTGCGACGTCATCCGCCTAAGCGAAGGACAGCGTCATAGGGTTCCTGGGAGGGCACCGGAATGGAAGCTGGCGGCGCCCGAAGCCCTGGCCAGCGTGCTGTGCCTCTGTCTTCCCTCCCTGTCGCGCCGGAGTCCAGGCCTGTCCAGCGTGCCCGTCCACTAACTGTTCAGAAGAACTATGCTAACTGGCACACTGGCACACTGGATCTGTACCGACCCAGGCAGAGGGTGAGCTGCTACAGTACTTGGGCTACATACCTGAAGCACAGCACAGCCCCTCCACTACCGGCAGAATCTTGGAAAGCCAAGGATGCACACTGGAACATCCACCGGAACGGTCGCCCACAGCGTCCACAGCGCCCGCAGTTCCCACAGTTCCAGCATATCTGAGCATAGATACCTGGGTGAGGACCACTCTGCTACTCTGCAATGCCGACTACCTTACTGTTCCTCAACGGCATACATACGGCAACACTGCTGCTGCTGAGCCACCACCACTAGTAGCAACTCAACTTTGCACGATTCTGGCCGAGTTTTAGGGTTCTCAAGGTAGATAAGGGCCCCCCGAAGACCCTAAACCACACCCCGATGCATGCCCTCATCTCTCGAACAAGCCGGGTCAATGCACTGCACTGTGCTGCTGTACCTAGCCGAACATGAATCATGAAAATTACCCAGTATACAGCATACAGTAATCTTCTTCCAATCCGTCAAGAGAAGAAAGAAGCTGACGCACGCCTTGCACAGGAAAACAACTATGTCTTTTTTCATCCGACCTGCGTAGACGCCAGGCAGCGCGATGACTTCATCCTTCCCCATTCCTCGAGAAAGTAAAAATGGATACGCGCTTCGACTTGAGACTGACCTCGATCATAGCCATCGTTCCGATTTGAAATCCTCCTCTCCCCTCTCGTCTCTTCTTGCTTCTCGACAATCTCAGCTAGCCGACAAACCAAAAAGCACAGCCTAACAATCCAATTCTATACCGGATCTTGCGACCTTGGATCCTGAGTAAGGGGCGTTTCGGAACAAGTGTAATGCTGACTGAGTGTATGATGCGTAGCAGCTCGATGCAGCGATTGCGATTGGACCTATGCAAAGACTATAGACAATAAAGGGATACCAAAAGGTTCTTTCTTCGTTCGACGATCTGTCTATATGCCTCTCACAAAAATACAATGATGCAGAAATCGTACACAACAAAGCAATTACTCGAGCAGGTACTTTTTATTGTTATCGTTAGGCGGATCAAGTACTTATTTGTAAAGGACCTATACGACCTACTAGGTAGGTACCTTACCTTTCTTTTTCGCTTTACTACTGTACTTGCTTTGCCTTAGTGGGCGGGGGGGGCGCCTTGGGAGAATCCACTTCTCATGACGCGTGAACGTGCTTTGCGCAAAGGATGATGCTGTCCTGTCGTCCTCGTACCATTGTGTACGATCTAACTCATTATCATTGTTCTCTTTCCCAGCAATACTCTCAGATATACAACTCCTTCAGCTGCTCTACATCTTCTTCGGAAATCCACCATCTACGTGACTGTCGCTCTGTCAAGCCTGATCCCCGACAGCTTTTCTTCCGAATCTTCCGTCACACCATCACTATATCTTCTACCTCCCTTCCCATCGCAGTCTATCAGCAGCCGCGCACCTACAGTGCATCCGGAGCGCCTCTCCACCCTGCAGCTACTTACTGTACTACATATCCGTCCTCCACTAGCACCTCGGTACAACATACAGATTATCGCTGTCACTATCACGCAACCTCCCTCCCCGCCAAAAGAAACCATACACTCGAGATACTATCCCCCCCTAAATAATCTTGGACCGGGGGTTTTCTTCGAGGGTAAATCTGAACAGGTGCCAGGGTATACAGCAAGGGAATTCAGCCAATAACATCATAAGGCTACGTGAGGCTACGTGTCTTTTTGGATATCGACACCCTCACGGGCCCTGACAAGACTCGTACTGTTTCCCGACCCTTCGACACGAGCAATTCACTGGCTCAGCCCCCAGTCTATGTCCTGGTTGTGCCCTTGATTCTATCTTAGACAAACCCCCCGGTCCAAGATTGTTTAGGGGGGATAGTACAATCCATCCCCTCAGGGTCCTCGGGGCCCTCCCGATTATCACCCAAAGGGTCTCTGCCTTCTCATTGTACTCGTACCCTCCAATCCCCCACTCGTACAAATCTCTCCTGTGATTCGCCAACACACATCGCCGTCAAATCTAAACCCCTGCACAAATGACGTGTGCGCTAGCCTCAAGAAGTAGCGGTCGCGGTACATCAGATCATGCCTAGAATTGCGACTAGCCGTTTAGCTGTTGGCGCCTGGAGATAGCGACGTTGATAACTTAAACTGATATGAATGACTTGTTATAGTACAGCGGCTGCTTTATACAAACCTCCTGCCAGGCTTCAGTAACCGGTGAGAGAGGGGTTTTGCTTGGACCCATTTAGGACTCTCCAGAATCAGCAGGAAACCTCCTGTCATTAATAATGGACATTCTAAACGGCAGAGTTCGTTTGTAAGATTCTCGTCATTGAATGTCTAGATATATATGAGCCTTTCCACAGCGGCCTCTTGTCGGTAGACATTGTAGATAAATCATCCTTGTCTGTAAGAAACGTCGTCGACATATATTATTCCCAGGGTGTATCTGAACAAAACGCCTCTGATAAACACAACTTAGACTCTCCTAAACCCCACTAAAATGCCCCCCCAACACCAGCAATAGATCGGATATCTACAGAACACCGGCTCTAGCAGCTTCTCCGCCTCCATCATTAAGGATCTCTTCTTCACGCGCCTTGCCTTTGCCAATACCTCCCTCGCCCACTCCCATTCTCCTAGCTACGTAGCGTTGTGCGACGATGCCAACACCCAAGCCAAGGATTTCCTCCACCCATTCAGCGACCCATTCTCGGGGATCAACGCCGCCAGATTCGATGATTTCTGCAATCTCTTCAGGTAGATTGGGATTAAGATAAGCCTCTGTTTCACGGCCAAAGAAGCCACCCTTATGTGCCGACTCGGCAGAAGGTGATGCTGGTGATGCAGGTGTCAACGGAGAAGGCGCATCAAGCCACCTAATCCATTTAGCCGGAATCGCCTGTGTAAGAGTGTAGAAAGTAATGCTATGAACGGGGTCATGTAGGTAGACGGCAAATGAGACGAGCTCATCTGGCTTATCTTCTTCGGCAACAGTCTCAGAGCTTTTGTCCTTGGGAGGACCCTGGAATAGCTCTGAAGAAGATTCATGTGAGATTGCCTGTAAAGCAAGAAAGATATCGCTGGTGCGAACTGGGTTGGATTTGCTGAGATCTTCAGTGGCTCGCTGAGCTGCAAGCTCAAGGCCACCATGAGATGTGAAGTATTCATTCGAATATGATTCAGCGCTCACACGAACAAGCTTTGTACCTTCAACTAAGCCTTTAACAGCACCCAGGTCTCGGTGCTCATTGCCCTGACGCCACCAAGGTCCATCATTCCACCCACTACTACCTCCTGTATAGCCAGATTCGGAATATCGACGCGCGGTAGACTCATGTCCACGTTGAATTACCATGAGATCACCGCCCTCGACTTGCGCCATGACCCGGGAGAAGGTAGAGTAGATGAGAGGATCCAAGGAAGGATATCCGATAAAATCGTGAGTAATATGAATTTTCAGTTTCTCGTGGGATGATATGGGGGGCGCAAGAGTATGTAGTATGTTGGTAAAGGTAGGGAGTGCTCTCGAACTCAGTTCGCCGCCTGTAAACAGTTAGAAATGGTCATTAACACGTGTTTATCAACCTACCGAATCCTCTCAGAGCTCCAACATTGTCTTTAACTTGCTCAGCCCATCGCTTTGCTTCCTCGTTATGCTGAATCTCCTTTACGGCAGCCTCAGCCTGCTTCACAGCAGCACTGGCAGTTGCAATTATACCTCCCCACCACCCACCGGTGTTCGCAGCAGCGGCTTGGGCAATGGGGGCCTTCTTTTCCGCGTCTTGAAGATCGCTGCTTGTGGCAGAAGGTGTAAAGCTGGTGTGGAACGATCGTGCACTATCAACCGACTTTCTTGCGGCGGACGTCTTCTCTTCGCTCGTGCGAGTTGAGGCTGACGGTGGGGTCGCAGTAGCACGCCGCAGGTCTGAGCTCTTGCCACCAGCGCTGGAACTGGCCTGAGTTCGTGGAGTATGCGGTCTGTCGGCAGGCTGCTGGACACCCAGGGTTTCAAGCTCTGCTAGAAGTTCCTCTTCTGACTGCGACGAGGCAGCCTGGGCTGTCTTGGAGGCTCCCTTCAAAGGGCCCTTGCTGGGCGCGTCACCGTCCCCGAGGCCCTCAAAGAGCTTGCTGAGCTCGTCGTCCTTGGGGGCCACCTTGGACTTCTTTGTCGCCATGGCTGTGGTTGGAAGCTGCTATTGCGGTGCGTGCAGGCGTGGTTGAGTGTAGTAGACAATGACAGCTCGCGTCACTGAAGCATTCAGGTCTGAATCTCCATGCAGCAAGGCGTGCCCACACATGCGCCTGTATCCGACGTAAATAGCGCGCGGCAGTTTAAGCGAAAGCGTGCTGCGGGCTGATTGGGCCGGCCGCTCGAGGGTCCGCAGCCTTGCCGAATCGGGCCCTCCTCCAACTTTTGCTGCCGACACCTTGCAAGGGCCTCTCACTCTCGCTCTCACTCTCGTTACTCTCACTCTCACTTTGCCTGGACAATACCTCGCGGACAATAGACCTGGCATCTTTTGATATTCCATCAACAAGATAAAGCAGCTCTATTGTCATCGCCGGCGTCTTTCGATAATAAAGCTCGCTTCATCGCAACCTTCTCCATCCACCGCACATCACTACTTTCACTTGTCCACTTACTCTTTTTTCTGCACAGCGAAAGCTCATCTCGCCGGTTCTCTACAGCAGGCCTCGTAGAGATACATACCATCACGCCCCTCCCCTTGCCGTTCACCTCAATCTCCACCATCACCGCAAATTCATTTGTGGATCTAATTAATTCACACTTCTCAAATTCTCCATCATGGGGCGAGTTAAGACCCGCCCGGTTTTGGTTCTTCCTGAGCCAGAGCCCCAACCACATGTAACGCCATCTCCTTCTCGCTCGCCTTCGCCTGTGCAGGTCACGGGAAATACGAAGCTCGAGGCTGTCGCTGCCCCCAATGCTGGCAGCAATGAGCAAAATGGCTCAGCCATTATCTCCACGACTCCGGTCGTTAATTCATCTGTCGCGGAAGATACAGAGCCCGCCCCGGTCGAAATTGAACGTACGTGCTCTCAATGCGAGATTACATTTCGCCAAATGAGTTTCAAGGTATGTCATCACGCTCTTTCACTTCCTACACTTTTTTTCCTATAAATTCTACGAATCACCTCATTTCTTCCAGACTTTTATATTATCGCGGAACTCTGCTAACGCGGTCCAGGACTTTCGTGATCACGCCGAAGCATGCGCTGTTCGGCCTATCATTATGGAAAGTGATGATGAGAGCACATCTAGCAATCTTTCTTCCCCACCTGCTTCTCCAACTCGGACAGAAATGGATTTACCTACTTCCTATGTCCGGGGTGAAATCACTCTTTATCCTGAGCGTAGCGACTCAGAAGCTGATGGAGAGAAAGACAATCTTCCATCAATTAGGCTAGCTCGGATCACTGACGTTCAGAAATTTGCTGAGACTCTCGAGGATCATGAAGATATGCCATATGATCAACTTTACCATCGCATTGCAAATGCGCAAAAGACTCTGGTCGCTTGGCAGGACGAGTGGATGGAACTCGAGGTCTACGTCAAAGGCGCCCAAACGCATGCAACTGGCTCTGGTAAAGAAAAAGAAAAAGAGAGAGAGGAGTGGGAAAAGACTCGTCTCTTGAACAACCCAAGAGTGCCCAAGGCAAGTATGATTGGGATTGGTTTCCAAGATCAGCTCGAATCCTATGCGTATGGGTATGAGTGGAATCCACACCAAGCGTTACTAGGCAGACAGAATCCGATCAAGCAACGCATCGTTGAAGATTCAGATCCTAATGCCCGCCACCTTCGTCAGCGTGTCCCAACACAGAAGCGGGTTGAAGCTGAACTCAGCAGCCCTGAAACTGATGCTGATGGTATGCGACCGCGACGTGCTAGAGGCCAAAGGTTCCGTGATGACTCTGTGGACGCCGCAACAGAAGGAGGTCGAGGTTCTCGCACTAGATATCCATCATCTCGTCTTACTTCAGAAGCTCCTGACCAATCTCAATACTTCAAGACGTTTCCTTCCGGCAAAAGAATCGGACGTCCTCCTGTCAATGCAAAAACCGCAGGAAAACCGGGTCCATCAAGACTTCAAGAACTTCAGCTTGAGTATGGTGAGTCTGGACACCGCCACAATCTTAACGGTATGGAAGGTGCAAACACCATGATCCAGTCTACTGAGCAATGGGATGAAGAGTCAGGTCACTACGGTTATGACTCTAGGCCAGGAACATCTTCCTCCGCCGAAACCGGTCTATCCACCGACGGCCATGATGTTGAATATTCTGGCAGAGGTCGGAGACGTCACAACACCTCTGACTTAGAGTATGCGTTACCTCATAAATCCAAGGCTACCTACAAATCATCTGGTGATGCCTTGAATATGGATGATGACCCTGACGACTCACATGATGCTGCTGAGACCGATGCGAAGTCCTCCAAACGAAGCGTGGGAGGAAAGCAAGGATGGATCAAGCGCAAAGCCAGAAAAGGTGACAGTACTAGATTTGAAGGTCAAGAGAGAACGCCTGATACTAACCCCGAGGGTACTAATGACAACGACCACAAGAAGAACTATCAAAAAGGCTGGGAGACGCGCAGAAAGAATCTTCAGGCACGAGCTGCTGCTGCTGCTGCTGCTGAGCAGTCAAGCGATGGAATGGTACCAGCGGACGGCGTGGCTACCGATGATGATCTTGAAACATCTAAATCAAAACTTAAGTCTGAACGCTCACGCAAGAATCAGCTCGCCGCTTGGGCAAATGACGATGGTACCAGAAGAGAGAAGTCGAGGCAGGTTATGCTAGAGAGATGGGCTGAGCGGAAGGCAAAGGGCGTATCTGGTAGTCTAGCTGGATCAAAGACGCAGAAGATTAAGAAGGAAGAGGCACCTTCGCAGGCGTCAGCTCCTGAGATATCTCAAGATGGAAAGAAGATCCCTAAGGAGAAGGGTAAAACTGCCGCTTCTCAGAACATGCTGAAGAGATGGGCAGCGAAGAGAGAAGCTGAGGCTCTAGGTCTACCTCCTCCAAAGATTGGCAGATACCGGAAGAACAGTGTCACAAACAGTGTGTCAAAGACTCCGGATGGGACTACAAACTCTGATCCAGCCCATGGCAGTGGATCCACGTCGACACATACTACCACCACTAAGGGAGCTCGGAAGCGTAAACGGGTTGGAGAGGATCACGTCGCCGACAATCCTACAGGAGGATCCGAGGCAGAAGTCGAAGATGAAGTAGAGTCTGAAGCTGAAGCTCTACCTCCAAAGAAGAAGCGCGGCGGTCACCCTATATTACCGGCACTTGTTTCAAAGCCCTCAGCGGAAGGTAGTTACAATCGGTTGACTCCAGATAACGAGGAGCAACCCTCGAAGAGCTCGACCTCACAGAAGAAAGTGACGAAGATAAAAATTGGATTCGGAAAGCGCGTCAAGAAACCCGCAGCATCTATTGAAGCACAGACTGAGGCATCAACCGATATTTTAGCTGGGCCATCAGGTGAAGCAATCCCAGGTAATGATCAAACCCCTGCAAAGGGCAAAGGTTCACGTCGTATTAAATCTGAAGTTGATGCCCAAGTACCTACTGGGTCCGAACAAACTAGAGATAATTGGGACAATATGAGTGTGACACAGGCGGAACATTCTAGCCAGTCTGTTCAGACTCGCACCTCTGGTAGAATTCGACGTCAGACTTCAGCTGCATTATCATCTCGAGGAAGCGAAAGACAGTCCAGCCGATCAAGTCGCAAGATGACTACACCGATTCCTACTTCAGTCAATGAAAATGCATCAGATAGTTCAATCAATCAAGAGTCACTTTCTGGTCTCTCCGAGTCTAAAAAGCGACGTCACGAGTCGGGTAATGTCTCTAGAGGCATGCTCGAACCCGAAGATGACGAAGATGCTACAGAACAGCCAGCCGTCAAAAAGCGCCGAGGTGTGCGTTCATCTAAGATCACCGTCCAAGCCGGTCCCGTTGATGATACTCAGGTTGCCTCCCAAGAAGCAGCTGCGCAGCCATCGAAGAAGAGCAAGAGTAGTCGTCCTCGAAAACACACTACGGTTCCAGTTTCGCCACCAGTAACTGTTCCTGAGGTTGCTAGTGACACGGCACTCGATGATCAGACAACCAATGTTGAAGCTGGTGCAGAAGCAGATAATCAAACAGCCAAGGTTGAAGTTGATGAACCAGAATTCGACTCCGAGGTAGATGCCGCAACTAAAGCAAAAGAGGCCGCCAGAGCAGCAAAACCAGCAAAAATGAGCGAGATTACAAAAGGCAAGTATGAAACTTCTAGGAAGAAATGCCGATCAAACTAATGATATCAGCTCGCTGGGCTACTGGTGCTACGGACAGAGTGATGGCGACGAAGAAAGCTAACAGAGCAGCACTCAAGGCAGCCGGAGCCCTCGACCCCACAGCAACAAGTAAGGCTAAGGTATCCTCCAAATCTGGCAAGAAGCCTGCCAACTCTGCTCAGCCTCGTCGCCCTATGGACGACCTCACTGATGGTACTAACGATACTGAGTCTGACTTCAGTGCTACTGGCATCCCGCCTTTTACTGAGGGCCGCAAGCTATCAGAGTATGAGCGCTTTCAGCAATTGACATCCCCATTAGGCTCTCCTGCTTTTGGCAAACGTGGTCGCCGCCCTGCTGCATTGAAAGCTTCGCAGAGTTTCTCAAAGCTCGGAAAGAGCGACGACGATGAAGATGATGAAGAAGAAGATGAGGTGAATAATGAGACTGAGGACATTGATCAGGAGATCAATCAACAATTTGCCAGCGAGTATGACCGCTATCAAGCTCTTGCAAGCCCTCAAAGTCCGATCCTCTTGGGCAAGCGAGTCAGAAAACCAGTCATGAATCTAAGGGAGGCTATGGCTATTGAGGCTGGCGACGAAGACGAAGAATTTGAGGAGTAGTATGGATTACATTACTGTGTTTGCGAGTAACTGGTTGATCCATTACAGAGGAATTTGAGGACTTCTATGGCAGGTTGCCTTTTTTCGTCAACGCTGGATTCATTGCAGTCTTTAATACTTGCACGTTGTCACTGTCACAACTCGACTAAATATGTACATGTCGATAGATCAAAATGAAAAACCTGCACAAAACTATTTTTATTATTTATTTCGTGACGTATCGTACAGTGGGCAGCTACCCAAATGAAAAGCTCCCACCGACAACTAACAGGAACCTTGCTTATGGTAATTTCGCTTTCTTCACTATCTTACACCAACGATTGCAGACGACTATTCAAGAGGAGGGAAGCTCCTCAAGAAGTGAGTTGGACATTCATATCCGTCTGGGTTATTTCCAGGCTCCAAGTATTTCTGATGATATGCCTCAGCGTCCCACCATTCACCCGCCGGTAAAATCTCCGTAACAATCTGACCCTTCCACCATTTCTCATTCGCTAATTTGGTGACTTCTCTTGCGATCTTCTCCTGCTCGGCATCATGGTAGAAGATACCGGAGCGGTACTGCGTTCCAGCGTCTGGACCCTGCCGATCGTGAGTCGTAGGATCGTGCATCTTGTAGAAAAACTCGATGAGTTCACGGTAGGTGATTTGCTTCGGGTCATAGATTACTTGAAGGGCTTCTGCGTCTTTGCGGGTGTCAGTATGTTTCTATGACCGCGGCAGTCCCGCCTCGAATCTCAATTGAGTTCTAAAGACGACTGAGAGCGTCAAAGGGGTGATAGGATCGAAGGCAGAACTCACGACCAGTACGACCAGAGCAAACTGATTTGTAACTCGGGTTCTTGGTATCACCACCAATATACCCAACGCGCGCATCGTAGAGACCCTTTCCAATAAACGTCTTCCGGTACACATGCTCCACGCCCCAGAAACAACCCGCGGCAACCGTCGCCTTCGCTGCACCTTCCGGTGCAACAACTGCCACAGATTCAGCACTCGCGGCCATTCTCGTCGAGGAGCTGAAGGGGCGCAAGAGCCGCGACATGAAAGTCGGCATAGTAGCAGCCATGAGGATGGTATCAAAAGAGTTCACGCAGGGCTAATATGCCTATATAACCGTTGGGAGTCTTTTCTCAAGCTATCGAGTGTTATTCCAACGTCTTCGGGGCAGAATTTAGGCTATGAAGGGTGCTGATTGTAATTGTTTTGAATTGCGCAAGGCTTTTAGAGGGGTCTTGTGGTGGGATTTATATATTTTGGTGCTGATAGAGCGGGAGTTGCTATCTTAGCGTGCCTTTTGTGTGGCGTCATTGGAGCCATGGATTTTGACAAAAGACTTGGGCGGATTCCAAATACCGAGTCGTGACGTCGTTGATATTTGAATTTCCTCCTGAGGAATTTAGGGATTGATTTGTCAAACCTCTCCCCGATAAATGGCTGAGTCGATTTATATGATATATTTTTCCACTGCCTCCATGATCCATCTTCAAATCAAGCAGAAAAGCTAAAGCTGCTCACCAATTTATTGGTGAGCAGGTTTATAGAATAATATATTTTTCTACAGCTTCAAATTTCAAATCGTGCCAAAAAGCTACTCGCCAATTACAAAAAGAATAATCCAAGTCTCCAAGTGCTAGTGATCGTTGTACTCGTTCTATACATCAAAACTGCTATCTACAAAGTCACATGATTAGGCCGATCGATATAGCGGACGGGCTCGGGCAAGGTTAGCATGCAATAGGGGACCCTACAGTATCACCAGCCAGTGCCCCACCAAAGCGTGCGGCCCGTCCTTTGAAGTATCCACAGGTGTTGATTTGGCTTTGGCATTGTGCATATGCCGAAGATGTGGGTTATCTATCTTAGATCCAGAACATCTTGCAATTGGAAAGGCCATCATGTCCAAAATACACGATTCAATGTCAGCAGCAGGGCCTCCATACCAGATCGATGACTGGCACGCAGCTGCCGCTGCCAAACGGCAATCACTCTTCGACAGCATGCCTAAATCTCATCTTCTCCCACCTCCACTTGCTGCCCTAGCAGCGAAGTCGGAACTCCTTCCTAACGACCCAGCAGTCCTCAAGAGCGGGGTTTTGAGCGTCTTAGACATAGAGATTACTACTATTGATGATGCAGCCGTGCTGCTTGAACGTATTGCTATCAAGATGTATACTGCAGTACAAGTCGTAGATGCATTTTGCAAACGTGCGAGCATTGCGCAGCAGTGTACTAGTTGTTTGACAGAGATCATGTACGATGCTGCATTGAAGAGAGCCCGTGAGTTAGATGAGATACTAGAAAGAGAAGGAAAGACAGTGGGAATTCTCCACGGCTTGCCCGTATCACTAAAGGTGATAAGCCACTTCCATCTTGTATGGGTATCTAGGAAGCTCATGATTACAGGATTCATTCGATATTGAAGGCGTGAATTCAAACGCAGGACTTGTCTCGTGGCTCCCATATCGTGCACCAAAAACCTCAAGCACAGGAAAAAACATCCTCTTAACGGGCGGCATTATTTATGTAAAGACAGGCTGTTCTCAGGGAGTCCAGATGGTGGAGTCCATCAACAACATCTTTGGGACCATCAAGAATCCCTACAACCTGAAGCTTTCATCCGGTGGGTCAACTGGTGGTGAATCGGCTCTTGTAGCTGCGAATGGCAGTATTCTTGGTACAGGAGCGGATGGTGGCGGTAGTCTTAGGTTTCCAGCTGCGTTTTGTGGACTTTGTAAGAATACTACTCCATTGTGTGTTGGGAGTTAGCTGATCATGAGTAGGGTCACTGAAGACGTCTAGAGGAAGAATGCCTGCAGCTGGGATTAGTATGCCGCAAAGTGGCTCAGAGTCTGTTAACGCTGGCTTAGGGCCATTGGCCAAGTCCGTATCTGGACTTGAGATATGGCTCCAAGCACAGCTTATCAGCAAGCCGTGGAATTTCGACCAGAGTGTTATACCTATGGCTTGGAAGACCGGAGAGGCTGAACGAGCGACAAAAAAGCTTGTTTTCGGTGTCATTTGGGATGATGGTATTGTGAATCCTACACCTCCCGTCACTGTAGGTTTATTTATCTGTCTGTTATGTCTGGTTTCTTGCTCATTAGTTCCAGCGCGCATTGCAGATCGTGGTAGATGCCCTCCGCAAAGAAGGCCATACAGTCATCCCACTCCCTCAATCCACGATCTTCTCCATTCATCGCCGAGGTCAATCCTGCACCATGCTCTCAAACGTTCAGGACGGTGGCCGAACCATGATGAAACACGTCAACGCATCAGGCGAGCCAGTAATTCCACGTGTAGCTTTCGGTTCAGAAGCCTCAGCTTTAACTGCTGAAGAAGTATTTGCCAACCATATTGTTCGTAGCGGACTAACTGGGGAATATGAAGCTATTTGGCAGGAGTATCAACTTGATGGAATTCTGGCACCAGCAGTAGCGCATCCAGCAAATCCACATGGGAAGTATATTAGCAACTCATATGCTACTATATATAATATGCTGGATTGTGTCACGGGTTCGATTCCGGTTATGACGGTGGACCCGACGCTAGATGTTGCAAGTAAAGAGTGGTATGAGGCTGAGCCTTACGAGAGGATTGAACCTGTAAGGTTCCCATATGACCTTGGAGATAAGGAGATGAAAGAGTTATGTAAGTATGAAAATCCATGGAATTGAGAATCCTAATGCTAAGAATTCCTTGCAGATACGTCACCTGAGGTGTTCAAAGATGCTCCGGTTGGTATACAAGTGATATGCAAGAGGCTTAGAGAGGAAAAATGTATTGGAATCCTCAAGGAAATCGAGGCCATATTGAAAAAATAGTGAGTAAGACAATTATACAGTGAACTGTAGATATACAAATATACGTAGACTTTACATATGGATTCCAAATAATTTCAAATGACCTTTATCCTCTTTGTCTATAGATCCTCATTAAAAATGTGTTATTGACATATAAACACAATGCAGTCCCAACTCTTAGTTACTCAACAGCTGAGAGAAGGAAAGGAGAACATGCGAGCTACAATCCCTATAAAAATGCCTTCCAATTTCTTCTCACATGATACCATTCTTGGGTCAGGGAGATGCGATGGAGATACCTTGCTTGATGAGCCTTTTATCATTTTTATCATTGTAGAATTCTTTTGCGCTTGTCTGAGATGCGATTTTCTTATATATTCTTGAATATGTATAAGACATGTTTCTTTCCGTATAAATATAAGGGGCAAAAGGAATATGAAGTAGCACAGTCATTGCATCTTGAAGTTGAAAGGGGTTCGGTAATTGCGAGTCCACCTAGATTACGTGTGGCAAGTCTGAAATTCCGAAGACAGACCACAACAACTCGGTAGAAGTTCGGCAAACACTAAGAACGTTGTAGTCAACCGTTTCCGAATTACATACGCTAGCGTTACAACAAGGCCGAGGACACAAAGGCTTCGATTCTGGTTCAAGGCGTTTCCATATACAATAACGATGATTCTGCGGTCTGCCGAGGAACTGTCAACAATCTAAAAACCATGGTTGCTCATGACCTCACAGGCAGAGGTATATATATTCCTGTTCAGTGTGTTCTGTGAAAGACTGTTGCTGATACCCTAATAGCTGCGTCGTTGATCAGCCTTTCATCGTCGGCCCTTCAAGCTGAGTTGGAGAGACGACAAGATGATATCACGAAGCCGAAATGCGGATCTAGCCAGCAAGGCTCATATAACACTCCAGCGCATGTCTTTGCACTCATCCTCATCCTCTCCTTGAGTACTATTGGTAGAAACCCCCTTCGTTCGGGGTAACAAACATGAAGCTAATTAGTAGCAGCATGCGCATTCCCTCTGATCTCACGAAGATCTTCGAAAAATTCAGCGCCTTCAAGAATAATATTTCTGTCCCAGCACTTCGGCACTGGAGTCCTCATAGCGACAGCTTTCGTTCACCTCCTGCCAACAGCGTTCATGTCGCTCACTGACCCATGTTTGGCATGGTTCTGGCGTAAGGGATACCAGCCAATGGCCGGGGTGATTGCAATGACTTCAGTCTTGCTTGTTGTCGGGATCGAGCAATTTCTGCGTTCAAGGGGTGCTGGGCATTCACACTGTCACGGGGAGTCATGGGATCCAGTACCTACGGAAGACTGCGATACACATGAACACACAAAGCCGCATGAACACATAAAGAATGGGGTTGTGTCTCTGAGAAAGCCTAAACAATTTAGACAGGGAAGGCTGAGTGTCAACCATCGACCAAGTGATAGTGCATTGGAACGTGCAGAATTTTTGGAAGGCTTGGTTAATGGCGCCTCGCCTTTGCCTGAATCTACACAGCTGCCCACGGGCAACCAGAAATCACTCGACGAGGAAGATAACGATGACTCTGATCTTGATTTTGAGGAATTGGAGTCGTCACTGGGCGATCTCGAAAGCGCTCCTAGTCAACCGGACCAGGAAGAACAAAAGCGACTTTTACTTCAATGCCTTCTTTTGGAAGCAGGAATTCTATTCCATTCAGTCTTCATTGGCATGGCTATCTCAGTGGCAACTGGCGCACCTTTTGTTATCTTCTTGATTGCGATCTCTTTCCATCAAACGTTTGAAGGATTGGCTCTCGGTTCACGCATCGCAGCTATTGATTTCCCTAAGTCTTCTCCTAGACCTTGGATTATGATTCTTGCATATGGGGCTACGACACCCGTTGGACAGGCAATAGGTCTTGCGCTACATAGCATGTATGATCCTCTAAGTGAGACTGGACTTCTTATGGTTGGCATCATGAATGCAATCAGCAGCGGACTGCTTCTGTTTGCAGGACTTGTGCAACTGCTTTCAGAGGATTTCTTGAGCGACAAGAGCTATAGCACACTGAATGGGAAGAGGAGATTGCATGCATATATAGCAGTTATTGCAGGAGCAGCTTTAATGGCTATCGTCGGCGCATGGGCATAGATAAGTACTTGAATATGTACATGATTTCATAGATGAATATGCAATATGGGAGGCCGGCGTGATGGGTTTGGATATAAATGGCAGGGCATGCTCTTGGAACGTATGGGAGCTACCAGACCACTGTGCTGGTGGTTATGGCTTCTATGTGCTTTGAATATGGCTGGGCTTATGCTTAAAAATAAGAACAGATGTATTTATATCGTGGCATATTATTATGCAGCTCCCAACATATGCCCCTCTGTTTATACTTTATATCTTGTCGATTCACTTGAGAATGGACACATTTTAAAGTGCTAAGACGATGAGCGTTGAAAGAGGATCTACAGCATCTCTCCTCGTTCCCCACGTTTCGGCAGACAATAAGCGAGCAGTTGAACTCTTGACGTATGCAGCGTTACGCGGCTGAGAGGGACAGCTTGCCATTAAACACTTGGACGCCACCCACCAGGTCAAACCTCTTTATTTCATCAATACTGATCTCGACACTGATCTTGGCACCAAGGTGTCATAATTGTCCCATTACTTCAACTGCCTTGAAATTATTTGGCAGCCTTATGCTGTAGGGCGGAGACTTGCCGACGTGTGACCAGGCTGGGAATCTGCCGCAAACGACAGCATCACAACACTGTTCCTTCGAGACAGTGTGCACCACAGCACTCTATCAGGATGTACGCGATGAATGTATGGCACAATTCGAACCCGAAGACAAGATATGAACTGACAGGCTCTACAGGTTTTCCGTATTTTGGGCGACGTAAGCCATACTCTTTCGAAATGCATCCTGATATGGGCAATACACTGGAACAAAAGCGCTGAAGGTGCGGATAATCTACAAGTTTCATATCGGAACTTGAGTTATGGACTCTGACTGGTCTATAGGTGTCTCTTTTATTACGCAAGCATTCTACGCGGCAGTTTTCTGCACACGATACCTTAATCTCTTTACATATGCCCCTTCATCGAACTGGTGGAACTTCGTTCTCAAGATATTCTACATCACCTCTTCATTCTATATTTTATTTTTGATGCTGCGAGTTTATGCTCGGACTAGGGAACGTGAGAAAGCATGGAAGATAGGAGGATGGTGTCTAGGCGGGGCGTTGATATTGGCCCCAATCATGACTTTCATCTTCCGCAGAGCTGGGAGTCGTGGCCCGATGGAGGTGCGTATTATTCGGTCATCCAATTAACCAAAACAAAGCTAATCGTATAGATGCTTATTACGTTTTCACTCATCCTGGAATCTGTCTGCGTCCTTCCTCAACTTCTTCTTCTGCGCCAGACAACCGTCCCAACCGTTATCGACTCATATTACCTGCTAACGTTGGGCGCATACCGAGCATTATATATTTGCAACTGGGTTGAGCTGAGTGTTGATGACGACTACTGGCACCCTGATTGGATATCAATTATCTGTGGAGTCATCCAGACAGCTCTTTACATTGATTTCGCATGGGTGTATTATACTCGGCAACGGGTCAAGCTACGGAGTGGTGGAGTCGTCGATAACGATGATTTAAGACGAAGTTGGTTATTGAATAGGATCTTTGGCAAGCCGCATGAGGAAGATGAGGAGAGCAGACCGGCACTTGATGATGAAGGTGAACATGGACGTGGACGCCCAGTCCCAAGGACAAATGGTACTTCAAGATGGGGCGCCAAGGGCATTTCAGTCAGAGCTGATGATGGTGTCTTGGCGGATGAAAGTGAAAGAGAGCGCCTGGCGGAGTCGCCGATCGGCCCAGATGCCAAAATGAAGGATCCTGATGAACTAGCGAGGGTGTTGGAAGATGACGATGACAGTGACGACGATGGAGTCCTGCCTACGTATAGAGATACAACCGGAACGACCACAAGCGTTGGAAATGGAGCAGAGTGGAGGGAAGGATCGAGTTAAAAGATGAAGCTTACTATCTAAACATTTCTATATCAGCATAGCGTATCGTCAATGTTCGTTGCCCGACCCAAGATGCCGTAGTTATAGCTGTGCACAGCATTTGATCCCACGACATACGTTCCTTCCCCTCATATCGCAACTATCTACAACCGAATATGTTCAAAAGCCTTTCCTCGAAATACCAATTCTATGATTTAGATACAAGATCTCACAACACCGGTAGTGGACCGTTAAATACGCAGTCAATGCACTACCTCTAGTAGTATTGTTTCGTCACAAATATTTCCGGGCTTTAGATCTTGTGTCTCAGGTGAATTTATATTTGGTTAACTTCTAAAATCTAATGAATGACTATAATCTGCTCGTCGATACCTCTTCTATGTTTGCTATTTGATGGTACTGTGCCTTCTTGTCAGCTGGATCCTGCAGATGTGCACCTATTGGTGAATGCAGAATCTAACGGAACTATATTCAAATTGCATTGGATGTCGTCCTCCTCATACCCAGGGAGCACCGTCAATAGGCGGATCTCACGTCTGCTTGAATCTAAAGGAGGATATTTGAATTCTTCTGAATTAACCTCCATAGCTGCAGGTACCAAAGAATCAAGAATAGCAAGCAGATAATGAGAGAATTGGAATTGGATGAGAAGTCGGAAATGGAAAGATACTTTGTTTCGCAAGGGCCCGGCAATATGATACGCTCACCCATGTAGGAGATCAGAGCGCGTTCGCGTCTCTCAGGGGACTAAATATGGATGCTCGAGATGCATTGATAATGGGATCATCGAGAAGAAAGAAGTAAGATGAGGGTCAAGGCAAGATTAGATGAAATTTCTATAAATCCTTGGGATGATACTGCAGTTTATAGAGCGGATGCCCTTTGCAGATTTTGGATGGGGGATTCGAGGGTGTCGTGGTCTTCTCGACGATTTAGGGCGGCGAGAGAGTAACCTGAGGTTGGTTGTCTAAGCAAGTAGAGTGTATGAAACAGCGCGCGAAAGCAACTGAAAACGACAGCCAAATCGCCAATATATCGTTAACAGTGGCAATCGGCATTCTCGACATAGGTATGTCTACTATCAATATAAAGCACCGATATAAATGCCTACTTGACAAATGAGGAGAGTATATATCAAGTCCGGTACCTCTAACAATATACTCTCTATCTCTTCATCCAAGAGACTCTTGTTTTGATATAGCCACTTCTGCTTGATTCCATTTACTTGTCATTGTCTAGTAAAGGGTAATCATAGAGCACGCTCTTTCCCGTTGATGAAAAGTCGGTCTGGGGAACTGACTTGTCGTCTACATTTAAATTCTCCTTCGACGCTTTTCGATTATGACTGCCTCATTTCATCCAGTCATCTAGCAAACACAAGGGAAGCTGCAGAGAGCATCTGCAACGCAAAAACCTAAGGGTTCATTCCGTCTCGATTCGACACAAAGACCTCCGCCATGTTCCGGACCGAAGAATTTCTTTTTCTGCTCTCCTCGAGACATCGTCGGCATGGCTTGGACGAGGTGGAGACAAGCTCAGCCGCTTTCGGGGCCGTGCAGCATAACTCTGCAACGGGGATTTATGACAGGTAGGGAGATCAATGCGAGCGTGTTTCCACATCTTATGCCTTATGTCTTAATATTCTCTCAGAAAACATGTTCATCCTTCTCTTGTATATTCTTTGACGCCATTCCGTCGGCCTCTCTCGACCGCTCTTTGCGATAAAACTTGTCGGCTACCATGAACGAAATCCGCAGCTGGTGGACGCAGAAAGTCGAAGCGAGCGACAATTACAGCCTGATAGAAGTTAGAGACGACGATGATGAAAAGGCAGAGGAGAGCTCGAAGAGCGCGTTTTCCTGGCTGGAATATACTGCTTTCTTGACAATAGGGGTCGCGATGATGTGGACCTGGTGAAATCCGACTCTCACAATCTCGTTTGGACTCATGTTAATCTTAGATAAGGTCTATGATCCTCGTCGCCGTCCCCTATTTCCAGCAGCGTTTCCAGCAGAACCAGTGGATCTTTACATATTTCGAAGCGTGCAACCAGATTGTCTTCGCTGTCACTGTCCTCGTCGCCACCTTTGCCCTTACTAGGCCACAGGCCGACGTCTCTTATCCGAATCGTCTTCGCGGCTCGTTCATTGTCTGTACAGCCGTATCAGCATTATTGACGCTATCTACTATAGGCCCTTTTGGCGTGTCATCAAACTTGTATTTTGCTTTTCTGCTGTGCATGGTGTTGTTTACAGCTTTAGCAAATGGACTTTGTCAAAATGCAGCTTTTGCGTTTGTCGCGGGATTCGGTCAAGCGACGTATACCCAGGCACTCGTGACCGGAGAAGCTATTGCGGGCATTCTGCCTTCCCTTATTGGTAAGTGATATCCCTTATACATCCTAGGGCTTCTGCTAAGTTAGCAGAGGTCATCTCTGTCCTCGTAATCCCACCGAAATCTGATGCCAGGGATGCCACGGACAGAGATGGAATCTCCCCGGCTATATTGATGTACTTCTTCTCTGGTATCATAATTTGTGCTCTTGCTCTGCTCGCAGTCAGCTTCCTGCGTAGCCGCAAGAAAAGTATAGTCTTTTCCAAAGATCTATCAGAATCTATCTCACATCCAGGCATACTCGATCCCTTAAATCCGGCATTCCAACCTCTTTCAATACCCAAGGCAAATCCTGCTTTGTATAGAAAACTCGCATGGCCTGCTGCAGCCAATTTCACCGTCCTCACCATAACATCCATCTATCCAACATTCACCTCCAAAATCTTCTCTATCACTCCAGCCTCTACTGCACCTCCTCTCCTGCATCCCTCGGCATTTATTCCCCTCGCCTTCCTTTGTTGGAACATTGGCGACTTAATTGGATCTCTTCTCACTATTCTCCCTGCACCAACTTCTCGTCCACACCTGTTATTTATCCTGTCGATCGCCAGGCTAGGTTTTGTACCGCTCTATATGATGTGCAATGTCAACGGCGCTGGAGCATTGGTAAAGAGCGATGCTTTTTATCTTCTGTTTGTGCAAGGGATGTTTGGAGTTACGGATGGATGGGTAGGAGGGATATGTATGGTAGGCGTGGGACGGTGGGTCGAGCAACACGAGAGGGAAGATGCGGGTGCACTGATGGGGTTGAGTTTGGTAGCTGGGTTGACGGCAGGGAGCCTTTTGAGTCTTGGGGTTGCAAGGATATGAGTCTTGTTATTAGACTCTGGTTTTTTTAGACAGGATCCTTCTGTCTCTCTCCCTATATATATATATACCTTATAACAAAGGGCCGTCAGCTTGTTTCAACAAGCTACTTCAAACTTAGACTGAGGGATTGCCTCAGAAAACCTTTGCTTGTCATGGATAACTCCTCCCTGATTCGGTCTAACGACTGAACACCATCTGGTGAATTGGCAGAACCAACCTTATTACTAGTACAGATAGAGTTTACCTAATCAGTGCAAGACCAATAAGCACATTAATTCTTTAACATGATTCATCGCGGTGAACCTTTTCCCCTTTCGTCTGCTCCTCAAATTCGACACGTCCTTGTATCGATAAGAGCATTTAGCCGGCCACGTACACAAAGTGGCATAACTGCACTCGATGAGGTTGGGTTTTTGTATTTACCTGTGGTAAGCCAAGCCATATGGTAGGTAATGCTTAGCCAACACCAGCTATCATTTTCCAGGCTGAAAAGGGTGTTCTGAGCATGTATTCTCGACATAATGACTATCTTTCATTTACATTTAAAACAGAAGTCTCTTTTGCATCTGAACCCACTTTCTCCACATCTTCTCAAACTTCCACCAGGAGTTTCAAAAACAGATTCAGAAGGACTGGATGAAACACCTCCAACATGATTCTGCAGTCTCTTCACGCTACTCGGCGTTAACCTTTTTGCCGGAGTAGCTATGATGATGCCTAACTGTCGTGGGGCTGGACTCTCGATTTTCGGAGCAACTGACATAGCTCTTGGATTAGGTAAGGATCGCGAAGATAATAAGATAAGATCCTCTGGTTCCATACTGAGCTCATCAAAATCTTCAGAGTCTAGGATTTCTAGACGGGTTGGTTTGCGAATCTTAGGAGTTGCTACCTGTGGAGTGCTTTGTTTGGGTAATTCAGGGAGTTTCAAAGATTTTGCCGAATCGGATCCTAGCCGTCCTTCAGAGGTAGGAGAAGATTTCCGAGGCGGTGTAAACTGAGTAGATGACTGTTCCAAGGACAGTGATGTAGTAGTAACCATAGGCACTTCTACATTAACCACAGTATCTGTCTCTGTATGAGAAATGCCGTGAGGAGGGGATTTCCGAGGTGGTGTAAGCCGGGTAGATGACCGATCCAAGGACAATGGTGTAGTTGGTGTAGTAATAGCCACTGGCACGTCTACATTAGCCCCAGTAGCTATCTCTGTATGAGATAAGCTTTGTTCTTTAGGTACGTCGCGGATCTCAGCTATCTCCATATGAGATATGCTGTCTCCCGTAGGTACGTCGAGGTCTTCAGCTGTCTCTGTATGAGATATGTTGTCTCCCGTAGGTACGTCGAGGACTTCAGCTGTCTCCATATGAGATATGCTGTCTCCCGCAGGTACTCCGAGGACTTCAGCTGTCTCCATATGAGATACGCTGTCTCCCGTAGGTACGTCGAGGACTTCAGCTGTCTCTGTATGAGATATGCTGTCTTCCATGGATACGTCGAGGTCTTCAGCTGTCTCCATATAAGATATTCTGTCTCCCGTAGGTACGTCGAGGACTTCAGCTGTCTCCATATGAGATATGCTGTCTCCCGCAGGTACTCCGAGGACTTCAGCTGTCTCCATATGAGATA